>OY776302.1:24590571-25165412 GCA_963675345.1 Trididemnum clinides | reverse complement strand
ATATGTCAGACTACTTCTTCACACCCAAGTGCGATGGCTATCCAAAGGAAAGTGCTTAGAAAGATTCGTTAGTTTGTATGATACGTTGCTGGAATTTGGTGAAGAAAATGTGGATTTTCAGTTTATGAAATGCAAAAAAGCCAAAGCTTTGATTTTTTATCTTGCAGATATATTTGGCAAATTAAATGTCTTAAACAAGGAATTACAAGGCAAACAGAAAACTCTGATAGATTGCAAGACTAAAATATTTGCTTTTATCAATAAACTGCTTTTCCTTAAAGGGCAAATTTCGAGAAAAACCTTTACACAATTTTACCATCTTGGTAAGTGTGATCCTTCAGATGAAGTTTTGCAAATAATTTCTGTGCATCTTTCCAGCTTACATGTTCATCTAAACGACAGATTCTTAGATCTTAAGAAACTAGAATTTCCTATCTGGATTACTCAACCATTTTTGTTGGACATAGAAAAAAATCATGACTTGGATAATATGAGCGGCAGTGATATTGATGAACTCATGGATCTCCAAAATGACGAGAGTGCTAAAGCAATATTTGCTTTCAAACAACAGTTAATGTGGTTGGATCAACACATTGTATCAAAATATAATAAAGTAGCAACAAAGGCACAACATTTTCTCTTGCCTTTTCCCACAACATATTTGGTTGAAAGTGCTTTCAGTGCAGTCACCGATATTTTGTGCAAAAAAAGAGGACGTCTTAATATTTGTGACCGGGGTGATCTTCGAACAAAGCTGACTTCCTTTGTTCCTCGGTATTTGGAAATTGTTTCAGCAGCTTCACGTGAATAAATAAACATTTGTGTTTTTGTGCATTGAGTTATTTTGGTCTTCAATAAATGCGTTTTTTAGTATTCTTTTTGTGTTTTTCTGAAGGGGGGAATTGACAATTCCTGAGGTTTGCAAGGGAGGAATACAGGAAAAACGTTGAGAACCACTGTTCTAAACAAAATTCCGACAGCTATTGCTCGCTTTCAGATGGTTCTAAGCAAATTTCCGACACTTATTACTGGTTTGTTGATGCTTCTAAACAAAATTCATTTAGAACCATCTGCAAGCGAGTAACAACTGTCGGAATTATACTTAGAAGCTTCTGTAAGCGAACAACTACTGTCGGAATTTCATTTAAAAGCATCAGCAAGCAAGTAATAAGTGTCGGAAATTCATTTAGAAGCATCTGTAAGGGATCTACTACTGTCGGAATGATATTTAGAAGCACTTGTGAGCCAGTAATAAGTGTCCGTACGTTACTTAGAACCATCTGCGAGCCAGGAATAACTGTCGGAATTTCATTTAAAAGCATCTGTAAACGAGTAATATATATGTGTCGGAAATGCTTCCAAATACAATTCCGACAGTAGTAGATCGCTTACAGTTGCTTGTTAATGAAATTCCGACACTTATTACTCGCTTGCAGATGCTTCTAAACAAAATTCCGGCGTAAAACCTAGCAAAATGTTTTCAATGTGCGTCGTATCTGACTTTATACCGGATAGGTTGAGGCCCGGGATAACAACGACCGTTACCAGTGACTGGGCACCAAGGGCCCCTGGTGGACATGCTACTTGGATGCAAAGAAGAGGTGGAAAGCAATGGAGAAGAAAGGAGAAAAATGAATAGAGGAAGAAAGCTAAGAAGATCAAGCTGAAGGTTGCAACATTAAACGTTGGAACCATGACCGGTAAAGGAAGAGAAGTGGCGGACCTTATGGAGCGAAGAGGAGTGGACATATTGTGTGTGCACGAAACTCGTAGGAAGGGGACGAAAGCAAGATGCATACGCGGAGAATATATAATGTGGTGCTGTGGAAGCGAAAACAAAAAGAATGGCGTGGGAATCATATTGAAAAAGGATCATGTGGGGAGGCTAGTGGAATTGTGGAGAGTAACAGACAAGATGATATGCTTGAAGATGGAATTTGATGGTGTTATCTTGAATGTTATCAGTGCGTATGCACCGCAGGTGGGGTGCATACAGAGTCACCTACAACAGTGGCGGACGCAGTTCGCAGGTAGATTACATTATTGTGAGAAGACGAAGGATCAAGGAGGTGGTGGATACAAAGGTTATTGTCAGTGAAAGTGTAGCAAAACAGCACAGAATAGTAGTCAGTGCGATAATCATCTGGACGAAGTTGAGGAAAGCACCAAAACTAAGGAAGAGAACAAAATGGTGGAAGCTGAAAGATTTGAAAGTGAAGAACTAATTTAAAATGGAAGTAATTAAAAGTGGAATACTTGGTGGAAAAGAAGACTGGCAAAGAGTAGCTGAGATGATACGGAGCATTGTCAGAATGGAATTGGGTAAAACATTGGGAAAAGTTAGCACGGCAGGTAGACGGGAGACGTGGTGGTGGAACCAAAAAGTCCAGGAGAAAATAAAGGATAAGAGAAGAGCTAAAAAAGTATGGGGATACCATCAGAGATGATGCAAGCAAGTTGGCCTATGAAACTACAAGAAAACAAGCTTGTAGGAAACAAGTTCCTTTGAGCAATAACGTGCTGACTGAATCCCAATTGCTGGGAACTATGGCAGTCACAAGGAAGAAAGCACTACAGCAATATTTTATTCCATCAATTCGCGCAAGCTGTGGCAGATAATCAAAAATCACGTCCTTCTGCCACGACGATCAACAACCAACGAGAAACATGACAGACAACCAGAACACGTCCGTCCGCCACGGCGATCGACGAAGAAAGAGAGCACAATATCTCCGACCACATGGTCGGTAACAAAATCTGCACGCGACACCAGGAATTAGGTCGCTGCACACGTCTATGTAAACAGGACACTGCACACCTCACATTTACAAAAAATAACGGATAAACAACCTAATGGCGGGAAAGGCAAGCTGATCATCGAGCTACCAAGAGAAGATAAAAATAAACATAATCTAGCCCTAATAAAAAAGAAAAATAAATGTGTGTGATTTTAGACGCATACAATAATAATAAACAATACGCGTTGCAATATCACGGCTAGGTTGCCGGAAAGCCATGCAGGCTAGATTCCTGGCGTGAGGTTACATCGCCAGGCGTGCGGACTATAGGAGCACGATATACTTGAAACGGAGATAACCGAGCGGCTACAAACCTGACGGTAGATACTTCGTCAGTTAACATTGCTTCATCAGCAAAATCATAGGGTAAAACAGCAAAGGTGCGCGAGCTGGGCGTCAAACTGGGGACGCACGAAGTTGCAAATTAGCAAACACAGCTCTTACATTAAACAACTAGAATCACACACATCAGTGGGAGCAAGGTGCCAAGCCACTGAAAGCAAACTAATATAAAAAAATGTAAAAAATAGACAAAAAGATGTTTGGCATGGCAGCTCGATGAAGTGAGAGGCGCGACACGCTACAAGCTAAAAGAGAAGTGAAAAAGGCAACAAACAAGACATACGACGAACTGTACCAAAAATTGGAAACAAAAGAGGGAGAAAATGAGTTGTTTAAGATAGCAAAGCAGAGAAACAGACAAAGCAAGAATGTACAACAAGTAAGAGTAATCAAGAGTAAAACTGGGGAGATGCTGATGGAAGAAGAAAAAGTGAAACAGAGATGGAAGGAGTATTTTGACAACTTACTCAACCAGGAAAGCCATAGAGAAAAAAGATAAATGAAAACAGAAGAAAAAGTAAGGGACGTGGAAGATATCTCTGGAGAAGAAGTCAGGACTGGGTTGAGGAGGATAAAGAAGGGAAAGGCTCAAGGACCTGATGACATACCAGTGAAAGCATGGATCGCTCTGGGGAATAAAGGTGTGGAGTTTCTAGTGAATTTCTTCAATAGACTCCTACGAGGGGAGAAGATGCCAGATGAATAAAGGAGGAGCTTGCTCGTATCTTTGTACAAAGGCAAAGGAGACATCAAAGCATGTGGAAATTACCGGGGATCAAGTTGATGAGCCACACTATGAAACTGAGGGAGAGGGTAATAGAAGAAAGGATAAGGAAGGAGGTGACGATCGCTGAGCAACAATTTGGGTTCATGCCAGAAAGGAGTACCACCGATGCAATCTTCTGTTTGAGGATGCTGTTGGAAAAGTGGACTGAAGGGCAGAAGGCAGTTCACTGTGTCTTTATTGACTTGGAGAAGGCATACGACATGGTACCCAGAGAGGAACAGTGGGAATGCTTGTGTTTGCTGAAACATCAGAGTGCTACATAAGGATTACTATGGACATGTATGACGGAGCGACAACAACTGTAAGAAGTGCAGCAGGGTTGACTGAGGAATTCAACGTTGGTGTTGGACTTCACCAAAGCTCAGCACTTAGCTCATTCCTTTTTGCTATTATCATGGACAAGCTGACGGAGGACATCAGAAAAGACGCACCATGAGATATGCTGTTTGCAGATGACATAGTGCTGTCTAGGCAAAATCACAGGGATCTAGAGAATGATTGGAAGATTTCGAGAAATGCACGGGAGGGAAGAGGCCTGAAAGTGAGCCGGAGCAAGACCGAGTATTTGAAGGCTGGGGATGTGGATGATGGAGAAGAGTTGAAACTGCAAGGAGAAAAGGTAAAGAGAGCAAAAAATGTCAAATACCTGGGTTCGACAGTTAGTAGTAATGGAACATGTAAAGAAGAAGTGAGGAGAAGGATCCAAGCAGACTGGATGAGTTGGAAGAAGATGTCTGGAGTTCTGTGCGACAGGAAGTTATCAGCAAGGGTTAAGGGTAAAATGTACAAGAGTGTTATTAGACCAGCCATGCTTTATGGAATGGAAACGGTGGCAGTGACGGAAAGGCAGGTGGGAAAATGGAAGTTGAAGAGTTGAAAATGGTGAGATGGGCACTGGGAGTGACAAGAAAGGACAACATAAGAAACGAATACGAGAGAGGAACTGCGAAAATTGCAAAGCTAGGAGACAAACTTCGGAATGCAAGGCTACGCTGGTATGGACACGTGAAAAGGAGAGAAGAAGGCTACGTGGGGAAAAGGATGATGGAGATGACAGTGTCGGGTAGAAGAAAAAGAAGAAGGCCAAGGAGAAGGTGGATGGATTTGGCGAGAGAAGACATGGAAAGGGTTGGAGCTAAGGGGGGAGAGAAAGTAGATTGGGACAAATGGAAAATATTTTCGCGCTGTGGCGACACCGAATAGGGAGAAGCCGAAAGAAGAAGAAGAAGAAGGAGTTCTTAAGTAACAAACCTTGACCTTAATCACTGTGAAAAATTATGCTTTTTGGTTTTGTTTTATTTATTCCATTTTACACCTTTTAAAAGCCGTTTGTTTTGCTCAGGTATGGCTGAACGTTTCGATAGTACATTAACTGATAATCAAAACTCGATGTTGTTTTCTCGATCTCACGCGAAAGAAGCTTTCAACTTCCCGCGGCACAGTCATAGTTGCGAATTGCCAAGAAGCTTCTATTTTTGCAATGTCACGCGAAAGAACTTTTCAACTATTTTTACATTTTGCGGTCGCACAGTCACACCTGCGAACAGCTGTCCTTTATGAATGTTGAAGACTGGGATTTGCAGCTAAGTTACATTACGTCTTTATTTTGATCGTTGTAAATTTTTTCAAAACTTTTTAGCTTGGAATGATTTAACACAATCACCATAAAAATAAATTCGGTCTTAAAATATTTTGAAATGTAACAGGGGTATGTAAGGCCTTTTGGTCAAAAGATCATAATATTTCAAGACCACAAGGCCCTCAAAGGTTAAACCCAAGACCAAGACCTTAAAAAAAGTCTCGAGATCGGTTTCAAGACCTACATCATTGGTTGCAATCGCAGATTTTATCTCTTTAGCTTTTATTTTAATGAAACCTTGGCTTCTTCCTTTATGTCGGTAGGCATTATATTTTTTGTGCTTTGATTTCCGCGGTTGTATGCCTTTTTAGCTTCACTTTTTTCCTTGTTATCTAACCCCTTTCTAGGAATGAGACAAATCTGAAGACCTGGTAACTGTAAATGTCTTAGGCGCTTGAGTTGGAGTGGGAGTTTTGCAGGGATTTCACACTTACTGTATTTCGAATACTTTCCTAGAATCTTGGCATGCGATTATACCACATTCATATTGCTCAGGCTTTGACAACTAAGCAATAACAGCGTCTTGTGGAATGCTGTCAGATTCTTGCTGAAATGACATTGATGCAACCAGGTATTGAAAATGATGTAGTATTGTAGCAATCTCAGCAACTTCAACTACAAACCACAAATAGAAAGTCGCCAACAACACCTGGCTTTATATATGAATCGCCATCTACCCTCAACATTTATCATGAAAGCAACTAGTCGCTACATAGGGTGCACTCATTTATACCGGACTACAGTCGGATGCCTGCCGTTGCACAACAATGGATTGGGGAACACTGTAATAAAACATGCAAAGAGTTTTTTGAAACGTTGAAGCGAATTTTATAAAAAAATATCAAAATATCTAGCAAGGTGCAAAGATTAATTTTGTACATGCGAGTCCCAACTAAGTTTTTCATCAATAAACACCCCGAGATATTTTGCTGTGGAAGCTCTATTTATAACCACTTTGTTTAAAAAGATTTTAAAATCATTATTACATGATTTATGAGGTTGTTTGTTGATTAATAAGTAATGAGTTTTTGCTTTGTCTAAAGTGAGTTTATTTTGACGGAACTGTAAATTGATTTGTTAGAGTTCTGCTGTTACCCTAGTTTCTAGCTGTTTAAGATTTTTGTCTGCCTGCATTAAGTAGGTGTCATCAGCAAATAAGGTTGTATCAAAGTAAGAGGCTGATGGTATATCATTTACATACAGTAAAACAAGAAGAGGCCCAAGGCAAGACCTCTGAGGGACACCCTAAGCTACATTTATCCTGGGGGATACAGAGTTAAAAGTTTTTACGTACTGGTATCTATCCGTTAAATAACTTCTGATTAGATCACGTGGTTTACCACGTACACCAAATCTATTGTAAATTTTTCAAAGTAAAATATTATGATAAACAGTATCAAAAGCCTTTGACAGATTTAAAAACAATCAGCATGTAAATAAATTTTGATCGACATTAACAACAAATTTGTCATAAATAGAGTAAATTTCAAAAATAGTCGATGATTATTTCCCAAATCCAAATTGATTTTCACAAAGCAAGTTATTTTTTTCTATAAAACTTGTTAAACGATTGTAAATCAACTTTTCCATTATTTTGTCGAATTGAGATAAAATTGGTATTTAAGCGGTAATTAGAAGCTTGTTCTGGATCATCTTATTTGAAAATAGGTATGACTTCCGCAGTCTTTAAACATTTTGGATATACGCCTTTACTGAAGCATTCATTTATGAAATCGGCAAAAACAGGAGCTATTATTGGCTTTGCAAGTTTTAGAAATATAGTTTCTAAGTCTATATGTCTTATAGCTTTTGAGATTTTAAATTTATCTGTATAGCTTATTACTTCATTTGAGCAGATACACGCAAGAAAAAATGAAATTAATCTTCATTTGAGCAGGCAGGCGCTTGAAACGCTTGCATTGTTACCGGTAAGTGAACTTAATTCAGTTGAATCTATTGCAGGAAATAATTTGGCCATTTTTTCCCAACGTTTGCAAAGTATTTATTCAGTTTCAAAAAAATAGTCACGGGTTTGGTTACCATTGCTCCAGTTTCAGCTTTAAGTTGTTTTATTGATTTTTGATTGTTTGGCTTTAAGGTTATTAGCTCATTTATTAATTTTCACAGTTTGCTCCTATCATTCTTATTTTTTGCTATTGGAGTGGTTCATTGTAATGGCAGTGGTCTATTGTAATGGCCAACCTATCGCCTAAATCTAACACCCTGTGACTTCTGCTTGTGGGACATGATGAAAGAGGGCATTTACTGCGCAAAGTTGGAGATATCGATGGTCTAAGTGCCCGAATACAAGCTGTGATATCGACTATTTCCAGAGAAATGTGCATAGTACCAAAGCAATAAACAGTGCTGTTAAACGCTAGTTCCTGTGTGTTAAACATGATAGTGAACAGGTTGAGATCATTTAATAAATTATTTGAACACTTTACGTACATTTGCTGAGTAAACGACTGCTCCTATACAAGTGTTATTATAATTATGAAATACCTTGTAAAAAGTAAAAAAATCAAAGTCTTTGGGGTCGTCTAGTGGTAAATTATTTCGCTGTAACGAAATAATCTTCAAATAAAAATATTTAAAAAATCTATAACAACACTTGCGAATGTTTGCAGTGTTTGAAGAAGGTACGTTGCGAGTTAAAATCCGAAATGGATTTGTTTAAAAACCGCGACTGCCTAAGCATAGCGAATGATTTAGATTAAGTTTAAGTTGCTCAGTGTTTAGCTGGCTACAGCTATGGTCAGACTTTGTGGTAACTCACTTGCTAAGGCTGTCAATAGCAGTATGATATTGTCTCTGTAGTAGTGTAGCCTACAAGTGTGCTTAATTCAGACTCTGGTTTTAAACGGTTGATTCATTTGCCAATTAGGTTGTGTTTCCAAGTTAGCTAATTCAATTAGTGGTAGTCTATAAACTACTTTGTACAGCAAAATCTAATTAGGCGTTTCATATGCTCCATTTTTACAGGAACAAACCTGGTTTCAAGGGTAAGCCCTACATCAGTAGTCTATGAATACACTAATTGCGTACATTGAATGTTTTTTATTGAACATTTTATACCGCCAATTATTGCTAAACATTTTGTAATCTACATGATGATGTCTTGCAATGCCTACTTACTCTAACTCAAAACCTAAACCTAGCCCTAACCTTGCATAAAGCAAACATTGCGGGACATCATGGACATGTAGAGCTATTGGGATTTAACCCTTTCACTGCTGACATTGATTTAGTGTGGTGTTCTGCTATGTTGTCAGTTCTAATTAGTACATGTTCTTGATATTCAATTCTGCTATGACTTGCAATGTCTGTCTTCGTGTAGAGTTAGGTTTAAGATTAGGACTAGGGTTAGTTGACATCACAAGACATTGTTTTAAGCATTGCAAACATCCTGAATATTTTATACATGTACTGGTACTATTTAGGAGAACCCAAAGTTGTTAATAAAGCTATTGTAAATTGAAATTTTTTTATTCAAATGAATCAATACAATGCAAACATTATGAACATCATAGACACTGTAAACATTGTGGACGTGGCAAAAATGAATATTTATGGCATGTACTATTTAGTATGACCCCAAAGTTGTTAATAAAGTTATTATGAATTCAAATTTCTTTAATTAAATGAATCACTGCAATGCTCATGATTAAGCTCAAATGTTTTTGAAGATTAATGTACTTGTCCTTACATGCCATTACTTCTAATTTGATGAACTGACCACAATGGGTGTATCACAGGTCTTTTAATTTTGTTCTTCATCATCATCACAAGCTTATAAATTTTCTGCATCATTAGAACCATTAGAGTCAAAATTGTCACCATTATTGTCTTCACTGTGATCATATTTATCAACTGTTCTCAAATTGCTAAAAATGTATTCTGAATTGCTAACATCACTTTTATACCTTTAATACTGTTTTACATGCAAGGGCATGACTGAACTAAGAGTTGAACCTTGCTTGTAAAGCTTCGTTGGTGGCACTGTGACAAATGATTTATTACTTGTTTACAAAAGCCAACACTATTTTCAACTCTAATTATAACCTACTGACATGCTTGCAAGAAATAAATTGATTACAGCCAGATGCTGCTGACCAGCAGATAAAATCATTTACAACCCCTTGACAAGGTGAGTCTACAGCATGCATGATGTTGCCATTTGATGCATATGGGCATAAAGTTCATTATTTTGCTGAATCTACTATGGGGTGCCTGTGATTGTGTGATTCACTTTTGGCAACAACAGCTAGAGGCTTTAGCCTTTTTCAATTAATGGGCAACGATAAAAGATAAAAACGTGGAAAAAAGAAAATACAAAAAACCTACTGAATTATAGAAATCTAATTGGGTGGCTGTATTTTAGTTTTTTATGGACTTTGGTACACATGTGTATTTCTGCGATTTTCCAAATCTTGGTAGTATTTTCACAATTCCAAAGTTTATGACATATAATTATTTTGGTAAATTTGCTTCTCCATATTTTGGAGTTGCCCCTTCAAAGTTAGATACATTTTATTGAAGCTTATCAGCTCACACAGTTAAGACTAAAAATGAATTTCTCGGTGATAGTTTTAGTTGTCAAAATTTGAAGATAGCACTAAGACTACAGCTAGATTTTTGTTAATTGTTATTTCAGTGAAGTGTCAATCAGCTGCAGTTGTCATATATTTGTAAAGCAAAGTTTTTTTGGCAGTAACTAATTTGCCACTAATGACATTTTACCCTTGAAATCTTTTGCTATTGAATGTTTGTGATCAGTCAAAATAGCCACTGTCTTTTTTTATTATGCTCAGTAGCTAACCAAGTACACAACAACACACCCATCATCTACTCATTAGGTTTGAAGGCATAATCATAGCCACCATAAATGTTGCTCTAATCCACTTGCCTATGTTGCTACTTTGTAATGCAAACTTGGCTTTTGTTAACAAAAATTTGCCAATCTGAGTTTTGGATTTATCATTTTGAATAAACTTGTACAAAGCTTAGCAAAACTTTTAGTGAGTTCATTTCTTGGTGGATTAGCAATCTTTTTTGTAATCTTCATCTGCACTTGGCCCTGATTGGTGGTGTTTATCTTTTTTGTTTCTGTTACTTGTTGCTAGTGCATTGCAGTGGACTGAGTGTCAGACTTTTGATTAAAACACTATGAGGTGAAAAGATGAGAAGTGGTACAAAATTTCAATAAAGCTTTAGTCATCGACCATTTCATTGTACTCTTTTACAAAGAATAGGTGAAAACTCTAATGTTTTCATCTAGCTCTCTTCAGGAGTTATCGCTAGAATGAAGCCTGGTGTTGATGGCAAGGTATTTATAGCGAAAGCAGCTGGTGAAAATGTCGGAACGTTCTGATTGGTAGATAACCAGACGTTTTGTCGAGTCCGAATCAATGACATAATTTTAATTTGTAGACGAATTCTTTCTGACGACAAAGTTCTGGTTGAAGTATTTTGATGAAAGTTGCTTCCAAGGTAGATAAATGAAAAAGTGTTCTTCCTTTAGCCAAAATAGAAAATTGGTTGTCATCATAGTGAGAGGCGCATTTTTCATTGTTGAGGAGATGTTGTCCAATTGCCAAAGTACTGGTATGGTTGGATTGAAATAAATCACATTTTGGTTGAGCTTGATTTCTTATTGCTTTTGGTATGTGCTGTTTTATTCTATCCTGCAGTCTTTGGGATGTGCGGCCTACATACCGACAATCACAGCGACACATGTATTGATAAACGACCATACTTTGTTGCTTGGTAGGCACGACATCTTTGCGGACCGTTGGAAACATCTTTCTTGTGGAAAACACTACACGAAGTTTTACTGCACCAAAACAAGAGCTGACAGCAGTTTTGCATTGATTTTCAAATTTTGTGGAGATATTGCCAATCCATGGTAGTTTAAGGTAAACTGGACATTTTTCCGGTCCTTCCTTTGGTGGTAGTTCAAACTCTTCAATCTTTCTTTTTATTCTCGAATTAATTACATTTTCTGGATAACCATTGGAGCAGAGAATCGATCGAATGAAATCTATTTCCTGGGGTAGTTTAGAAGGCAAACAAATTGCCAAGGCTCAGTGTACAAGAGTTCCAATAAGATTATTTTTTTCTGCTTTTGGGTCCAAACGAATCCCAGCAATTGTACTGGCCGGAAAATGAGGGTTTTCGGTAAATGGAAGTTAAAAATTTTGTGTTACTTTTTTCCACAAGCACATCCAAAAAAGGTAATTTGCCATTGACTTCTTTCTCATGAGTGAAAGTGAGGGACTGATGCATTGAATTGAGTTGCTTTAAGAACCGATTGCAATTGAACTCATCCCCAAACATGGCAAAGGTGTCATCCATATATCTGAAATAGATTAAAGGTTGATTGTTGTCAATAAATAATTTTTCTTCATGATATCCGAGAAAGATATTGGCTAGGGCTGGACCAAGTGGACTGCCCATAGCAACACCATCAATTTGCTTATACATTTTGTAATTAAAACTAAATTCAACAGAAGTGGTTGCAATGTTCATAAGTTCAATAAAGACGTCTTTATCCATGATAGGAGGAGTCAAATTGCTGTCATATAAGGAATCCGCACAAATTTGGATAGTTTCTCCCAATGGAATGTTGGTGAAAAGACTGGAGATATCAAACAAACACAGAAAAGTTTGATCCGAGTCTGTAGTAAGATCTTGAATTGTTTTAGCAAAGGTAAACGAGTCTTTAATACAGCGGGTTGAATATTGATCGAGCACCATGAGGTGAGTGCCCAGAGTATTATGTTTGCATGCATCATCACAAAGTTGAATTAATATTTATTTTTTACCTTTGTTTTGGTTTCAAACTTTGGCTTGTGCGAAAGCCACCATTTATGGGTGACTGATGATTCAAAGTCTGTACGGTCATTTTGTGGTCTCCTAAACTGCCAGTTCATCTTGTGTTTGATGTGTTTGTGTTTTAAAGGGCTTGTGTTTTAAACGGCTGTTTTCATTGCCTTATCGTTGAGCTTGCAGTAGAAATGTGCTGAGCCAGCCGCCACTCTGAAGTTTGTCTGGGTAAGTTGTTTTGAATACAACTGCAATAGGTTGTTTGAAGTAAAAGAATGAATATGACAGCTTTCTTACATCGTTATATTTTTAGATGTATTCTTAAAGATTGTTATATATATGTTTTTAAAGATATCTGACAAAGTTATGTCAACAAGCTCAACAGCAACACCAACTCCCCACTACAACGATCCAGACCATAATGTAATAAAGTTGAAGTATGAAAATCATGAGAAGTTTTGTGCACTCATTATTAGTCATTTGACAAGATTTTTAGACCTGGCAGGGGATCAACTGGATGTCTTAAGAGGAAACCATGATGCTATATTGAAGGACAATGTAAACAAATCTCATGGTGGTGGACTAAAACTGTGGAATCCATTAAAGAAAAAGGATCCAAAACATACTGGGTGTTTACTATCTAATAGTAACCTGATGCAGATTCAACAGCTTACTGATTTTCTTGGCAACCATTTGTCTATGGAAGGGTTGTTTCGCAAACCTGGAAATTCAGTTAGACAAGGCCAACTGCAAACTGCTTTGGGCACAGGAGCTATCATTAACTTTGAAAAAAGCCAGTTTCAAGCTCATGATGCAGCCAGTGTGTTAAAAGGAATTCTGGGAGAGCTTTCAGAGCCTCTTTTACTTCCGTCTCAGCATTTTGATGCTCATATTCAAATAGCAAATATGACTAAATTTGATGAAGCCGCAAAGAAGTCTGTTCCAGACAAAGGCAAGCGCATTCAGGCGCTGCAATTGCTACTGCTGCTATTGCCAACCAATCATAGAAAGGTACTAAGAGGTATTTTTGATTTGTTGCTGCAAACTGCTAAGAATCAAAAAGTTAACAAAATGAATGCTGCAAATCTGGCTACTGTCTTTACACCACGGCTTATCTGGCCTCGCGCAGCCAAAGCATCAGATATCCATGGAGGTATTTCAAATCTAAATGATCACATTGCTTTCATGATACGGCATTCAGAGAAAATCTTTTGTGCCCCACCTTACATAAGGCAAGCTGCTAATTTGTATTTTCCTCTGGATGTAACAGCTTCACCAAAAGTGAGTGCTGCAACTCTTGTAGCACCTTCGAGTGCTATTAAACGCACTGCCAGTGAACGACAAAAGTACCAGGACTCTACTAAAAAGCAGACGGAGACAGCAATGACTGAATTGTTCAACCAAGTTACAAACTTGCCCGATTCATCCAAAAAAAAGAAATTTGTAAAAAATTTTTCAAAACACCAGGAAGTGATTAAGTATCAAAGCAAGCATCATAAACGCCATCGCACCTTAAGTGGTTTTTTGAGGAAAAAGTCAGTTGTAGCAGCTAAAGAAGCTCAAGCTAGGTTATCACCACAAGGAAATAACCTGTCATTGATTGACTTGAAAAAAAACAGAATAGCTGCTAGGGATTTAAATGCCGATTCTGTATCTGTTCTTTCTGATAGCAGTTTGAATCCTATTTTAAAAAGCGATGGTCGTTTACCAGAACATCTTTCGAAAAATTCTCTTAAAATCACATCAAAATCTCCACTGGTTGCTAGCATTTCTAAATTGATTCAAAGCAAGCAATCTAGCTCTACAGAATTGCCAAGTAAGCGAGAAAGTACAGAAGTGAATTCTCTCAAGGTATCTGAAGTGTAAGTCTTGAATCTTGATTCTACTTCGTGACTCGCAAAAACGTCAAGTATGCAATCATAAAATTTTACCAGCCAGTAGTCTTTAAAAGATCCTTAAAAGATTTTTGCAATAGTGTGTTAAGTTTCGGACGTTGTAAGTGAAATTGAAGAGCTGCTGCCACTTTCAGAAACATTCAAAATGTTTTCACTGCAAGTCATTGTTTTTGAAAGTCGCTAAATGCCGTGTTATTTTGTTTGCTGTGGTCTATTTAGCCTGTTAAAGGAGGTTGCTATCAAAATTGTTTCTAAAGGTAAAACATTGGAAAGCGTTTACACTGTCATTTTTCCCAAAAATTTTACGTTTCAAAGCTAGGAGAATATTACTACTTCATTGCAATCCTTGAAATAAGCTATTGTTTGTGTTATTAGATAGAATATGACATTCTGAGCTTGTTTTTCTTTTTTACGTTTGTGATGTAAATCATTCATCACGTGGTGAATAGCGAAGCGAAATTTTAGTTTTTGGTGTTAAGCTCAAGTTTTCTTGTTATTTTTAAAATATTGTGGCTGTGATACCTGATAAGTAGAAGCCATGCATTTGTAGTCGGAGTAACTGCCGAAAGTTGCTTTCATTGCCCTGCATTCATCTAGTCCTTGGTTGCTTTCTGGAACGTTTGGTGATATAGCATTTTCTTTCGTATTTGTTTTCTTATAATGTAGTGATTTATCTTAGCTTCTCCATGCTTATTGTTGTCGCAGTGTATTTTTAAACTATCTGCTGCTTTTTGCGTTAATTTTTTTTGGTATGCTGTTACATCAACAAGCTTACTTACGTGATTTGGAACTTTAGTTGCTCTTTATTGCAAAACTGAAAACTGCACCATATTATATCCCAGCATGGTACACTCTTAAAGATGGTAGCTTGAACCATGTTACACATTCATAGGCGCAACGTTCTCAAATTTTCGGGTGCGCGAAACTGTGACGTCAAGCTTTGGCGACGTAATAATTCTAATAACCAAGGCAGCGAACAAGCTCTCACCGACTTAGATCAGCAGAGGTGAAAGACCCAGCTATTGTTGGAAATGGCAAATGATTTTATATCGCAATTTAGATTAATTTTCTATTACAATAGTGGACCTGGGCAGTTTTCCCTCTAGGATTTTAATAAATGCGTAACCCCGTGCGAATCGCTCGCAAATGCACGAAATCCGCAGACGTAATTTTGTTGAACAAAGAGCTACACCATCTTCAATAATTTATTTTGAAGTAAAAAATTTTGGATACTTTTTTATTATATTTTTCGTAGCCAACTGCAGTTCATCAAATGTATAAAGATTCAATGTCGTTTCTCCCGATTTAGATCCCGACAATGGAAATCAGCCTTAAGTAATCGCCATTCGCCGTTGGGTTACGGCCGCGCAATGTTTACGTGTGACGTCGAAACAAACGATGGCCAAACTTTGATTTCTCTGCACCATCTTCTCACGTATTTAACATTTGGTTGAAAATTTTGCATGCAAAACGATAAAAATTTTAACTGAAAAAAAATTACCGGACTTTTTTCGAATTTTAACTGTGGGTCCGCCGGACTTATTTTAATGATATCGCACTTTTTTGCGTTTAAAGGGAAGACTGCGCTTGGGTAGCAAAATAACAAAGCAGACTCCATTTATAACAAAGTAGGATTACTTGATGAACAGGGTGGCTACCCCCCCAGTAAAAATTTTCGATGGGACGGCAACTCTCCGTCCCCGTACTCCGCCCCACTGAACATAAAATCTTGGTCAATGATGATTGGTTTTAAGTATCTTCTTTATGAGGAGCACTAGGAAAGCGTTTGCGCATTTTGCGTTGTTTCTATTCGCTTACTTTACAATGGTACAGTGAACGTTTCAATTTCATTGAACAGCTCCAAACTAGTGGGAGTGCTTTTAACAAACAAAACAATATAGTGCAATTCGCTTGCAAACACGCGAATGCAAGCCAGCATTCCACGATGGCGTGATCATTTTTTCAAAGCAACATCATTTGTGCTTAATTGAAGTTCGACTAAGTAGAAATTGATATGCTGCAAAAATACTGCATTCTACTTGAAGTCGAACTTAGTGTATGGACGAATTAAATCAGTTTCAGCACGAATCAACGTTTTTCGATTGTTTCAACCGTTACCACTTATCACAATACCCATCCACCATTGTAAAGCTTTACAAAAATATGCAATGCATGCACTGTAGATTTCATTGCAAACAGCTAAGTATACACGCTTTTTTGCTTACATAATATAGCATATGTTTAGGCACTTTCCGCTTGCATACTCCACAAGCGTATGCCGAGTAGTCTCCACAAGTAGTCTACGCCGAGCTGAGCGTATTTTTTAATACTCCGGCTTATTCTTGTGGAGTGAAAAACATTATTTAAGCTCACACAATGCTCTTTTCTGCCTCGAGATTTTAACTTATATATTGCCAAATTAAACTTATAAATGGTTACATAAAGTTTATTAATATAGCAGTAGTATTTAAAGAGAATGTTGATAAATAGCGTTGAAAATTCTTTCATAAGTGGCCGAAAAATATTTTAAAGCTACTTTCTAAAAAGCATAAAACTGAACAAAACTTGTATGTAATTTGCGTTCTAACTGCAATAGGATAAACGTATCTGCTTAGGTTTTTGTAATATTTTTAAGTTTTATGACGTGTTTTTGTGCTAGTGTGTAGTCGACTTACTAGAAAGAAAATACTTAGGAGTGATTGCTATTTCAAAAGAGCGTACGCAACTCTTTTATTGTAGCAATATGTTTTTTTCATGACCGAAGTTTTCAAATGCTTTTAATACTGGCAGTGACAATATGGTCGTAGAACAGCAGCTTGATCGAGCTTGCTGCTACCAAGCTTTTCAACAGCTAAAGGATTCGTGAAATTGTTCCAGATGAATTCTCCCTCTGTGGGTTATTCTAAATCTTACCTGCAGACGTTGAAATGGTCAACTAACAACTTTCTGTCATCATTTTTTCAGCGAATTTGCATCGTTAGAAGTTTAATATAATCTCTACTCCCCTCGAAATTTGGCCGTGATCGCATAGCTGCTTTTTTGTGTTGGTGTTTTCAGCATGAAGGCTTGTGTATTATGATTCACCTTAATAACATGCAAGATGATAACGATTTAAAAATGTATCGCAAACTCAAAACTCGAACGAGGTGCATAACTATGGATGAGGGGTTCCGCTCTGTATATTTAATCTCCCCGATTGTGGCCAATAACTCTCTGCTGCTATCCTGTTAATACTCCACCCCTTCCCAGATAACCGCGACGAAGTCGCAACAACGTCTACTACTTGCCTGAGCAAAAGTTGCATGTGACTTACGTAAGATTGTCAAAATAATTGCACTCCCGGGCAGCCTTTTATGCTTTTGAGCATGTGCTTGTATTGACTTTGCGTTTTGTGCCAGTTATTAACCATTAGACATTGCGCATATTGCTTCCTCTTCGTTTATAAATACATTAGTGTGCTTTAAGTTGTACTTGCAAGTTTTGTTAGCTGATTGGAAGTACATTTGTTTTGCTGGTACTTGCTGTCCTTTGTAAGTAACTAAGTTCTGTGTTGTCTAATTCTTCACAATGTGTGCAGAAAAAAAAAATTGTGTGAGATCTGCCGACGTTGCGTTTTTTCTTGTTAATAACAGTAGCCTAAGCCTATTATTGTATTAAAATCAGTAGGGTTTGTTCTCAGCATAATCATTTTCGTCGGGTTTGGACCAGATAGTGTTAGACTACCCAATTACTATTCTTGCATGCGGAAACGACTTCAAAGAAAGTGCTTCTCAAACATAATGTGATGCTCCAGGGAGCAAAGCTATACGATAGAACTACAAAGGCCTTATTTATTAAAATCCGGTAACTAAATATTAGCTGTATGTAAAAATAATTAAGCATATCAACCAGGGATGCGAAAGCGCGAAAAATCCACCGCTTCCACATAGGAGGGAAGAATGGAGAGAGAAAAAAAATTGGTTCTGCTATCCTTTGTAGAAGAACGAATAGGGGGAGCATAAACATTAAGAAATGAGAGCGAGAAGAAGTTGTTTAGAGAGATGTTGACCTCAACATAATCCGAGTAGGGGTCAAGCGAAGAAACAGAGGAGGTAGAAAGCTCAAAGAAGGATAAGCCCTGCTTGACGAAAATGATGACGCCGCCGCTAGCGTCTGCGACATTAGTAGAAAAAATACCAGATCGGGAGTGGGTGCCATGGGATTGCAGAGCAGAGAATCCAGGGATCTGAAAGGAGGAAGATAAATTAAGGTTCGATTCCTGGATATATATGAGACGAAATAAAGTGTAGTAGTTTAGTGCTCCTGGCTTGAAGACCCCCAGCATTCCATTGAAGAACCCTGAGAGAGTTAGGAAGGAGAAGAGGAAGCAGGAGCATGAGGCGGTGGTGAGGGTGCAGATGGAGAAGATACAAAGTGGGCGGAAAAAGGATAAGTGGTTTGAAGATGACGGTGGGGTGCAAGTGCTGCATTAGCAGAAGGGGGCCAGATAGAGCAATGAAGGTACACCAGCTGGAGGAGTCCGAGGAGAAAGGCACAGTGCTGGTAGGTGTAGAATCTCAAAAAAAAGCAGGGAGAACAGCTCCAGGAGTGAGAGCTGCCAAGAGTTCTGAATCTAGAAAAGGAGAGTAGTGAGCACTTTAAATGAACCCAATTGAAGCATGTGCAGCATTGCACTGACCTACCCCGCCAGGTCACATTTCCAGCGAACACTAAACAGGGAAAAACTGGGCAGGGGTTTGGATGAACGTTGCCGCTCATCAGGAGAAGGAGAAGAATAAGAAGACGGGCAAGAAAAAGGCAGGAGTAGAGAGAAGACAGGCCGATCTAAAGAGGCTGCGTGCTACCCTTCTGCGGTCGTTCAAGGGGCTGCACGGCGAAAAAATGGTTTGTGTGAGGGGAGTGCCCAGGGTAACTGGGACCCTTGGGAAGGTCAACAGCCATTTTGACCCAACCCAAACGGGTCGGGGACCGCACCACCACGTTGAAGCGGCTGTTGATTGGTATAGTTCAATTTTGCTCGCTTTACATGTAAATGCTATTTACGGGACAGAAATTTCGCACTTCACTATCCAAAAAGATTAGAGTCAATACGTGTTTTGAGGACGGACAGAAGGTTCGTAATGATGATTAGAGTTAAAGTTAACTCAAAATCAAAGTTAGTTGAGGATAGAGAGAGAAAATCAACGCTATACGGTGTAATTTGTTGTTGTGACGACAAGTTATTGTCGAGAGCTGTAATATGGAATCATACGGTTTAGATTTGAGAAGCATTAAGTTATCTGTTGTAAAAGGGGTTGTAAGTAGTGAACGAACTTGTAATAACTGTCTATTTGTTAAAGTGTTTAATTATTTTTTGAATTGTAGTAACGAAATATTTGATTTTCTTGCAAGCAGTTCGTGATTTCTAAATTTTTGTTAGTGGGAGTTCCGTGACAAACGCGAAAGTACATTAGGGGCTCCGCGATGACAAAAAAGATTAAAAAGCACTGTTCAACATTCAGCACGAGTTTTGATATCTAAGAAAAACGAACACAGAGTAGTTCGAAACAATAAGCTCAAGCAAAGTAGGTAAAGTAATAGCAGTAAATGAAGGTTTTTGCTTTCTCAAAATGATGAAGTGTAGGAGAAGGCAGGCTACAAAGCCACAAAAGTTAAAAATTGTCAACGGTCGTTTTTTGTTGGCGGAAGCGGAAGCGATAGGTGTGGAAGCGGAAGCGTTTGAAAAATAACCACTTCCACATCCCTGATATCAACATCGCTGTATGCTATTTTAAACGTCTGCTCTTTTTTCGCCTTTAATACACGTTAATTCGGATTTCTGTTTATCTGGACAGTGGACGTCAAACTGTGATCACCAACTTTTCTCCCAGTTCGCCGTACTAGGTCCCTAGCCCCATCCATGTACCGAGAGTAACAAGTTTTCTTGGTCCAGTCAATAATGTAAATACATTGTACATATTGTCAAGATGAGCAAAACTATTGTTCTCTTTTCTTGTCTTTTTCGGGATGATTACTTCTTTTTTATTTGCATTATTGGTATGTTTGTGTTATCCAGATTAGTTTCCTCACCATTTGGTCTGGAAAAACTGGAGTCAAGTGTATGGAAAGAAAAGAAAAAGGCCATTTTAGGTCATTTTTCCCGCGTTTTCCCAGGCTCAGACTTGCTGATTCAATGTGTGTCTACCACAGCACACTCGCTTTCAAACCAGACTTTTGGGGTGTTTCAAAAAAACGTACCCATTTTAAAAACACCTGAATTTGGTGAGAGTATGTCTAAGCTTGAGAAATATGAAATATTTGTTTTTAGCTAGATCCAAAATTTTTATGTAAAACATTTATTGCAAAAACCTTTAAAAAACACTTGAATAACCAATGAATATTTGAACATGAATTCACATCACATGTTCAACATAAGCATCGCAAAGCCCAATGACCTTCTGCATGCGAAACGCAGTGTTATGCATTACTTTAGGTAATAGCTCATTGTCAAGGATTTTTATTCCACGACGGATGTTATCTTTAATTGGTCAAGGTTTTGAAGTTTTCGGATTTGCATAAATTCTGTCTTTGAGATAACCCCATAAGAATAAATCCGGCGGAGTTAAAGCTGGAGAATAGGGAGGCCATTCTACATCCTTGTGGAGGAAAATCAATCGCGGATGAAAAAACGGTGAAGAAGTCTTCTTGTTTTATTTGCTGTAGGGGGAAAGCCTCATCTTCAAACCATTGTGTTTTCATGGTAACATTGTCATTTCTTTGCCTTGCAAGAGCTCGCAACTGCAGTAGGCAAAAAGTTTTAATCATTTCTCGAGAGTTAACCTGATTGACTGTGACAGTGCTATTTTTGCATCTTCAAAGAAGTATAGGAAAATGACTCCAAACCATCCAACTGCTACCCATATGAGACTTTGAGCACGGATCTTGTTTTTCTTCATTCAAGTCACTGTTGGGATTAGCACTAAGAAAAATTTTGTTTGTTCACTTTTCTACGCAAATGGGCCGAGTGCAGTTTCGATAGTTTATAGTCGCGTTGAACTTGAACACTTTTTCTTTGATGTCAAAATTCAATTGCTTTTATGCTCTATTGGTTGATCTCACCATATTTTGTTTCATATCCCTAGATAAATTTCTAGGTTATCTAAGACAAAAATATATTGATTATGCATTCATATTGCACAACTCTTACCACACCTTATTCAAAAGTGGTAAATTTTTTATGATTATCAAGACCGACGCGATGGCGTAGTGGTTAGAGCGTCCGCTTCGCAGTCGGTAGACCTGGGGTTCATTCCCTTTGTCGAGTCATACCAGAAGACTTTAAAAAATGGCATCCGCAGCTTTCCTGCTTGGCGCTCGGCATTTATGGGAGGTTCTGGAGAACAAGCCAGCAAGTTCGCTTGTTGTGTCCTTGGGCAAGGCACTTAACGGGACGCTCCATCTTTATGTGGAAGACAGGTGGCCCATAAACCTCGAAAAAGGCAACTCCCAAGCGAGTGCGGACTTCCCGTCCAAAGTATAGCGATACAATTCGCTTTCTCGTGAATGGAGGATAAATATGGCAAATAAAACAAAACAAATAAAAACAGACCTAATTAAAATGGTTTAGTTTCTTTAACAATGTTTATCTAACAGACTTTCTGTTATTAAGATTTTAAAATTCTCACATCAAAGACAGCAGTCTACTCGAATTTTGTCCCCCAAAATGGCTCTTTTTTCGAAAACGATTTTTATGGAGATCATCGAAAATAAACTGGGTGCCGCTGTAGCCTATCGTTCGTTGACTGTTTGGCAAGAATTTTCTGAAAACAGAGGCATAATCAAGGAAAAGAAGCATGACGGCTTACCAAACGATATCATTGAAATAAAAGATTTTTAGATTTGACCAAAATAAGCAAATGTTTTGCTCCGAAATTGTTGGTCTCCGAAAAAGTTTTCGCGTATGTTGATTTCCAAAACGAAAGGTCTTCAACTTTATAACATACTGCCCCCCCTCAAAAAAATTTGTTTTTGAATACGCCAGTATCTAAAAATGACCAAAATTTTTTCTTGACACGCATTCTAATTGGGACACGATTTACTTAAAACGTTCCCAGATAGCCACCCCGATCTGTATCAGATCAAAAAGTGATCTGGCATCACCTGGCAAAATGATCTGACACGAAAGGCAAGCCTATGGCGCCAGATCTGGCGTGCTAATCCGTACCCGATCTATACCAGACCACTACAGTTTGAGCCAGATCACAATAGTTAAGCCAAATGTATATCAGATCTGCACTACATCACTACAGCTCAAAGCAGATGTCTTTTGGATCTGTCCTCCTCGAACGATCTGAGCAACATATATGCCGATTTTGTTTTTAGCCAGCGAGATTATCCGTAACCAGTCAAAAAACAATCATGCTGTTTTGCAGTTTTAGCTTTATTTTTAAACAAAAAATCAAGCATAAAATAAACGATAATTAAGCAGATCATTCTACAGTTTTGTGCAGCTCAGAGCGCTTCTTTCGTCCCCCATTTCGATCTTTGGCACCATCGAGCCAATTGACCACCACTGCTCTATATTCCTTTTCTGTAACTTGAGAATGCAGCTTGCGTAACGTTGCTGTTGATAAAAAAAGTTTTAATCGAAAGCAAGTACACGTACTAAAGTAATTTACTTACCAAATATTATCTTGTACAACTGCAGCTGCTGAAAACTTTTTCTGCCGGAGGCGCCCTTACCACTCAAGTTGTAATTTAATGCCATTGAATGACCGAGCGTCTCGTTAAGCAAGTTTCTTGCCGCCTCGGACGAAGTTCTTCCATTGAACGCAGAAAGATGTTGAACCTTAAATAAAGTTCAACTGATTAACAAGCAAGCCAATCGATATAAATTGCACAATTAGCCAAAACATAAGATTACATGCAAAGCACTGAACAAAATCGAGTTTGCCTCCTGTGTTATGCGCAATCCCTTCTAAAAACTGCACCACAGGGGTTAAAAAAATTATAATCTTTAATTCAACAATTCTACTCTTTCGTCCCTTTACAGCATTTATCATTTGTTGATTTATAGCAAAAATCCGTTTGCCACACTTCACAATTTCGTCAAATCAAACCATGCATGAACTTGGTACTTTTCAAAACATCTGAAGTAAAAAGGTTTTTATATCCATCAGTCTTCAATAATGTTGCTAGTACCAGCGCTCTTCTTTCACTTCCGCTTGTTAGCCACTAGACTTTCTATAGCTAGATATCACTTTTAATTCCAGATGTCCTTCCTGACGCATACCGATTGTGCTCTTATATGGAAATAAACACTAGCTTTTCGGGCAGGAATGAAGCGAGAATATAGATTAAACAGATAATACATCATGCTCTGGATGATCATAGCTAAGCTGAGGGAGTCTAGACCGAGATGGTTTGGTCATGTGCAATGGAAACAAGAGGACTATGTAAGGAAGAAAGTGTTACAGATGTAATTACCAGGAAAGAGACGTAGAGGCAGACCCTAGCGAAGATTTATGGATTTGTTGAATGAGGACATGAAAGTAGCAGGATGACTGTGGATAATGCAAACGAAAGAGAAGGTTGGAGAATGACAATCTGCTGTGGCGACCCCTCATCGGGATAAGCCGAAAGAAAAAGCACTGGATGATCACAGCAGAGTTTTTTTTATATATCATTATAGTAATATCTGAGCGGTGGCTTCTGCCAAGTAGATAGTTATAAATCAATTGCATAGGCAATCAAAACTTCTAATCAACTTTCAGCAAGTGAGCGAAAATGCTCCAGGTAACCTATCGCCCTGCTGTGGCAAGGAAAGGGCTAGCTCTTTCCATTAACAAGAAGTTTCAGTGAGTTTGCTTCAAGGTGGAGTTATTTTATAAGTACTGTTTCCACTTGACAAGTTTAGAATGTAATTGGTATGAGCGCGAATTTTAGCGGGCAGCCAAATTTTTTGTGCGGAGAGAGTGAACGCTACCAGCAAGAGGACTACTTTCGAAAATAATTAACCACACGGCAGAACATGCTAGTGAAAATGAGCGTTTCGAGTTAAAATGATCTGCATACGAATTGATGCAAATAATCAAGAATGAATTTAAATACGTCAGAATGGTTGTTAATTAAGCAGACTGAACGAAAAAGAAGTGTTACAAACCACAATTTCTTGAAACGAGGAATCAACAGCTTTCCGTTCAAAATCGCGTAAATCTGATTCAGATTGAAGTGGAAAGATACTCGCAGCAGAGTTGGCAACCACTTTGTTATTTCCCGATTTTCTCAGCTGATCAATAGAATTTCGCATGCTTCTTGTTTCTGTTTTAAGCTCCTCCAGAACTTGAAATATTTTTCCTGAATATAGACATATAATTAGGTATTTAGCTGAACCAGATCTGCATATACCAATTGGAGGTGTTGTCAAAATCCTCATTTGTCAAAATTTGTTAAATTTTGTTTAAAAAATTCCTAAATTTGTCAAAATTACACAAAAATAGCACTTTTACATATCGAAGGCAGAATAACTTAGTTCAGTTACAAGCTACTGGCACAAAACAATCAAGGCAGTAACTTTGTGAAATCAAACAGCATTTTCAAAGGTAGTTAAACAACTTACTAAGGATAGGTTCTAGAACGGAAACAGGAAGCATTGCACCACTCCTCGGAGTTGCTTGTGAACCTGTTAAACATGTATACTAATGATTAAACTACAACTAAAGATCTGTAAGTAATAGCCAATGGTATAAACTCTAGCAGTAGATTGGCTCGCCTAGATACAGCCAAATTATCCATGTCACTGAAATCAAACTAAAAGGTCCAGAATCTGCATTGGTCAGTGTCAGCGTGACTTTTAGATGACAAGTATTTTTTGAAACAACTAAGATATAGCATTAACCGCATTGAGTAGTAAAAATTAGTTCCGGTGCCAAAGGCGTGGGGCGGCGCTAATCTCGTTTCGTAGTTCTTTGGCCACTCAGCGACGATCAAAAGGCCTCTATAGAGCGGTACTTTAGTTCGATTTTACATCGGGCTTAAATTGGAATTCACCGATTCCTCTCTTGGTATTCAGCATAACAGGATAGTGTGGAGAAAAAGACGGTAAGTTTGCATTTTGCACCATTGGGAAAAGCAGTTAACATAGTTCCTTCATTTTTAAGTGCAGACCGGTGGTGGGGCCATGCGTGGTGGTAGCCCAGCCTTGCAAAAAGACGTACACACAGAGAAGCCGAACAGATGCAGAGTCTAGTTCTGGAACGGCAGACTACGATTCGATTCAGTACCTGGTCAAAATGTAGTTTATAGGAATAACAAAACTCATGGTTATATTACAGTTACAACTAATTAATCTGCATAAGTAGTTACCATTTGAAATTTGGGAAGACATGTGAGAGTGATCTCTTGATATGGGAGTGGATTGAACTAATATTTGTTGCGAACTTTGAGCAATCTCAGTTTCATCTTCTTCATATGACAATTTTGCAATTGCTGCAACAGAAAAATAACCATATGAAAGCATATTAAGTCGTGAAATTAAATTGTGGTGATGAGATTCTATAAAACTTACATAAGGTGGAAATGCAACAACAACCAGAGGGTCTGACACAAGCCCTAATCTTGACCAGACACATGCCGTGTAACCTTAAAAACCAGGTACCAGTATTAATGTAAGCAAACTAAGGTGCTGCTTGAGGTGACAGGGCCAGGCACTAGTCACGTCGAACATTAGCAGCTACCAGTTCCAAAACCGCAAGACTTATTTTATGTGTTTGTTTTAACCCTGATATGTTCAGTCAAACAAGAGCCTCTGGGAGAGTTGCACATGCCAAAAGGAAGCAAGAAGAAACAGACATCATTCTTGATTACTAGAGTATACTACAAATGTCTGCAATCACATCCGAGCAGCACATTTGAAGAAGCATCCTTGGCATAATACCACTGACGCATAGGATGACGGGTCATTTTAATACTGCGACTAGCACAAGGCCTATCCATCACCACCTCGCCGACCATCGTTGGTAGGACATTTGTGGGAGTGCAATCAGACGCATAAGTCAGTAAAAGCAATAAATCGGTTGCATCTTTTCATTATATTACATAAGTAGTCAAAAGATTAAGCAACATTAGTTTAACGTAGCTTCATGGACTCATGGTGAACGTTTTCAAATCTATGCAAATAAGAAAGTAGACGGAGGAGCTTGAACGTTACTGAAGTCAGTATCCATTTCAGGCAAACACTTACAGTCACTTGGTCGTGGAGGCGGATAGGGTAGCACCCTGAATAAACGCCTTGTTGAAACAAAATGTTTCTGTTGTTTGGGTTGTGGGCTCAAGGATTCAGAAGACGTCAAACTTTCCTCCATAAATTTCCGTGTCCTTCTACATTAATTAAGCAATCAGAACTTATCACACATAAACACCACAAATTGTTGCAAAATATGTTTGTTGTAACAGCGAAATATGTTGTAGCAAACAACACAAAATCTATATAAGACATGTCTGTAAGTTTTAAAATTTTTAAAATACCAGCTAGAATCTAAACTGACAAAATTACTACCCATGAAGCCAGAAAGCATGTGCTTTTTTGTATCTATGCAGCAGTGAAGTTCAATTTTGGCAGCATACAACAAATGGTACAAAACAATTTTTTACAAGACCAAATTTAAGTCATGTGTTTAAGTACCTTCTTTTCCGTTTTGAATGGCCTCTCTCAACATTAGTTGTTTCAATATTGGAAGAATACTCAATTCGATGAAGCAATTCATTGGCAGCTTTCCAATCACCTTAATTTTAAACAACCATATGCTATGAGGCTACACTATACAAAAATAGCTGTGCATTTGATACAATTACCACCAGCACATATAAAAGTTATAAAAATGTTTGGCAACACACTCACTTTTTAAATAACAGCAATTGAGATAGCAAAACTAATTCATTAATAGCAAAAGCTGTACTGTATATATTGCCTAGTTGAGATTTTGAAATGCACATCTGAAGTTTGCAGTACAAAATGCAATGAAAATCATAGATCCAGACTTAACTTTTTGAAATACATTTCACTTCAAGAAAACACATTGATAAAATATTTACCAGATCTCGCCCATTCTTTAATTCTATACTTCACCCAATCGCTACAAGGACTTTCCATTTTTCTGGCAGCTTTTTGACATTTTCCAATATCCTTGTATGGAGGCCAATATGCAAATTCTCCATCTACCCACGAACATGGGACTACTCCTAAACTTCCTTCATCAACAAATTCAACTACAACTAATGTACTCAACCCATTATCATTTGAAGACATTTTAATTAATTTAGCAAGAGTTTTTACACAAAACTCTGAAATATACTATTGGCATGAAAGATATCATTAGTCACACAACATTGTTCTATCTCAGGTTACAAGCAAGTCATGAATTGCAGCTATTGCTATGCTAAAACCTATTTTTGAATAGAATCAAACATAGAATTTACAATTATAAAAAAACATAAAGATATTTGGATCTCACAGTGGTGTTACTACATGAAAATCAATAGCAGCACTATACATATAGAACAAAACAGTATTTTTCATAACATAGTATAGTTCAGGAACATTGTTTAAGCAACTATCTGATCAATGGAATTACCACAAACATATCTTTATATGAAAGTTTAACATACTTGCATTTAATATTCTTAAGTGGGCAAACCTTTAAACGGCCAGACTCATCAGAAACCTTATATATGCCTAAATGTGATGAAGGTAGTGGATAATCAAAAAATGAAGATACCTTTTCAAACATTTCATATACTACTTTCACCTCTTCACTTTTATCACAAATAATGTTTCGAATTAGGCACACATCTTGACCAATTTTAACACAATTGTCAGAATCTTTTAAAGAAAAATACATATTATCAAAATGTACAGAATTAAACTGAGAATAGGAACGATAGGCTAAAGGCAATGGACCAAAATTATGCTTGTGTTTTGGCTCACTTTTCTGTACCTTTGTTTGTGTCAACAATGCAAGCTTTGCATTTTCTGCAACACATCGAACAATCTGAGGCAAAGGTTGATTTGGCTTTCGAATAATTTTCTTAAGTTGACCTAAAAAACTTTCAAAACTAAAAGCTGAAAATGTATCCAAGGGTCCATATTTCTCCACATCCATAACCAAGTGTATCAAACAGTGCACATTATACACGACCATATCCTTTCCATAAAACGAATGAAATTCGTTCACAAATTCAACCAAAAGTTTACTTGCATAATCAGAGTGAGTTTTATAGTGAATTCCTGAAGAAATAAAAAATATTGCCACATATAGCAATAAAAAATGCATATAAAAAGCTTTGGGAAGATGTTTATGTAAGGCCACAATACCACTATATAACAGAAACTGTCTATACTCTGTGGCTTTCCACCACTCCACTTCATACAGGAAACGACATTTTCTTCCAAATTCACGAGGAATATAACAATGAAACCTAACTAAAATATCTGAAATAGACTTGATTTGCACAGAGCCAATTCGGCATTTGTTGCTTAATGAGCCCTTCATCCACAACCACAACAATTTTTTGGTAACACCAAGGTAAACAAGATGCATAGGATCCAACACAAATTGTGATACCAATCCTATACTCAGTTCCTGTAATGGTGAAGGTGTTAATCCATGATGATTAGCATCACTTCTAGCATTAAAACTTTCATCTGTTTGAAGTGTTGCATAACAGTCGGGATAAGTAACTTTGTTGTGCCAAACACCACGTTGATTGCAACGCTCACAACCATAATAAGCATTGTGCGATTTTGTTTGCTTTACAAATGCTCTAGCAGGAGCATCACATACAAAGCAAGTTTTTTTAACCTGCACAATTTTGTTTTGAGATGTAAGTATACCATTTGCTTCAATACTTTTCATTTCTTCAACAGAGTCACTGAAATAACCCTTTACATCATTAGGTTTGCTTTCTCTGCAAAATATTCCAATAATAAAAGAAGGAAGATTTTGTCCAACTATCTTTCCCAGAATTGGCCAAAGCTGCTTTTTTGAGCTTTTGTACAAAGGCACACCATCAATATTTATCTGTAGATAAATCACACTGCCTGGAATTAAAGTACTATTTTCAATTATAGATAGTAAATGTTTTGTGATTCCAAAATAATAGTAGGAACCACCACCAACATCTTTGACAACATAGTTTCTGGGGGTAGACAGTAAGGTTCTTGGGTCATTAGGTAAGTCAGAAATCAAAGGTTTAAGAATCAGAATGAGATGCTTCAAAGCAACTTGGGAAATATTGAATTCAACAGCCCATTTAGATAACTGTTCCACAACATTTACATTGCTTTTTGAATGTACAAAACCATCATCACTTCCTAAGCTTTGGTAAGATCCCATGCTAGAAGTACTTGATGCATCATCATCATGATCATCATCTATGTCCATTTCAGGAATAAACAATGACTCAAACCTGTCATTTTTCATTGAATAAGCATCATTATTAATATCACTAAAGGTGCTGCTACAACTTTCATTGTTTGTCAACAAAGTTGAATCATCTTTATTACATGATGTGTTGTTAAAGGAGGAAGCAGTAATTAATGGTTCCAACACATGTTGCTTGCAGTTACTAACTACGTTAATATTCATGGTATCAGCAATTTCATTAGCTTGAAATAGCAATTCCTTGACTTCTTTCATATGTGTTGCTGTATTGTGTAAAATCTCTCTTCGTTTTGTCCAATATGAGCAACCTTTTGTTGTTGATATACCAGTAGGTTTCATGACTACACTATCTATCAACTTTATTGATATAATCTCTGTAATAGCATGTGTGTACAACACAATTTAACATTTTGCACAATCTTGATTATGCAGCGTATTGTGGCAATTGGTAAATGTATGGTCCAAGTGCTTAAACACAGCTATACAGCCTAATCAGGTTGTAATTGCTGCTTTAATTAACTAAATAGCTTGATACATTTCGAATATAGCTGAGATAGTATTTCTATCTTGTAAAAAAAGCTATTAAGGTTTGCTCATCAGCAAAGAAAAAGTGAATGTGCCATACACCTCTGTAATCTCACAACTCAAACATTGCCGAGGTATGACATACCGGTATGTATTTCAACCTTGTTAAAGAAATGAAATTCAGTCAATAAACTATGATAAAGTATATGCATCCCAATTTTTTTTCTTGCTTCTATACTAATAACTTCATATACCAATTATCAAACGTGCTATATGCCATCTTAACATTGCACTGATCAATGAATCAGGCCTTACATGTGCACATTAAATAGCTTTCCAAACCTTACCAGTATACACCTAGCAGCATAATTCAAACATTCCACATTTAAATTCAATTAAATTTAGAAATGACATTCTAAGATACACTAGATAAGATTATACCAACAATGTGTTACAATGACATTATGCTACACACTGATACAGTTAACAGTTTATTATCTTTCATTTGAAGCTAAATGACATGCTCCCAACTTCCGAATAACAAGTTTTCCACGATGATACTTCATCTTCCATACTACCCAAACCTTCCGAGCTTCACACAAATATTTAAAACCTATGTGAACATGATCGTTCACGAAACCAAACAAAACTTGCCCATTGCGCACACGCGCGAAACTTGTTGAGTCACGTGATACGTGTAAACACAATATTCACATTGATTCATGTTTTAAATAGAACATATAAAGTTCCAATAAATTTTTTTATTTTAAGCAGCATAACAAACGTTTACAACAAAAATATTTCCTAAAATGTGAATCGCCACATTTTACCAAAAACAATATTGTTTTGAAGTTGAATATTCCGGAAATAAAAAACTGCATATTTTTTCAGATGACTGGATTTAGTTGGTTTACCAATACTATGTCATGTATTCATACTGATAAAAAAATGTTCAAAGACACAAAAAATGTGTTATTGCACGTCAGTCTAGCAAATATTTTAAGACTATCATTACCGATCTGGTACGCATCTGTACCAGATCTGTCAAAAACCAGCAATTTTTTTACTTTCTAGCCACATCTGATTCGGATCTGATTCAGATCTGTCTAAACAGGTTTACGTGGATGCCAGTTCTTGCCAGACAAAATGCAGATCTGGCCCAGATCATCTGGCTATCTGGGTTCACAACATGAGTGAAAAACTTTATTGTAAAATTCACCGCTTTTGTATTACCTGTAAAACTTTATGGATTAGTTTGTGACCCCTAGCCCCATCTTAAGACCGGGTTACATTCAGCAAAAACCCTGACGCACTTTAATTGGAAAAGACTCATAATCGTAAATGCAACTTACAATTTCTTTATGGGGTAAACTTCTCATTTTGACCCAAAAAACCTCACCTGGAAAAGTCTTAAAAGGACTCAGACTCGACACAAGTCTTCACTACAAAAGACTCTCAATATTTTAAACTTCTATTGTGTCAAGAAAATAAGCATATAACAATAATTTTAATCATGATGTCAAGCACATGTATTGCTATGTAAAGATTACTTTCCACATAATCTGGTTTTCGTCTCGAATCTTAAACTTAACATGCCTTTGCCAAGAGCACTAAACTTTGACTAGAAAGTACTCTAGCTTTAGTGGACTCAGACTCGACTCGAGCATCTTAGAGAGAGACTTGGTCCGACTCGAATCACGGCTCCTAAAGACGCAGACTCGATGATGGACTAACTCAAGTCTGATTGCTGGGCTCGGTACAACTCTGTCTCAATATCGAGAGCCGTTTTTTTACCACGACCCTCAGGCCTACTTCGTTAATGGCCACACAATAACAAAATAAGCAAAAAGTTTATTCTTTAAGTCAAATTACAGCAAAAACAAATTAAAAATTTGCAAAGTTATGTAGGTGAGTTAGCTTTCGGTGCAGCAAGCTCGGTAATATATTGGTTTTTGAACTTTTCAGTCATAAGCGTAAGTTATTTTTGAGCAAGATCTTTTCGAGTTTTTTCAAAAAATCACAAACTTGCTCAACGTTGAAAAAATCTTTATCGTGGATTTTAGTTTTTGATTATAGGCTAGTACCCAAAGTCTGATCATATTGAATAAAAAAATTTTTTACACAAAAATTCTGGACGATATCACAACGATCATAGTTCTGCGGTCCCTTGTAATTTTTGAAACTGTAATTTAGGTGTGAAATTTGTGATGTTCAAAAAAATAGGGGAAAGACCGAGAAAAAAATACAGTCACCTCTCGTTATTCGCGGGGGATGCCTTTTCAAAAACCCCATAGATGGCTAAAACCGCGAATACTCTTATTGAGAAAACCATTGAAAATCTATGGGAAAAAGTTTTAAATAAATTCTTACTTGAACAATAAACATTCAAATGTTTAATGTAAGTCATCATCAATTGAAGATGTAAGTTGCTATTACTGCTACTGGCAATACACCGTTGAACATAATAATGCAATATATTTAGCAAATTCAAACGTTTTCGGCGTTACATGTCGCCCTCATCAGGATCTAGATGCAAATAGTTTACAACATTAAAACTTTTCTTGAACAAAAACGCAAAAAACACAAAGTAACTTAAATTGTGTTTTCGATCAACCAAAGTTTTAATGCTGTAAATTATTTGTACATAGATCCTGATGAGAGCGACATGTAACGCCGAAAACGTTTGAATTCTCTAAATATATTGTATTATTATGTTCAACGGTGTATTGCTAGTAGCAGTAATAACAACTTGGATACTAAAAGTCACCTCTCTACCGAAATTGTATAATTGAAGATGTGCTCGAGATGTCTGCTGCTGCTTCTGAGGACGTAGAAGGTTGTGGCACTGGCTTAGCAGACTGCATTTTTGCATTCATTTCTTTTCAATTGAAATCCGTGAATAGTCCAAACCGCACATAAAAAACCGGCAAATAAAGTGGGATGACTGTACCTTTATTGTTGTAGAAATAACATAATACAGTGAGGCCTAAAGTTAAAAAGTTTATATCCACGAACTATACAACTTTAAGTCATATGGTTTTGCATAGTGCATGCCAAGGTCGACTGTCAGGATAGGTCAGCTGGATCATAGCAGCAAGGAGAGCAATAGATAATGCAATCTTTAAAGTCATCTCAGCTTCTAAGGATTTAATTGACTCTTGTATTTCAGTATTTAGGCTGATCGTGGTTGTGAGCACAATGAAAGTGGTTGCATTAATCAGGTAAGTTCTCTTGTGTAACTTTGTAACAATCTAATCTTTGTAGTACCAGGTACTTGTCATAGAGCTTGCACAATATTTGATTACAGTCACTGTGATAACCGTAATTTTTAGGCAGTGGCTATTTTGCCGTCGACGGCAACTTACCCTCAGAGACTATTTTGCTGTGAGTTGTTTGTGATTGGTCAATCTTAATGACGTACTAAACATGTAACTTTTGGTCGTCTCTGATTGGTCAATTTTAAAAACCAAAAAAAAAATTTTGCACCCCCAGGTCTCTATCCCCCACCCTGCACACTCCCTTGCAGTGTACACTGCCCCGTACATTTACATATCGGGCCTGCCCCTTCAGTGTACACTGCCTTTCTATGAAAGCCCTGGCCAGCTGAGATTCGAACCCGATGCCTTGGCATCTCAAGACCAGCACTCTATCCACTACACCACAGAGTCACTGGTGCGATAATAGCAAATTTGGCTATATAAACACACGTGAATGATCACGGCAAAATAGATTCCAAGAGCAAATTGCCGTCGACGGCAAAATAGCCACTGCCTAATTTTTATGAACAGCTAGTGAACACTAAGTCCAACCATGCAGTTTAGCAAAGAAGAAGAATATTTTATTTTTTTAAGCTTCAGCGCAGGTTATGCTTACAGTTCTAAGTACTTTTTGCATAGCATTGAAGTAGCTTAACTGTGCAAAAACAACAGCTTGTTTTATTACTACGGTATTATTAATGTGCTGGTTGGCTGCTGACTGAAAGACTTAGCTGTCATGGTGTGTGTTTTTTGTGCATTTTGTTTTTGTAAATAAATAGTGATTGCACCAAAAACAATTTTACTTGTGGAGGCTATATTGTTGCTATATTTGTTAGGCCTGTTATTCGTTCAGCACTTAATAAAATAGCCTGACAGAAACTGAACTGACATTTCACAGTCTCCCAAATATGCTTACCATATAGTGTAGCAGTAGTCAATGAGTTGTTATAATTTTTCAAAGTTAGGTTTGTGGAATGAATAAAACAAATGCACAAGTTTATGGAGAGTGTTCCATAGAGTAAGGTAGTACTAGAATAATAATAATAATAATAATAATAATGCTCAATGGGCACAGATATGGCAACTACCATTCAATGTTGATAAATGTGCTATTATTAATTTTTCTAAAAACAACCCAGCAAATACATACAAGATAGGAGAAAAATTTGTCCAGCGCACTCACCAAGAGCAAGACCTTGGAGTGATAATTGATGATAATTTAAAGCCATTAAAGCAAGTTGTCAATGCAGTTGGTAAAGCACAAGCTATTTTATCAATTTTGAAATGAACTGTTGTAAGCCGGGATAAAAGTATTTTTTTACCACTTTACAAACAGTTGGTTGGACTGCATCTTGAATATGCTACTTGTGCCTGGAAACTGTATTAAAAACGCAATGTTGAATTAATTGAAAAAGTACAGAGGCGTGCTACGAAATGCATAAATTCAATGAATAACTTGAGTTATGAAAAGCGATTGTCTTCCCTACAATTAGAATCATTAAGTTCACGCAGAGACATAAATGATCTAATTATGGTTTTTAAAATTGTCAAAAATTTTTCTGTGCTATCCTCAAAATCATTTTTTACGTAGAATAGCAATTGCACAAGAGGACATAAATATAAGCTTTATAAACCTTGTGTTAGAACAGATTGTCGTAAGTTTAGTTTTTGTAACAGAGTAATTGATCTATGGAACAACTTACCACCAAATATTGTTGAGTGTACAACACTAGAATGTTTTAAAAAATTATTGAAAAAATTTTTTGGTTTGTCCTGAAGTTGATGCTGTTATGAACTTATTTATTTATTTATTATTGTTATTTTTTAACTGTTTATAAGTTTTGTTTGGTTACTTACTGTTTTTGTTGCTACTGCATTATTGTTTATTGCAGAAGTGGGCAACCTTTTACGCTTAGATGGCCGCATTAAATATTACCTTTAATCATATGGCTGCAAAATTCAGTGCCAGATAACCTTTTACGGTCGAAGAGCCATTTGGACCTCTTTTCCACGGCAATAAGAGCCACCATAAGTCTGCTGAACGTAATTGCATTCCAAAAAAAAGGTCTCCAACTGCAACAGGTGGCAATAAACCGAGTATCAACATGTTCAATGAATGCCAAAAGAGCCATTTAATTTATAACACAATGTTAGAGCATTGATACATCATGCCTTATGTATGTAGAAGTTAAAACAATGTATTTATTTACAATGCCACATATGGCCGCACATTTACTATAAAAAGGCTGCATGTGGCCATATGGCCGCCGGTTCCCCACCCCTGGTTTATTGTTTTGTTGCTGCTACAGTTGATGATTTTTTTTTCTTTTTTTTTTATGTTGTTGCACCTATTGGTGCTGGATCGGCTATTATTGTTATTATTAAAACATGTACATTCCCCAGAGGAAATCAGCAGTTAGGGTTGGGTTATATTGGAGTTAGGATTGCAATTAAAGTTTGGGCTAGTCCAGGGGTGGGCAAACTACGGCCCTTAGAGAGCATTCTGTGCGGCCCGCGAACACTTTTTGAAACTTTGCCATTTGGAAATAAATACGACAAGGGGATTGACAAGGCACAAAAGCGACAGTGACCTTAAATAAATGGTAATTGCCTGTACCTTAGACGGAAAATGCGTCAGAGCCTACAATTGCCCCCGATCAGGCAGTTACCGTCTACGAAAAGGTGAAGACTTTTTTTTTATTTATTTAGAGACACCATCGATTTTGCACGCTGAGATACCACACTGCCAGAAGATTTCGCAAAGTTGTGATCTAATGCAATTTCTTCTATAGCATGCAGCTGTACGAGACAACAAGCCCTGGCCCTTGACCACCCTCAAAATGGTCAATGCGGCCCTCCAGCTAAAAAGTTTGCCCACCCCTGGGCTAGTCCATGAAATATTGCAGAATTTCCTTGTTTTGCTTTTAAGCTTGTGCATTTACCCTATCTATTGTATTTTGCATGCACGTGTACAGCGGTGGCAAGGACAGCTGTTATAATATGATGCATTGTGTTGCTATGGGACATCAGATAGTTGCACTGGCTAACCTCCATCCTTCAGAAACAACAGGTTAGTTTTGAGTTATTTGAAAGTGTGGTTAAACTTTTGACTTTTTGCAAGTGCAGTAAACCTTGCATAAAACTCTACAACTGAAAAATGATGCTGGTACTGATTTGTTTGTTACACATACATGGTCTACAGTGCTTGCCAGTAGTTTGCAAAATTTAGTGTTCTAAAATACCAAAATAGTTTTTTTTAGCAATCTTTGTTCATAAAGTGATGCAACAGATAAGGTTATGTTTGTATTAGCATTCCTAAAAAGTGATAATACATATCCGCAATGACCCACCTTAGCTCCACTACAAAATCTAAAGGTTTGGGATCACTAGGGCATCAAACTGCTACATCTAGCATAGTAAAATGTTTCACCCTCCAAATTTTTGACTGACCATGCCTCTGATTCTGGCCCAGGTTGCACTATGACTTCTTTTATAACATGTTTACTGATTATAGCGAGTGATTGCTTTGGTGGTTAAGTATGGCTGCCTATTGCACCAAATTGCTGCTTTGCATCACTTAGAATTCATATGCAGGACCAAATAGAACTTTGCAGACCTGCACTGTTTAGAAATACTTTATATAGCTTATCCTAACTAAATGGTCAGCAATGCACGATATCAGGGATAACTAAAGAGGGATTGCCAATGCTCTCTTGTCATGCTTGACTTACTTGACGAGAATAGAGTCAAAAGTTAACCAACTAATTGCAGCTTCTATTGCTGTGAGACATTGATATTTGGGTATTTTTGTGGCATGGAACAGTGATAAAAAGAATGAATTGGCTGCTTTGTTAGCCAAGTCAGGATATGCTGGTGCAGCTATTGGTAAAATTTGATTTTAAGTGGCATGTGTAGTTAGACCAGCTGTTAGAATATGGGCTGTGCTTAGGAAGTTTGGTACACTAACTGGTGCAAGGGAAGTCAAAGACAGCTTAAACCATACTTAAACAGCCATACTTTCATTCAGTCTAATATGAATGGCTATGCAACCAGTAGCTTTACAAATTTCTAATTTTGTTTGGAAGAATTTTCCACAGTTGTCTGCTGTACATAATTTATCTTGCTTTTTTATGAAGACAAAGTCAAGGGAAAGCTTACTCCAGGATTGGGTAACAACTAAAATGGAAAAGCATCATAATGAGGCTATGTTGCAGGGCCCAGTGTTATGGCCATTCTAGTTTTAAAGATAGGCTTACCAAGATAATAAATTCAAGTCACCACTACCCTAGAAACCAGGAATGTCGGGGATGTGACTGCATCTCATAATAAAAATTTTTCTTAATTTTTCAAACAATTTTGAAAAACATTTGGGCAAATACTGGTATCAAAAAACCCTTATTTTTGTTCACATTAATTAGGTTTTTTAATAGTTTTGGGTCTACTATAGTTTATGTGTGAAAAAGGGAGAAGTGTACTGTGATTGTGCAAGTCACTTTAATTGAGTGTGTACTGTGTTGCATGTAGTAGCATCGCAGCAAGTAAATCTGGTGGTAACTGATTGGTCTATTTTTTCATCAGCAACAGGAGTAGTTTTGTTTGTTATTAAACTTATTTTTAATTGGTTTTGTTTTGGTTGCATTCATCATTTAAATATGTCATCAAACTCGAGATGTACTGATACCATATTTTAGGTCGATACTGATACCAGCATTTAGAGCAGATACCAATATTGCCAATACCACCGATTTTATTTTATCTATTGAGCACCATCAATGAAAGCTTTTGTAAGCAGCATCAAAGAATGTATTTAGTAAATCTAGCTTTTTATTGCATTTTGAATGTTTTCTAGGTATTTGTCTATCATTGCTCATTACAATATTATTGCAAAACTGTAAAAGAAAGTTGAACAAATCAAGCAGTATTTTTTTATGGCAAAATACTAAAGCAATGGATTGAATATGATTATTCAAAGAATATAGGCATATCCTACAAACACAAAAGATTAATGAAATAAAATAAAATGGGAAGGTAACAATGCTGTAACCAAAGAAAAAAACAAACTTGACAACATAATGAAAACACCTTGGCAAGTAAAAATTGTAACGTATTAATAAAAAAGTATTAGCCAATTGCAGCTATTATCAAACAAACAGTTATCATAAGTCAAAACTAAAAATATATGCTACTAAACTGCAGCTTTTCTAACAAAAAAAAAACAGCTTGGTGAGTCAAAACTGAAAAATGTGTATACCATTCTTAAAAGAATCAAAACTATTCACCAACTGCACACTCTTTTTATCAAACAAACTGCCCTCATATTAAAGTCAAAACTAGAAACTTTTTCATCACTCCCTCCTCTTAAAAATTCATTGCTACATAAATTACAGATAACTTTTTTGGCATCAGTAGCTTTAACATTAAAAAGTTTCCACTCGATGCTTTTATTAGAAGTCATTTTTATTAATCAATGCCTATGAAGCTAAAAGAGAAGCTGAAATTTACAGAATATTTTAATATGTTTATTCATATAAACACAATATTCAGTGCTGCACAATGTTTGGGTACTCTTTGAAAGACCCCTTCCCCTAGTCATTATTGATAGATTACAAATCATTAATTATGATACAAATCCAATCCAGTTCCAGGGGGGAACAAAAGTTTTTTATATTTATACTCTGAAAAAATTAAACAAAAATTTTTGTATTTATTTTGTGCTTAAAAAATATTGGTAGGTATTGGCTATATTTAACCAATACTGATACTTAAGTATTGGTACATCTCCACCAAACCACATGCAGTGCAAAATGACTGTATCAAATTGAAAGAAATTCTAAGTGATGACAAACTTGAAGGTTATGGTACCTCAAGGTCATGTATCTGCAGTTATATATGTATTGCAGATGAATTTGTCAAATAATTTACCTGGTGTTGTGTTTTCACCTTTTGGAAAAAATTTTCTAGACCAATGGAAATCATAGTTTCTTATACACAAAACCTATGAATGTGACTTTTTGTCCATATCGAGTGTGTGTGTGTGTCCTTAAATGAGAACCTCAAGATATAAGTATTGCTGTGTTGTATTGTATCATCATTTTGCATATAATGAAAAATCTGTTGTGAATTAGGCTATGCATTTTTATTATAGTGTCTTTTACACTCACCTGATGAGGCCCATTAAAGTCAAAACCAGTTGGAGCTATTGACATGTTGTAATAGATTGTTGTAAGATACAGCATGATGTTGGTAATTGTTATTGAGCAGAGCGTCTTTTTTATTTATCTTAAAGTAAATTCTCTTTGTCCAAAGTTCTGTTGTGATGCATAAAAGTTTTCGTCTCATTGTTGAACAATCGACTGCAGCAAACGACTTGCCTGACCTCATCACCAGAATCATGAGTGGTACATTACAAAAAATAAGTAAAATACTTCCAGTCCAAATAATAAAGATATTATTTCAGATAAAAAACAAATTTTATAGTATGTTTGTGGATATTTAGTAATGTGTGCACTAAAGAAATTTTGAATGCATCAGCATGTTGTAATTCATTTAAGTCAGAATGCATTTCTAAAAAGTCTAATGTAGTTAAAGTGCTGGAAAAAATCGCGAGTCACTTATCCATCCAGATTAAAAGTTTTTGTCAATTTTATACGACCTGTACTTTACATTCAATTTACATGTAGAATGTTTAAAGGATCTAAAAGAAATATTGTATGGTTATTGAACACAGGGAATTGCAAGCTATTCTTGAGTCTTAAAATTTCTTGAAGATTTAGCTGTTGAAGCATTGAAGCTAAGGGACTACATTAACCTGATTGGTACATTAACTGAATAAAAACTACTCAATCGGAATAAAGCCCTAAACATTTCATAAATATTGCACATTAATGATAGGCCTATAAGAACCTACCCAACACATTTACCAGCCAACCAAATACATTTCTGATCGATGCTCCTTATAAGGTTTTTGACAAGTCAACAAGAACCTGAAGTATAGGCTTTGAGTCAAAGATATGGAATGCCAATTTCAACTAAAATTAATTTCAACCAAAAAACTCTACTTTAGCATAACTCTCTTTTGTAGGCCACTGCAGTTTGCTATGCTCTAAAACAGACTCTGACATCTACAGACTTCGGCTGGAATTGATATCCACGAGACCATTCTTACACTGCTAAAACGTCACAATATAATCTCTCTTCTATTCTCAGAACAAGATAGACCTGGCTGACTAGAACAAGATTTAACCAGGAATAATGTAATTACAAACTGGCTAACCTGAACTGAGAAACATTAATCAACCTGTCTGACCAGATAAGGACTTCAAGAAAAATGTTCAATGTTTTGATGGTTATCCAGGCGTGATCCTAAATAAAATAAACACGCATCGGTAATCCCTGTTTAGTCATCCCTGATGAAATCTAATGCAGTATTCTGTCTTTAAGTTGTTTCTGTTGTTTCTTTCAGTATGCATCCATACTTTTTTGACTAATACAATGATTACTCACCTCAAGGTTTCTGCTTTTTGTATTGCTGTTGCGCTTGATAAGTTGTCGTGTTTGATAAGTTGAATCAGGGTGCCATAAGTTGAATAAATTTCATGATTATCAAGATGTGGTTGCAATAATAATTTTGCTACATTTTGACTCTCAAGTTTGGACATAAAAAGGACAGAAAAATGAAATGGCAATTCCTATTTTCAGCCTAAGGCCTGACTGTTAAATCAAAGTACTACATTTTCCAGTTGTCAGTTTATTTTTGTATTAAACATTTGAAGCCAATTTGAAAGAAACACTTGATTGCTGTGGCAAAAAGATGAAGAGCAACAGTACAGAAATGGAACTATTGCTCTTAGAGAACAGAAATTAGTTAATTTTTAGTGCCGTTTCACTGGCATAGTTTAACTTCTTATGCATAGCAGTTTTTTTATTACAGGAGAATCAGACAGTTATATGTATCAAACTGTTGGTAGTGAAGCCATTCAAGTGTATGCTGAAGCAATGGAACTGCCACTGTTTAGAAGGTGAAATTACTAATTAGTGGTCACATCAGGTCACTTTAACGGCAAGGTTTTTAAGCATAGCAGAAATATTTACTTGAGTTCTGCAAATTGCTTAGTGTCATCTTCAAATTGAAGATGACAACTTATTCAACTCATCACCAGAAGCGGTGTAGTGGTTAAAGCTCCCTCTTTGCAATTAATGCACTTAGGTCAATTACCTCGTCAAGTCATGTCAAAGACCTCAAAAATGGTGTTCATAATCACAGATCTCCTGCTTGGTGCTCAGCAGTAGGAGTAATGTGGAGGGTGTAATGTGAGACTGAATTACTAAGTCGTGATTGCAGAAGTGCAGTGAGCCTCATGCAAATGCCTAAACTCATCGCCATGATTGGTGCCAGAACAATAATGTTCAACTCATCAACTACAAGAGAAACAGTGAGTTTGCAAGACACTGAACTCATTTTGTAATCTTTGGGTCATCGTGCACCCTTAGGTATAATTGTAGTTGGCACTAGCTACAGTTTCAACCCAAAACGTGAGCTTTTAGGAGAACGTTTATTTTGCATTGTCATACTGCATTCAATGTAATGCTAGGAGCCCTTAACTCACGGTCTGTTGATGATAAGTGTAACACTTAGTTTAAATTGTAGTATTCTGCTGTATCATTGAAGTCAAAAAATAGTGTTTACTCTGTTATCGGTAATTCTAACGTTGGCAGTTTGCCAATGATCTCTAACCACATCTTTGAGATCATTGACAATTTGAATGTGTATCATTTGGTGTAACCTTTCACTGAATTTCTCGTTTTTTACAGAGAAATTCAAGGAGAATCAAGCGAAATTGATCTAACATATCATGTAAATGACAATGATGAAGTTGAAGATTTATATCATTTGCTAAAATCTATAAAAGTAAGTAAGTATTTGTATGCTTGCATAGGCCTATAAAGTAGCTTTTCATTAAGGCAACAGTGTGCAAACTTTTCTTCGGGCAGTCAATTTTACTCCACCCGATTATACTACTCCTCCGTGCAGATCTTTTGCAAGACCTTTAGGTTTTGTGGGAGATCAATTTAGAAGAGCAAAATTTTTAAACGAAGAACCTTTTTTATTTGGATGATCATTCTGCGAACGTGAAACGCAGGTCACATTCTTTCGCAGGCTGCTAAATTTTCCCTTGCCGGTCGCAGTTTACACAATCTTGCTTTGAGGTTTTAAAAAGTTGGTTTGCGATAATCAGCAAGAAAAACCACCACTTTTATAAAGTTATAATTAACGTTTGTTCTTAAAGGCTGGTTTCCATTAGGCGTAGATTGCGGGCGTAGAGTGAAAAATTCTTTGTTTCTCTGCTTCGAGAGATGCACGCGTGCGCATAAAAAAGAATTTTTCATGCTGCGCCTGCAATCAACGCCTAATGGAAACCAGCCTTAAGTGCGTATCACAGTCGAAAAGAGAAATGCATCTGCTGTTTAACGGGAACAAAATTGTTCTGGTTTGCGTCTTAATATATTCAGCAATGTTTCAAGATTTATTGCCCATACAATTCTCTTGGAATTATGTTGCATGCAATTGTATATATGCCGATTAGTACCCAGTTAGTAGATGCTTGTGTAATAATTTTTAGTGTTTTATCGATTAAGGAAGAAATAAATTTCGAAGCGGTATCTTGTGGTGCAATTCTATCTGATTACCAACGAATTCGTGTTGAAAACGTTTGCTCTCGTTTAGATCTTGTCAGTTTGGCATATTTATGGCGCAGAGATCAAGATCAGTTGTTAAAGGTGAGATTAATACAATAATTTCTCTTTTGTAGTGACTCAAGTCGTCAATGTTATTTTCTATCAGTCCTTTGAGCGCCAGGTGCATTTGCACGCCGCCATTTTTATCGGCTTCCTATCGATTCAAACGCTTGTATCGCAAAAAGTATTTGTTCTATAAAAAAAAAACTTAAAACATGAAAGTTGTTCTATTTTTATAAGCTGTCAGAATATGTTTTTACTTTTGTATAATTTTTACCATGCAATGAGTAGATTTGCGAAAACTACACCCTACCCTCTTAAAAGTTAAACGCCCGTCAAAATCCAAATGGGGGTCATTTTTTTCCGACGAAAATGTTAAAAAAAGGTCAAAATGTGACCCCTTTTTTGCGTATTCATAAAGTGCAGTTTAAATCCTTTCCAATAAGCTTTGAATGACCAACAACGTCAGACAAAAAATAACGCAGTATCAAGCGTTTATAAAAGTGCACCCACCCAACTGGCCTCTCTCAGTGGCCACTGGCCCTCAAAAGATTAATAGTTTCAATTTTCGTGAAATCGACCTCCTTGAAATTACAACTGTCATTAAAATGCATCCGCTGTTGTACTCTTGCAACTGAAGAAATATTGGATGTGTGTGCTTTCTGTTGCACGATCTTCACTGGCGTGGTGGTGTAGTGATTAGAGCGTCCGCCTCGCTGTCATTAGACTTGGGTTGATTGCTTTGTCGAGGTCTTACCAAAGACTTAAAACTTGGTATTCACGATCTCTTGCTTGGCGCTCAGGAACAGTAATGTGGGGGATGCATTGTGAAACTGAATTTACTCAGTCATAGTTGTAGGAGTGCAATGAGCCTCTGGCAATTGCCTGAGCGCATAGCCACTGTTGGCTCTAATACAACAGGAACTGCATGTGGCGCTATAAACTGAGCATCAAACTTGTAATCGGAAGGCTGCAGGTTTAGTGCTCCGAGCATTGAGTTGTATGCACCGTACTCAAGCGAAACAGTCGTTGCTTTGAAGCACACGCTTTGGGTTCAAACTATTGTTTGCTCAGCCGGATGACATCCACGGGTAGCGTAGTGCTGACTTGAAAACTGCAACATTATTGTGCTTTCTCCCAATCCAGTTGATCTTGTGTTTGATGGTTTAAATGTTTCTGTTCTTTATTCCCGAACCTGTCACTCACTACTTTTTAACTTTTGATATATGTAAGGCGCACTGAGTACCAATTATTTTTTTGTGAAACATTTGTTTTCTATAGGAAATGATTGACAATCATTTAGTTGCTATCTTAATTAAGACTGCTGCTCTTGGATTAGCTCCGAAAACTCATCTTGGCAAAACACTGCAAGAAATGAAAAACCATCTCGTCATATTGGTACAGATCTTTTTTCTTTATGTGAACGGCTGTATGTATGGTGATTTATTTGTGTAATTTTATTTTATCATTACTCTGTCTCTAGCGATTGTGGCTTCATTAAAAGCTTTTTTCTGAACTATTTTGAACAAAAAAGTTTTGTGGTTAGTGCTGATTTTATTATGTCAACTGGCTATATGGAGTTATGCTTACTTTTATTGCCCGTGCGTTATGTGTGGTTGCTATTTTAAGGTGATCATGCCACCCTGCATTGCTGTATCATTGAGATTTACGAAAAGCACTTTTCCACTGGGTGTTTTAGAGTTTCGTGCCTCCCTATCTTTCGTTTAGGCAACCCCAATTTTATCAAAAATCGAAATCTAGTATTTGCGATAATTGTCCGAGTTCAGATCGTAAAAGCAATTGTTTCAGATGAGGCTATTATCCCTTTTTTATGACAAAAACATGTCTTGATGTTTTTGCCATTTTCAAATTGCGGACTTTTTAATGGAGATCAACTTTTCAAAAGGTAATCGTTTCACCTAAATTTGTGATGCAATGCTGAAAAAAACAGGTAAACCCGCTTGGGAACAATTTTGGCGCTACTGTTCTAGTTAATGAATTCTAACTGGTAACAGACTTTGGCAGCTATTTAAGCAATTAAGCAAAACTTGGTGACTTTAAAACCGCAATGTCTGTCATGCTTAGTGCTGTTGAAACTGCACTGAGAAACTCGAAAAAATATGTCCCGTGTTATATAGTGTGCATAACTGTAGAGGGAGCGATTTTGCATTGCTTCACTTTTGTAATGTTTCATTTAGAATGAAAAATATGGAAGTCACATTTGTGGAGAGGGTGGAGAATACGAAACGTTTGTTCTTGATTGCCCGCTATTCAAGAAGCGAATTGTAATGTGAGTATTATGAGCAGCATTTGCAGTAAAATCATTTTTTCCATACCCTATGAAACCATATGAAACACACAACGGCTGGTTTGCATTAGGCGTAGATTGCAGGCGTAGCGCGAAAAATCCTTTGTTTCTCTATATTGTTTTATGTGCGCTACCGCGCGCATGGAACTAAATAGAGAAATGTTATAGCATGTGCAGAAATCTTTTGCAATGTGGGGAAATTAATTTATAAGATGCAGGTACCTTTGTCAACATAATTTGTTTTGTTGGTAATAGTAAACTGGAAATTTAATGAAAAGCAATTTCAAGCTGAACTTAAACAAAACGCAGGCTTATGCTACTTGTCTTAAGTGTTGATGCAACTGCTGCTATTGCACAAAGCCTTAACGATTCGTAAATATTGGAACGCAACAAAATTATGGGCAAGATAGTTGCTATTTAGCTTTAAGACCGGTGATTTTATTACGAGTTATTGCGATAAAGCGCTGATGTTATTGTCAGTAGACAAGAGTTCAAGATTCGCATGGGTTTCGGGCTGTGACGTAGTAGCTGCAGTTGTCATTTAGTAATCTGTTAGTGTGTCGAACGGAGGGGACGTAGAAGTTGAAAGCACGCGAGAATCGTGGACTCATATACATTTAATCGTAAAGATCAGGATCTTTTTACGGTTTTGTGTGTTGAATGATTAAACAATATTTTCCCTTTTTACTGCTGATAAATTTTTCGATACAATTTTGCTGTTTTCTTTGCAGAGATGACAGTGAGATTATAATTCACGCGGACGATGGGGTTGTAACTGTTGCTTATCTTCGCTTGAAATCAGTGCATCTTGAAGAAAAAGAGCAGGCTTATTCTTTTGACTTTAACGATTTAGTGCTAAACCAATTTGGAACACTGCACGTTAGAGATGGCCAAGAATCAGTCAACAATATCAATTTAAAGGTTGTCAGTGTTATTCAGCGCTGATTTTTACAGCAAATTTTGCTTCATTTTTTGGAAATTACGGTCCTGTGCTCGGAGGCGGAAATTCACGCTTCGATTTGGGTACGATGGCAGTTTCTGGTCCGGGACAGGTAGTACGTTCTCCTTTCTTTCTGCATTTACATGTAAAATATTCAAATGAAGAGAGTTTCGCTAAAGAGCAGGTACTAAATGTCTCCCGATTTAAAAGTCTTTATGCAAAAAGCCACATAAGTTGATTGTAAATCATTTTTTCCCACGTTTCACTGGCTCAGACGTGCTGATTCAAAGTATGTCTACCACTACTTACTCGCTTTCGAACCAGTTTTTTTTGCTGGAGCATTGTAACACTTTAAATTTTGGATGCCCTTTCTGACCAATACTTCGGCCTGAAGCTTGAAACAATTATCACTACTGTATACCACGGCGGCTACATCTAAAAAGTAGAATATGCTTTTAAAAAGAAATAACCTAGAACCGACCTTTAAACCACGTTTTCTATACCTTATGATTTTAGTTTAAGAACACTCTCGTTACAATTGACAGAAATTGCTTTGCTCAGACTTCGTGGAAATGGAAAAATGAGTCGCAATCTTTTAAAATTGAATACTCTGATGCTCTATTGTCAACATGTACTCTTGGACCATATCTAAGTATTAGCAATTTATTTGGATTATGTTCAACCTCTAGCACGGAAGACATTACTGACTGTACTAAAAATTCATTCGCAAAACTTAAAGGTTTGAAATAATGGTTTATAGAACTGCGCTTCTTATTCACTAATATAATAATTAGTTGATTAGTGTTAACAGAGTTTCGCAAAAATCTTTCTAGGGCTTATTCCTTAATGTAGTATTTTATCAACTTTAAAAGTGCTATGTACTGCTACTCAGTACTCATGAGTGCACTTAGAATAAACTTTGCAATATGCTGTGTTTTTGATAAAGGCTCTTTCGCAGCAATTTTTTTGCTTAGCTAAACTGCTTGCGATAAAAACGCTTTGTACTAGCACTTCTGGTGACTTTGAAGCAAGTGTAAACACGAGTTAATCAACGTGTATCTGATAAGATTTTATCGTGATTGTCACGAATAAGTAAATCTGCGTTAAAAGAATAGTTTTTATATGTGTAGTTGTGGTAATCTGTTGTTTTATTTTGCAGTGATCATTTTATTTGTAAATCTGAATTGTCTAAAGCCCTAAACTTGCTAAACTGTTTTCGAAAAAAGACCTTTTTTTGCATTTATAAATAGATTTGTAACTCGCAGCCTCTTTTTACGTCACAATGGTTGACAACGTGACCAAGTTCCAGTGTATTCTAGTGATTCTTGTTTCTTGAAGATTTTTCTTTTTTTATTATTACCGATTACGTAATTTATTAACGGTGTTTTTCCTGTGTCACGTGATGTTCTAGCAATTTCTAGATTATTTTCCAGCCGTATATATAAGGCGGCGAGATTTTTTTATTCATTTAGAGTGTAATTGAGAGAGTGTAGTTCAGTAGAGTGTAATAAAAAGGCCTTGTTTTGTAGTGATTTTTGTGACAGAAATCAAGCGATTATTTTGGTGGTTTTTAGTTTAGTTAGTCTCTGATATTTACTTATTGAAGTGCTTTAGTTCTGTGTTTTGGCAAGCGAAGGAATTCGAAGTTTTAAATTGGTTTGTGACTATATTTGTTCTGTTCTTGATCGAGAAGTGCGTGGGTTAAAGTATCTTAGTGGAAGCCAATCTTTTCCTAGCTACTAAGTTGCAACCAGACTTAATTATTTGAGCGATGCTACAAGTCGCCTTAATTTTAAGAAGTGAATTAAGATTGAGATAGAATCAAAAAAATTTTCTATTGAAACGCAACAGTGACTAAATGATAAAGTGCATCATTATGCTTTGGACTTGTTATCATTCTCGGCTTTATGAATTTCAAAAACTAAAAAGAACTACAATCGTGAATTATTGTTTTTAGGACTTCTGGAAGAGCATAGCCACTCATTTAGCGATGTTGTCATTGTTGATTTATGTCTCGGTGACATGTCTCATTTTGAAGTTATCAATGCAGTTTACAAAACTTATTTCAATCTCAATCCTCCAGCTAGGGTGTGTATTTCCCCTCAGATTAGAAATGGCTGCGAAACAAGTGGACAATCAATTCTATTTCAAATCAATTGCATTTCGTACAAAGAAAGTCGATCAGCTCCAAAGAAAATAATGCATGTGCAAGGAATATCGCATTGGGCTCCTGCTAACATAGGTTTGTTAAAATGGTGTCAAATATTTGCACTCACTAATCACAGTTCGTCTTCGTGGGTTACAAGTCTGCGATTGTTAATGATTGGTTCAAGAAAGCCTGTCTCTCACTAAACTAGATCGTGATTTGGTTAGCTGTGTGAACTTTTACATTGTATCATGATGTACTTCCATTCCAAGGAAGAGTAGGTATAAAACAACGTCATCATCACAGTACCTTTGCTAAGAATTCAAATATTTCACTAAAGAATTAATTTCGATTAGCTTAAGATGATGCCGAAAGCTAAGTGATTTGGCTTTTTGTCTTTCCACTTTGTTTTGTAGTAAATTAATTCTTGAATACGTTCGCGTGTGACAATATTCTTGGTTTCGTATTGATTATTCAATTAAATGTGATGGACGTTTTCACTTTAGGGTATGCGACACGATCAAATCAATTTGGAAGATTGTTTTGCGAAAACCTACAGCGCTGCTTGCCGAACACAAACTGTACTGCCAAAATTTCCTCACAGTACCACGTTTAAACGACTTGCCTGTATATGTTTAAATTTTTCCCTACTCATGGCGTTAATCTGTACTCATGTGCGATCTGGTGCGGTGAAGATTGGAATTAGTAGTTGTGCGCTCGTACAACTGTAGCCCATGGACGGAGCTTATTGGCCTTTTACCTTATACGCGTAAAAGTTGATACAGTACTGTTGATAACTCCCATATGTGTTCATGATCGGAAATACGGGTTTGTTTTTGATTAAAAGCGGGTGGTTATTGGTAGGTAATGAACGCATCAGTAACATCTGTGTTATGCATAACCCCAAACGTTTTCCTGTGACCAGACAGAATAAATAGACAAATAATAAAAATGTCGAAAAATAAGGTTATGCTACTTAGATATGTAAAAATGTGTTGCCATAGCATTTGATGCAGTGGCGTACCTTGAGATTTTCAAATATAAAAATGCGTTCTCTAATTTTTATTTGGCTCGACAGCTCATTGGTGAGCACACCACAAAAAGTTTTTTATTGTTTTATTGATAAAACACTAAAAAATGCTTTTTTCTAGGTCCGTACAGCCAATGTGCTATGGTTGAAAACATGTATTTTGTGGCTGGTCAAATTGGATTGGTGCCAGGGACAATGACAATAGTAGAAGGTGGAATTAAAAAGCAGGCCGCAATATCGTTGCATCATGCTCGGGTATGAATACTAAAATGCTAATGACGTTCAAACAGTTTGTTGGTTTGAAAAGTTTTTTGCCATGCGCTGATCCGTAGCTCTATGTTTATTTTTTTTACCAGAAGACTGTTTTAAACGTTTATTTGAAATGAATTGTAAGACTTGACAGTAAAAGTTGAAAAATGTTATTATTAGCCGATGTGTGCACAGTGCCTTCCCATGCCTACTCCCTTAGTATTGTTTCGGCTTCTCTGAAACTATTTCATTGGTTGTATAAGATCAAACAGGTTTCAGTGTTTGTGTGATTTTAACTTTCACTCTATTTTACCGTGAATTAATCAGTTTTTGTTTAGATCATTTAATTTCTTTACAGAGTATCCTTTCTGCTATGGATTCATCGTTAGGTCTTCAGAACACTGTTCAATGCGTCTGTTACATTACAAATGAAGAATCATTGAGTACTGTGCGATCAATATGGGAAAATGCTGTACAAGAAAATGATGGTGCGTATTAGCAGCTGCATGACTAAGATGATCGTGTCTTTATTAAAATTGATTGCCGTACTACAAGTATGCAGCGCGGTGGTGTTGTGGTGAGAGCATCCGCTCCGCAGTCGGTAGACCTCGGTTCAATTCCCGTGTCGAGTCATTCCAAAGTCTTGAAATGGTATTCACAGATCTCCTGCTCGCCGCTTACCAGTGAGAGTATGTGAAGGGTGAAATATGAAACGGAGTTTATTCAGTCATGATTTAAAAGAGTGCAATGAGCCGCAATGAGTACGTTGCCGCCATCGGCACCAAAACAACAGCCGTGTTACACCACTACAGACGCATTGCTTTGGGCCTCAGAGCGCGTGTTCAAAGTTTACGGCCTGCAATTATGTACGAAAAAGCATCCCAAATTTAAAACTGCATGGTACGAAAGCAGATAATAGTGGTAGAAGATATTTAATTCCACATGCATTTCATCGATCTGCAACATTTAACACTGCGAACTATTCAGGAAAAATCAACGTTTTGGCTAAATAGAGGTGCATGTCAAAGTAGGTGGTTGCTGGCAAAGGTCACCTCAAGTATCAAATTTCTTCGCTATATCATATTACCTCTGTTGTTTTGCTATTAAAGCTGGTTTCCATCAAGCGTAGATTGCAGGCCTTGCGTGAAAAATTCTTGGTTTCTCTATTTAGTTTTCGATCGCTCCGCGCGTAGAATAAATAGAGAAACAAAAAATGTTTCACGCTACGCCTGCAATCTACGGCTAATGGAAACCAGGCTTTGGTGTGTTCATTTCATCTAAAGTAAAGTCTTCAAACTCTGACTCGAAAGAACTCGATTATATGCTGAACTTCTACCGGAGAAATAAAAATCCCTAAAGCGAACTTGATATCAAACAATCAATGAGTTGGAATTCAGAATTAATTGATTAATGTCAAAAGAAAGGTCTTCAATCTGATTTGAAAATGACTTGTCTAAATAATTTTGCCGAACTTGAAATCGGCGTGTTTGGTGTGCATAACTCGGACGTATAAATCCTTTTCAATGTCAAACTTAAACTAAATTAAGAACCGACTGAGATTGCTGCTCTGCACTGAAATTGCTAGCACAAATTTGATGGTCTCATTATTTTTTCGACAAGTGCGTTTTCACGCCAACTTTTGTTTTGCAGACTTATTAAAGCGCGTGGCATACGTTACAGTTAATTCTCTGCCACGAAATGCGTTAGTAGAATGGCAAGTTGTGGCTTTAAAAAATCAAAACGAAGATTCAACGCAGGCGCTTACGTTGTTTAATGGTGAGTTCTGGTGATGCAGTCAGGATTTATTTGATATATGCGTCAAACAAATGGCTTTTTTAATTTTATTTTTTTGGGTTGGTCATTTTTTATCTGAGGTTTATAGTCTACTATTCTTATCCACTCCTCCCCCTTTCCCGCCGAAAGCATCTTTAACAGAGCAAAATCGCGCAACGCTATTTAAGAAATAGCGATGAACATTGGATGAATTTACCCATGTCCCTTAACAGGTACGAAACCGTATTTTATATATTGGCTCTCTTTCTCGCGGTTCCACCCTATATTCCGTTGGCAACCTATTGTGAACTATTACCCTGTTGCTCTTAACCCTTTTGCTGCGACGTTCGGATATATCCACAAATTTTACATTGCCGTTTACTGCGACGTTCGGATTTACCCCACGATAGTATAGAAACATTTTTCTATTAAAAAAATAGTATCAGCAAATTTTAGCTGCATTAAAAATTATAAAAAAAACCTGAAAAATTCCTAAAATTAAAGTTTTTCAGAAAATTAAATTCATTCTTGGATATAAAACAAATAAAAACATTTAAATGCAGTAAAATAACGTTGTTTTTAAGAAGTTAATTTTTTTGGTCATAAATTGCAATTTTTTAAGACTACTGAAAATTCTAATTACGCAGCAAAAGGGTTAACTAAATGCACGGTGTAGTCAGACTATCCTGCATTAGTTTTTCGTTTTATGGTAGTAAGGACCCTAATGATTTTTTCGAAGTTTTTATTGAACATTGCTGGCAATTCCTTGTGTAGTTCGCGTATAAACTTAACTGGTTCAAGTTTATAGATGGAGTGCAAAATAATTTGCAAGTTATTATTGATTTGAGTACAAATTGATTTGATTTAGTTTTTTTATGCCGCTGGTTCAGATTGCTATCTCGATTGAGCAAAAATGTTTACGGTTTTATTTAGAACAACTTTCATTCAGATCTGCTTTGAAGTCTGTTTCATTTTAAACCAGTTTCAGATACCAATTATTACTTAACACGACCTATCTATTAGAATACAGAGCTACAACATAGCTTTAAAGGAGACTGTTGTGCCAAAGTCTTATCGTGACGCCCTGATCATTCGCAGTATCCCGTCAAATGGGAAGGGTTAAGGTTCAGTGTAGGTAGGATTTAATTTTCACATTTAAACCACTTTGTAGATTCATCGGAAAATCTTGAATTGATGAACCAAGTCAAGTTATTACTAAATAAATTTTTGTCACCGCATGGAGATCAAGAAAATGAAAGTAAATGCAAACCATTGCATATTCGTATCTTTTATGCAAAACAAAATTTATCTATTGGAATAATTCAAGGTAATGTAATAGTCATTTACAGGCATTTTGCAAAAGTTTTAAAGTTTTGACAAATTTAACTTCTGGAAATGCTAGATTTCCTATCCCTTATAGAAATTTTTTAAAAGAGTGTAAAATGAAAAGTTCTATAGCAACTGCTCTAAGAACTTACGTCTAGTTGCAAAGAATCATATAAGAAATGATAAGGTTCTGTCTACATTATGTCGTTTCTCGGAAAACGTCCTGTGCTGATTTTTCTCTTACACAGAGTATAGGCAGGCGGGTCAATGGTATTTTTTGACCAAATAAACAACTCGCAGCAAATCGCGACCACGACGGTAGCTATTAAACGAAATCTGTGCCCATTTCTGATCTCTATGAAGTTTTTTACACGTTTCTCTGCTATGTAGGACACTTGATTCGAGCAATGCTTGATGTTTAGCCAGCCGAGTGGGTAGATGTAAACCAGAGCTAAGTCCAAAAGAAACTAGAGAGCATTCAAAGATTCTGTTCCCGCATGGCCTCCGAGGAAAAGTGTTGACGATGCATTGAAAATATTCAATTCTGTTTTTTCAGGTGTCCATCTAACGCTGAAAGAATGCTTCACAAAATTGCCTAGCATTTCGTGGATTCCTGTTAAGAGTGTGTTTAGCCATTCCGATACAGCTTGTCCTTCTTTGTTGTTCAATGTTCTTTCTGTGGCCGGCAGCTGATGCCATCAATTTTGTAGTTGTTGAAAAGACGTATATTCTAAATTTCAATGAGTGATACGCAGCGATTAATCCTACAAATGACTTTGAAATGTTCAGCGATAAGAGCATTTTTATACCCCACTGCCTGTTTTGTTTTAGAATAATGCAGTGGCGAAAAACTTTCAAAGATTTGTCCCTTTTAGTACATCATTGCGCCACAGTTTTTTTTCAAAAATATTCAACTTTTTTTGCAGTTGTTTTGTGTTATAATTCTTTTGTTTGTCCTAGCGGTTATTGGTTATACAATCATGGTTTTTAATTCGGGTTTTTTCTATCTTAATAAGTTCGTATAAATGGCGCACTTTTGCTGTATAGCGTTTTACCTGTCAGTATAGGATGTTGGCAAGTATGTATGTGCGTTTGATTGATTTAGAACGTGAGTTTGTGTTGTTTCATTGCTTTGTGATGACATTGCGTACCGATTACTAAAATTTGGAAACTAATGCGTATTTAGAAATATCATTTAGACAGAGGCTCGTAAAGTGCTTGAGGGGTGGAAAGAGATAAAAAGCAAATGACTAATTTCTGTGATTTGCTGTAAAGGCTTTTGATGGCAGCCATAGCTGTCCCTGCAATGCTGAGTGCTAGAAAACTATCCGTCGTAAGGAATAACGTTGTCAATTGTGTCTCTAATTTTATTAATTTTTGCTTTTTAGGTTTAATGTTGGTTAAGTTGCCATGTTTGACGAACTGAATAGGCTTGCTGGGTGGAAACTTGACAACTTGCCTTTGAAAAAGATTATATTTATTTCAAGTGAAAATATAGATGGAAGCTTTTTGTTAAATCATTTTCTCACTTTCTTCCTCAAAGCAGACATCCATGTTACTTTGTTGACTGCAGCTCAGAGCTTCCCACATTACAATGTTGTTTGTTCTAGGCTGGGTGCCAATCTTGAACGCTCTCAAACGCTGGGAAAATTAAAGGTTTTTAATTTGCTCGAAGCAAGCTTAAATGCTTATACTGAAACGCGAGCTGAAGGCGAAAGTCTAGCAACTGCATTTGAACACAATTCAGCAAAACTTCTGTACCAAGAGATAAAAAATTCCTTAATCCCAGAACAGCCAAACGTGGTGATATTGGACGATTTTTCAGTGCTTTTACATCTCGGCTTCAGCGAAAAAGATTTAATCACGTTTGTGCATTATATGAAGGTGCTGTGCAATACACTGAAGTTTTCGTTTGTAACTCATTTTCAGAAAGACTTTGTTTCAGAAAGCCACGGCTTATATTTCTATCGTAATTTTCAGCACTATGCTTCGTACGAAATCAACATTCGAGGACTTGATTCTGGTTTTTGCAAGGAAGTGCATGGTGATTTGATGTTGCATATTAAAAGTGAAATGGACAAAAAAATTGACACCAAACAAATGCAATACAAACTAACTGATAGAACTCTGCATCTTTTCGCTCCAGGGACATCTGCGGCAGTTTTATAACTATCTGTATTTGCAAGTGATTTTATCAATGGTGCATCATGATTGGAAGATTGCTGTATTTTCGACGAGATGATGTGGTTGTTACCAATTTCTTATTCCTATTATGTGAAAATGAGAGAGACTTGAAGTAATAAAAACAAGTTGCAAAGTTCACCCGCGTGCGGACATAACTACGTGTCCATTTTTATCTTTTCAGTCATAGTAAACCTTTGTTTCACATGGAAATACATGTGCTTTTCTGTTCAACATTTTTTGAGTGTTCTTAGGTAGACGAGCGGCTAAACGAATGAATATCGTTGGGTTTTTTTAATTTGAAATGTTGGCTCGTTGCAGTAATACATCAATAGGTTGACGGTCAGTTCGATACCTGCAGGGCTCAATTACCTGAGCGCGACAGAGTAGTCGAAAGTCTGTGCACTGAGCGTCGAGTGCATCCTAGTTGAGCAAAAACGTTTACTTTCAAGCCCTCCCTTCTACTTTTATTTCTGATTCGCGGCGGCCACAGCTAGAAATGTGGAGTCATTATACTGTTTTTTGAATCTCTTGTTGATCAAAGTGACAAGCTTGCATCAAGAGCTAGTTTGTAGGGGAAAGCCGTGTAATATAAACTCTTTCTCAATTCAGCGTTAAGGAGATAATTTTACGTTTCAATTGATAACAGCTTGAAATAAGATAGTAGTGTTAGAGGTGTAACAAAAATCTAAGTTCCTTTGTTTTATTTGCTATAAATATAGATGCTAGTCCTTGAGGTAGGTCTTTTGAAAAGTTGGTTATATATTTTTTACATTCTAGCCCAAGGGAGGTCTCAACGTATGCACTTTAGGGGGATTGATTGTCTCAGCACCGTAATTACCCTTTTTCTTCTTTTCTCGCGATTTTGTTTATAAACGCCGACACAGTAGAAACTTTTGTTTTTTAGTGAATTGTTATTAAGCAACAATGTAGTTAAAAAATCTTAAAAAAAAAATAGTTGGGCAAAATCTTTTACTTTTAAGCCCTCCCTTCTACTCTTATTTCTGATTCTCGGGAGCCATAGCTAGAAATGTGGAGTCATTATAGTGTTGTTTTTTTTTTGATCTCTTGTTGATCAAAGTGACAAGCTTGCATCAAGAGCTAGTTTGTACGGGAAAGCCGTGTACTATAAACCCTTTCTCAATTCAGCATTAAGGAGAAAATTTTACGTTTCAATTGGTAACAGCTTGAAATAAGATAGTAGTGTTAGAGATGTAACAAAAATTTTGGTGACGGAACTTTTTTAGTTTTGAAGCTATGAACGATTGAAAATATTTTGGTGTTACAGCATGGGTTTTAAATATTTTTACCATGAGGTAACCGGATGCTTTGATTAGGAGTAAAGTTCCTTTGTTTTATTTGCTATAAATATAGATGCTAGGTCTTTTGAAAAGTTGGTTACATATTTTTTACATTCTAGCCCAAGGGAGGTCTCAACGTATACACATTAAGGAGATTGATATTACACAAGCGGTTGTGTAATATCAATCCTTTTGCTACACGAGCAATTCTTAAATTTGAATTTTTCGGAAAAGGTGTTTAAAGTTTGTATAATGAGCTGTAGGGTTGAACGAAGACTGCAAAATGGTCAAGTATTGCGTTTCTACAATGTCAAGTTACGGAGTTATTAAAATTTGTTCTTTAGGGGTTCATATAACAAGTTGCCCATCGTTTGTGCATGGGAATTTCGATCTCAGTTAAGCTTTTTTTTGTTTGTCCTACGGCCATTGCAATATATGTTGAAATAACCGTTGTTGACGCAGCCTATGCTCGCCATAAACCAAGCTACAACCAAATGGGGAAATTGTCCAAGGTCTGGATTGAATGTACAATCATTGCCGCAAATAATGGCGGTCCAATCCACTCGAGCGAGTTCCTCCAGTGCAGCAACTACTGCACGACGATGCCTCACAAAATCCTTATGTAACAACCGCACAGCTTCAACAAAACTTATTTATTCCATAAAAACAAGAAGCTACGATAAGAAAACCAGAAATGGCTGACAAGCAGCAACAGCAAGGCAATGCTAGACTGAAATAGATTCAATTTTTCCTTACACGATTTTGCAAGGGGTTGGTGAAATGTGAAACGAATAAAGCAAATAGCATGTTCCTGTGACACGAACACGGGTGATTGTAAAAGCAGCAAAACACAACTAGAACTGTGGCAGTTCAAGATCTCTGAAAATATTTTTGAAACAGGGTTACCTGAATGGCTGTGTTTGGAAAAAGAATTCAGCATTCATAACCACAATTATAAGAGCTACTTTTCAGAATACTCTATGTACTGGAATGTTGACCGCTTCAAGACACAAAAACTTAGCATGTGCTAACTCTAGTTTCCGCTATTACTGATATCGCCTCTTTAAAAGTCAAAAAACCCAACGGTCCTTTGTACATGTTTAATTTCATTGATTCAACAATATTTTTAATACGGTCTTGAACATAGGAGTAACGAAACTGATACACAAAAAAAGTAGTTTTCGCTAAATAAAACTAGCACAATAATCACAAGCTCAATTGCTCGAACAGCTTTACACTTTCAGCTATCACAAAAAGCCGTGATTTAAAAACTGAAGGACTAGAGACAGTAACGCGAGTTAAAAACTAAAACTGTTTTTCTACAAGCAGACGTTTGAAATCATTTCGATAGAATTGTATTAACAAATATAAAAGCGTTCTGTGACAAGCTTGCAACACAAACCGCTTGGCAGTGGATAAAACTGTTTTTGAACTGAGTACGGAGATCAATGATGCCGACAACTGTACATTTCGTGAATTCGAAGCCTTTTTCGTGATTGATGATCACATGTTCACGTACGCAGCCAAGACAAGGCAGGCCATTAAGCTATGCTTCCCAGTGAGAATAAAAAATCAAAAATTAAATGATTGTAAAATAAAATTACCCACTATCTGCCCAAACAAAAAGTTCTAGAATGTAAAATTAGGTCTAACACACAACCATTGTCTAAAGACCGAGAGAGATTTTTAAGTCACTTAACGTAGGCATGCCCTCTATCTTCAATTCCTTTTCATTAGCAAGGTGAAGAAGGCACGTGAAGGCGATCGGCACCGACATATTTTCCCACATGTTACTTGATACTTTGCCAGGCAAGCTTGAATACATTTCAGAGAACAATTGGGGTTGGTTTAAACTATTGTTCTCTTCATTTTTCTGTAAATAAATCACATTTGTTGGACACATATTTTTTTTAAACATAAAAAAAACTTTTGTCGGTATTTAAAAAAACTTGAGTTCAGAGCAACATATATTGTCGGCACAGAGCATTTCCATTACGGACACTGCAAAAAGAAAAATGCCGTAAAGTGCCTTTCGCACGGGCACAACAACATAAGCATTAAACACGATATAACGGGACTAGGGCTTTATGATCCTCCTTCAAATTTGTGATAAAAATACTTTTGAAAAAACTCAAACCTCATTGTTATTGTTTGAGGTGGTGGTAGAAGTTGGTGCGTCACTTCCTGATGATTCGCCACTTCCACTAGAAGCTGGCGTATTTTCTTCAGGTTTAATAAGGTTCCACATGGCTGATTTCAACCGTCGAACATCGATACGCTTTGCTCGTTTCGCAAAATGAATTTGAACTTTTTCGACCTGAAATATATCGAACTGTAATTGGTATCAGTAGTATCCTGGAAAAAGCCGGACTTTCGCATTATTTTGTGCCTGTTTTCTGTGGCGTAATGTACCAGGCTTTTTCTTTTTGCCAAATATCTTCATGCATAACGCAGCAAAATTACACTACACTTTATTAGTCGAAAAAGCAATGCATTTATCTCATATCGCTGTTGTTGAGTGGCCAATGCTTACATCATTGAGACCCAATGCATTCTTCAATCATGACTGAGTAAACCCAGCTTTATATTTTACCTTCCACAATACTCTTATAGCTAAGCGCCAAGCTGAAGATCTGTGATACTATTTTTTAAATCTTTGATATGATTCGACGGGAGAATGAAACTCAGGTCTACAGACCGGGAAGCGAACTTCTAAACCTCGCTCGTTATCTGATATTGATCGCGTGCATAAATACAAACTTAATACCACTTTAATCTGTCAGCCTCAGATCAGCTTGATTGAGTTTTAAACATGCTTTCCAATATCTCTCCACGGATTAAGGTACGAATATCTAAACACCACAACTTACACGCCTCTATGACAAGAAACAGTAGTCCTAGCTAGTGTCGTAAATCATCATTTGTATTAGGTCATAATTAACCAACCTGATCTTAAACAGGTCAAAGTACCAGAGTAAGAATGTATTTCAAAGATGGAACATCAACTTGTAATGTTGCCCAGATGAACCCAACCAGACGCAAGAGTGCTATCCTCAGTTAGTACTAGTGTTACGAAGACTTACATCTTTCACCCACCTTTCTAGGTTGATCAATCAAGTGATCGCCGTCTACAAGCGCGTTGTAATCGTTTTGACCATCTTCGGGTGATTGTGTGGTGGCTTGCGAGAAATCGGGGAAAAAACACTCGGTGTTATCCGGAAACATGGCTCCGCTGTTGCTATCATCATCGCCTAAAATATAAAGTCAGTCGGTTTCATCCAACTTCTCAGGCACACGAAGGCTGCGTGGGTTATACACAGAACTTGTTCAGATGTGCTTCATAGATGTCGGTATTGCTGACAGCGCAACCTCTCTAAAGAAATCGCTTAAAATCTAAAGGCAGATCAACGCATAATTAACGTGATATTCATCTTTTAATTGTCAGACTAACTCGTCATTAAGCTGTGTTATCGTGGCCAGCTGAAGACACATCGCATCACTGTTATGCGTTTGGAAGCGTACAGTGGCAAGTAAACTTAAGACCAAAAGAAGCAATTCATTCAGTTTAAAGAGCCACTGACAAAAAAAAAAACAGTAGGGAAGACTTGGATACGTTTGACGTGCTTGAATGGCAAGCTCTATCGATTACAGGTACAACGGCGCCATTCAATAATTTACGGCAGGGTTCTTAACCAGTGGGAAACTAGAAATCATTTTAAGGCAAAGGCATGCGAATGGGGAGTTGAGACGCGAGGGTTTCGGACGGTCAATACTGGCAATGATCTTTTTTGTTCTTATTGCGGCGAGTAGCTTGTTTTTATACAGGAGTTGAATACACGACCGAACTTGTAGAAATGGTTAAAAATCGATCGAGATGGTGGAAAATGGAGATTTAATCAAAGCTAAAAGTTGGTAATGTCGAAAAATCCCTTCATAAGCACCATTAATGTTTGCCAGCATTAGCTATTGCGATTGAGTCTCACAAGCTGATTGAAGAATGATGCCGAAAAGCAGGTGGTTTAATGCTAACCAGTAGATATGTGCAGCATCGCTAACGCACAGCTAACAATGACTTTAACATCGCCACATTACTGTTTGCAACAAAAAAACTAAGATCTCACCATAGTCGTCTCCGGTAGTAGCAGGACAGTAATCATTATCAGCATAGTTTAATGCGCATACATCATGACTGTCTAATTGCACACCGCCTTGCTTCATCTGATCTGAGGTGATGGGCTTCAAAGATACATTTGTAAGTTTGGCTCTGAAAAATAGATAATCTATCAACCACAAGAAAGGCGAATAATTTCAAGATCTGATAATATCATGGAAAATTTTCAACATTTCTACAACTATGCGTTGATTACCTTAAGGTTGCTTCCCCGATTGTGCAGTGATTAATGCTGGTCAGTGTTTCAAACCTCGACCGGAGTCATGCTAAAGACTTTTTAAACATGGTATTCACAAATTTTCTGCTTAGCACGAAAAGCTATTTACTTGTGATGCCCTTGAAAAAGGCACTTGGCAGAAATTATTTCATCTTTACGAGACAGACAGGTGCTGTCTTGGTCTGACTAAAAACTAGCAAACAGCACAAATGAATGAACAATAAAGGTACTCTTACGACTAGTAAATATGTAAAAGTCAAGGATTGACTGGGGTTTATGCAGAAACAACGCCAAACGTCAAAGGCTTGAATGAAATGAAAGCGCATCAAAATTTCTTTTCGCGGAACTTTTAACAAGCAAAAAATACACTACAAACAAAGTCTAAACTGTATAGCAAATCAACGAAAATCTTTCGATACTATGCCGCACAGGTGCCAAACTATAAATCTTAAACATAAATTCGATAAAATAAAACATCAAACCTTAGTATAAAGAACACAAGAAATAAAAAATTCAAATTCTTACAAAAAAATGTATTTAAGGAGGTTTAACAAATTCAAAAGCAAGTATAAGGCCTTGATTTGTTCGAAGACAGGTCCTTTTAAGATGGTTTGAAAACCATATTAATTAGTTACACCTCTTTATTATTAGTGTTACCCCAAAAATGTTATAATTCTTTAGCAGAATCAGAGTCTTACTTTGTTAGGCATTCTGTGGCACTGTCAACGTATTCCAATAAAAGATTATCTCCCATGTTGCGTGCAGAAGAATCAAGTTTTGCCTTAGACATTTTCTGTGGTTGCAGACGCTTATCAAAAACCAATCTGCCCTTTTTCAGCACATTCTTTACTTCGTTAGCGGTCTTTCGCCTTTTAGATTTTGGCTTCTCAGATGGAGCTTCATTTTCTGTAATTGTTGCAATGTTTATCTTTCTTCAGAATAGAGATGCGATATACACCGGATAGTCCGGTTAACACCATATCCCAAATAAAATCAGGCAAATGGGAAGCGGCAATTCATTTTGGACCACTCCTTAATAATAAAAAGAGATTGGTGGCCATCACCAAGGCAGACTGCCTCCGACGGGTGTTCAAAAGTCGCTTCTCACGCCACGCTGGGTGAGCTGCTTCATTATTCAACCAGGCGAAACAGAAGAAGGGGCAATGTCGTAGAGTGCATTGGCGACAGACGGATAATCGTGAGTTCAAACTCACAATGATAGCATTGCTCTGCACTTTACCAAGATTTCTTCTGCTTGGCGGATTGAGACAAGCAGAAAATTTATCGAAACACTTAGCAAATCAAACAAAATGTTAAATTTCGAAAACTATGAAGCAAACATCAACAGCTGTGTTGTGCTCAGAGTTTTTGCCGCAGTCCAGCGAGTTTAAAAGATGAAAACACAATCGGAAAACACAACTACCAGGAGGCGAAAGATCGATTTTAAAGCGAGCAAAATTCATAAAATAGTTGGGCTTATTGAAAAGACAGTTGCAAAAAATAAGGACTTTAAAGATTTGGAAGATGCAAATTTCTTAACGATTATTTCTAGGCTGACCGTGCTTCACGAGGTTAAAATTGGGAAGCTGCTCACCCAGCATGTCGTAGGTGGCGAATCTTGGGTACCCACCAATGGCAGTCCGCCTTGTTGGTGGTGGGGCTACCATTCAATAATTTGCATTCATGAATGGTTCGAAATGGGCTGCCACCTTTCCCCTAGCCTTAATCAATGAGGTTGAAGGCATGAACATGGATTGCTGTTTGCACCGTACCTCCATCCCAAGGAATAAAGGGGTAAACCAACTAACCAATATTTCTAGGATCTTTCAACACAATAGTGCATTTTCTAGAACTCGGCTACCATACACTAACATAATTCAATGATGATGTAGCGTATAGTGCGTGCTTCAAACCTTCGTAAAGCACCATAGCGTAAGTGAAAGCTTATCGCTAATCCGATGTCTGTAGCAAAAGGAGACGACTATTAATGATGATACATTGCATCAGCATCGCCAGCAATTCACTACTGAACAAGCCCTGAGTACCGAAAACATCAACATTGCTGAAGTAATGCTAAACATTAGTGGTTGCGGAATGCACAACCATCCAGTTATCTGACAACCACAGAACAGGAAGCCAACTAAATAAAAAATTTACCTACCAGTCTGTTTATCAGATGTTGTTGAAGCTGTTGTTCTTGAGCGTAAACTACGATGCTTTAACCATTGCTTAGGTCCATCGAAAACAGACAAAGCGTTGGTGTTGAAATAAGAATATTCTGCATCTGGTGCAGCAGTAACCACCAATTCTGCTATATCCAAAGGATTGCTTATGCAGGGTACTCTAGAGTCAGCAACCTGCTCTGATTGGGAATTGAACACAGGTTCTGCGTCTCCACAATCACTGGCCACAGGATCTGAAAAATGTGACAAAGTTATCAAAAAATAAGAGGAAAATCATCAGCACAAAACAAACAGGAAATGTAAGACGGTGACATACGCCAACCTTTGATTTGACCCCAACGCACATCAGATTGTAGATCGAAAGTCTGTAGTTTAGGCCCAAGTGTGAACAATATGGTACTGCTCTGCCCTACCACATACCGATAATCTGGATGGGCAGACTATCGTAACAATATTAACGTTTTACCTACCTACCGCCAAACAGATGATAAGCGATAGAAAATACAATACTGTATGTTTACCATTGTCGAGATCAGCGTAGTTGTCTATTGTGTCATCATTTAAATCTTCCAAAGGAGTTTTTACAGCATCATCATCGGAATGACTTGATTCAAAGCCTAAACCATCTTGGCTCTGTAAAAGCAAATCTGTGAACAAAACATTGCCCAATCATAATAATCTAATAACGCATTTCTACGATCGAGCAAGCAGCACAGCCACAGGAGCTTAAAAACACATCATCATTAATTTCTGAACAAAGTAAGGAGTTTTTAATTTTCAACATCCGACTTGATATTCGGTCAGATGAATCAACATTTGTTAGTTTGCCAAACTCCAACATCTTTTAAAATACTTAGCTCTGCCATACATGCAAAGCAAATTCGCGAATTAAATTAAAGGGTGGGCAACTTTGTGCACAAGCGGACCAACTTCACCTAATTTTACTCGACTGCTGGCCAGAGTACACGGCTTAGAGTCATTTCTGTACAAAGAACATTTTTGGAAAAATCAACATGGAAATCAGATGTTGTTGTTACCTGACCCCTTCCTAGGGATGGGGCATGGCAGGAGATCAGAGCCTTAGAAGCCAGGCAACTCCCAAAGGCCTGAACCAGAGATCATATATAGAAAAGCAGTTGCCAGAAAGCGAGTGTCGTAACTGGCCAGTACAGAATGAAATAAGGAGTGTCCTGGGTCAGATGACTACAGACACTGCACGAAGGATTCACAATTCTAGAAAAGTAGATAGTTTACCAGAAGGATGTGTCCGTTGCAGCAACGACAAGAGAGGAGACGAATGTGAAGAACCACAAGTTCCTCAAGAGATACTGAGGAGGCTTGTGTGTCCAAGATTTCAGATGAGACAGTAAGCCTGTGGTCTGAGAGAAGAGCGGATACAAAAGGTTAGAGGATAGATTAAATGGGACTGTAGATAGCTGGAATAGGACATCTCATCTGGCGAATCCATCGACCATGTCACTGCTCATAGAAAATGAGTGGCCAGGGAACTACTGTAGCCTGATAGTGGACGAGGAGAGAAAGGATAGTTCTTGCCAAATGTTCCAGAGTGTCGGATAGGAAAGTGTAGCAAAAGCCGAGCAAGTCTGACGGAGAAGAGACCAGCAAAGAGCTAGCAGAATGCGCAGGCTTTGGCAGAAAAGCTTACACATACAATGTCTGCCGTTGGCAGACACCGGACCCTCCTTTGCCAAAAAAAAGGGGCAGAGCAATCAGTCCAAAACACGAGGTCGTGAGATTGGGGAAAGAGGTTTACAGAGGAATAACCGGATCAACCTTTAACACCCAACAATTTGGACCTGGTTTTTCCACATAAGGAAACACTTGTAGCCGAAAATACTCGAAGACCTTGATTTTTCTTGAATATTAATCTTTTGTCAGTAATTTTTGAGGGGCTGGAATTTACGCTTAAGCATAAAAAAACTATCATTTATAATATAAAGTACCGGCACCAAACAAGGCCTATTTAAGACATTTTTGGTTGCAACTCTAAAACTACTTGAAATTACTGATAAAAATCAGGCATCTTACTGGTGTGGGTTATTGAGAATCATATATTAAAAACACATTACCAATTGAAGAGCTGATAATATTTTTTATGAAAAATAACTAATCTAAAATTGGCTCCAATAAAAATCTACGTTTGCAGTATGGCCTACCACTTTCTTAGCACTTTTTTGTTCAAAAAATGACAATGAGGTCGTAGTTACTGCAGCCTATAAGTCAGTAATTAAAAGTAGAGACCAGAAACAAAAGGTTCTAAAGCTAGGTGGGGGTCCTCAATTTTTGTGACACAAAATATACCATTCCCACCCACCACCAAGTACCCGTAAACGTCCTGCTTAAGGCAGAATAATATAAAACCTTAAAATAAAAGGAGGCAAGGGCCGACTGACCTACATACTAAACAATTGAATATATTGTAAAGGCTGGTTTCCATTAGGCGTAGATTGCAGGCGTGGCGCAAAAAATTCTTTGTTTCTGTGTTTAGTTTTATTACTACATAGAGAAACAAAGAAATTTTCACGCTACGCCTGCAATCTAAGTCTAAAGGAAACCAGCCTTAAAAGTACTGCCAGTTAAGTTTTTTACCAAAACAAAAATATAAACGTTGAAGGATTGAAACACTGTAATCTATTCCGCACTGCGTCTGACTATCACGGCCTATAACAGTGGTTTCCAATCCCACGCTGAGATGTGCAGAAACCTTGGAGGTCCGTGAGAAGGTTTTAGGGGGTTAGTGACTGCTTTGATATAAAACATTTACTTCCACTTTATGTATTGGTTTGTACAATTACCAAAAAATTATGGATAGCATTAGTAGATGAATTGTATTGGTCACTATCTAAATAGATATCAACAACAAATATTTCATTCTGTCGAGGGTATGTGTATCCAAATTTTAAAGTTGCATTGTTCCAGTAGCTCCCCTGCCATAAGTGAGTTTCATTGCTTGTTGCTTGAATAAAGCATAGCAGCATCTTTTTATTGCGACTATAAGCAAGAGAAAAATATGTTTCAGCTCACAGGCGACAAACTTGTAACTGTTCATTTGATAACCGCTAACAATGATGTTTTTTGCAAAAGCAGAACATGGCCCTATTTTTTTGGGCTGCTTTTCGACAATTTTCAAATGCTGCTGACAATTCTAAATGAGCAACTTAACAACTTTCGTTTGAGTTTAATAGCGTGACCAAGGGCACGGTGGTATGGAAAAAGGGTCATACCTCCCAGAATTTCTTACCTGCTAAAGCTATTTTTAAGAAAATAGCAAAGATATTTCCGTCCTTTGCGTGATTGCAGGGCTAGTATTGCCAACTTTCAATTTCATTTGTCATTACCACAGAACAGAAATATTTGAGTTGTTAGTTTAAAATCAATTTTAAGTTGTAGACAAAAATTTATATTACCTCAAGATCCTACATTCAAAACAAAATTAAAAGATCTGGGTAAAAACATCACAACTTTGGTCACATTTTTCGGTTTACAATATTGGCTGCCACCTAATATTTTTTCAGACTGCACCTTAACGACGATTTAATGTCAAGATTAATATTTCCTGCAATAGTCATAAACACATAGCAACATCTACAGCATTTCGTCACTAATTTTGCTTGCATGTGATGACAATTAGTGGTATGTTACAGCGTTCTAAGAAAAATTAAAGTAGAGGTTCACAAAACAAATAATTTGTTAAAAGGGGTGCGTGACTACAAGAAAAATTGATAAGCACTGGTCTAAAAGCTTGTAACTGTTAATGCAAATGCACATCTGTAGTGGTACTTACCGTGTTGAAATCGAGTTCGGTGCACGCAATGTCGCAAATTTCATCAGGATTTAATGGTGAAGCAGGGATCACGTTTTTGAACGGATTATCTTGGTATTCTCCTATTTGTTGTTTGCTGTCACCTTGTTAAACAGTTATAAACGATCTATTAATGTGGTTTCCATTTACATATCTTATAAGCATAGACTGGAGTTTTGGATGAAATATTTGATGAAAACGTCCACTGTTGCATCACCCATTTTCATAATTTGTAGAAACCCTCTGACAAACACTAGTAAAACAAGTCTAAAATCTGTCAAAAACGGGTTTAGACTTCCCCGAGATACTTTAAGCTAGCTTAAATGCAAATACAAAAATAAATAGCTGCTACGGCAAAAATGATGTTTCCACTCATCATATCATAAAACATAAATACAGAATGTTGTTGTTGTGGCACCTACAGTAGCTACGTGCTCAATACATCGCGATCTGCTTCATTAATTTCAATCGTGACTCAACAAAGTTAGTTTTACATTTTATTTTCCTCATCAGTCCTATTGCTGAGCACCACACAGGAGATTGTTATAACAATATTTGAAGTTTCTGATGTGACTGTTGTTGTTGTTGTTACCCGACCATTTTTAAGGGATGGGGGCATCGTGGAAGATCATGGATTACCAGAACCCAGGCAACTCCCCAAGACCTGGACTAGAGGACGTAGAGAGACAGAGTGTCTCCAAAGAGCAAGCAGCACAAAGTGTCTGTAGCTACATAGTGCAAAACGAGATGAAGAGTGTCCTGGGTTGGATGACTGCAGACACTGCATGAAGGATTCTCAATTCTGCCAATTCTAGAAAAGAGTTTAACAGAAAGGCAGTCCGTTGCAGCCAAGTTGAGAGAGGACAAGCGAGTGTGATGAGGGAGCACAAGTTCCTCAGTGGAAACCAAGGGTTCTGTGCGTTAAAGAATTTAGATAAAATGGTAACCTCCAGTCAATATAAAAGGTAAGAAAGTTAAACTGCAGGTACGCTAAGTCACTCGCCAATTATAAAGTAGCAGTCGCAATTTAAGCAACACAATGCAAAACTGCAGATCGCAAAAATACAGTCAAAGTTCTTACAGTTTACTTCAATGGACCGTGATTCGAAATCAAACTGGATTCCATCTTTGGTAACAGGTAGTCGGTTTGAGTTTAAACTTGCACAGCTAGCTAAGTCGATGGCTGCGTTGCGTGATCTTCCATGCTCTCCTGATGCATAAATGCTGGTGATGGAATGTCGCAAGTTAGACTTGTTATTTTCAAGGCTCTGCAAAAAAAAGAGTTGTTAGAACCACGTCCTTAGTGTGACCAAATGCCGGATTTGCAAGCACAAAGTTCTGTGTTCAATTCTCCAATCGACTTTGAAAAGTTGATGCCACAAGCAAGTTTCTTTGAAAATTTATCTTGCTTTGCTGCAAGTTTGTGGCAGAAATGCACTGCATTGGCAGTACCAGCAACTCCAAAGCAGGCACGAACTCAAGTTGTTTGAGATCAAACTGTAAATTTTTCCTGTCACGTCAATTAATTTCACCATAATAATTGCCGTTTGTAGTCTTACGGCTGAAAATCCCAAACCACCTTAAAGTTCTTTTTTCGTTTTCTTGTTTTTCGTTGAGGGTCTTCATTGTTATCATTGTTGTCATCTTCATTATTATCATCTTTATCTCCACTGTACAAACTCCCCAGTACCCTGCAGCAAAAACAGCAACAGTTTTATCGCAGAGTGATTTTGCCTCAATGCCACACCAAAATAGTTTCAGTAGACTTAACAAAAAAATGAACTTGCTATTTACAAAAATCTGAATTTTTCTGGCTCTTTAACAACAATAAAATGCAAAGGCATTTACACAAATAAAATTAAACTAATGACTTTATGTTTTAGGCAAGGCATTCAGCTGCATGGCTGATAGCCATGGAGTAATCAAAGACCACAAGGCAGCTTGCTGTATTCTATACTAACCAGACAACGGCAAAATGCAGCTATTTGTTGATTAACTCTTAACATGAGACAAAATAGAACAGCAGCTTCACTTTAACAAAAATATTAAGTTTTTACCTATATGTTTCTGAATGAATAGCATCCACACGGGAAGCGTATATCTTTGCTCCAGCATATATGGCACCTCCAGCAACTCGAAAGTTTAAGTTGTCATCAGTTTGAAGCATTTCACCCATGTGTTCAATCAATTGCAAATGAAAAGCATTTTTATGCTAAAAACAAAAATAATAGGTATACAATCTTACACAATTACAGCAAAAAATTTGGTACGTTTTAAATAATAGTATCTCAACAGTAAATAAATATTGCTCACGTAATCCAAAAGCAGTTGATGCAATTACTTAAATTATTGTGGTTTCAACAGAATGGATCACACAAAGTTATTGTATCCAATCTTTCCAATCCGTAATTCTTCTTTGCAAAGCAACAAATGCTACATTTGCAGTCTTTGCATCCGATTAGAGATTTCACATCACTTCAAATGCTATGCTCTTACTTAGTAGAAAAAGCACTAAGAAATCATAGATTTTAACAATTACATCACATTTGGACCTCAGTCGTTACATGGCTACTCCACAGAAAAGCTTTCAGCAATGCCAATGCTAAAACGTTCAACATAGAAAAGGCAAACGCACATTGATTTTGTTTTCTTGTGAAAGCTTCATGCACTTTGAATAATGTTGCAAAACTTCATCTCTAGACCATTTAGCAGTTGGACGGAACTCTTCATCTTCTGCCTGTTTAAAAAAGTAATTTGAAAGCCATGCCATTGCACAAGGTCTATACAAAATTGTACATCAGCAATTTTTATCACAAATAATGCAATTAAAATCTTCAAAACATTTGAACCGTAGCATTCGCTAATGGCAGCATCAACTTGCCATTGAATATTTCAAGGTTTGTTGGTATAGAAAATGTATTAGATATTGGAAACAACTTCCAGCAATACTAAAGATTTTTGATCAGCCAGAAACCTGAGAATGAAGATAAGCAGTATGCACTGCAAAAAACTTTTAATTTTTTTTCATTTGGTCGTAATACACTGGTGCCAAACCAGAGAAACACAAACTTTCCTGTTGATTTTTTCTTTGTAAATATTATTGCCAAGTTACCATTGTGAAAAAAGTTAAAGACCACTTTACGTGACAGCAGCTAGTATTAGTAAGTGCTGGTATGGTCAATTTTAACTGTGGAACTTCGACATTACCAGCAATTTTAAAACTATGGTTCCCATACAATAGTTAAATTTTTCTTGATTCTTTAGGCACACAATACAATTGCTAATCAGACAAGGGATAATGGCTAAATTATTGAAAGACTTTAGCTTTTTTTTAATTTGTGAAGTGTTGTCAAAAAAAAGTATGTCCAGGTCTAGAGTAAGAGACTATTAAGCTGTGTTTTCCAGCAAGCAGCACAAACTCTAATCTTGAAAAATCAGTAAAACAAGAGCGAGTGATCTCATCACACAATGAATTTATCACTACAGCTTTGAAAAAAGCTTCATGGCCAAAAGCTGCAAGTGATATGCTTATAAGTTGCTGTATTGCAAAGACTGGCAAAATTATGGTGAACAACTTGTATCTAATGTTTCTCAAGGATTGTGCAATGGTTAACGTGGCAATCATAATAGAATCAGAGATGTGTTGCACAACAAATAACACCGTCACATGGACAGTGTAAACAAGTCATTAACATGCTTATCACTGCCATATGACTCATTACACAACTCTTGAAATTTAGTTCACATTAGACCTCGTTCACCCCAGCTCTTTCCAGCCCACAGCATACAGTCACTGATGAGTCCATCACAAAGTTTTTGATGAACAGCTTTTTAAAAACTATAGGCTACTGAAGTTTTGTTCCACTAAAAACTGGCTGATTTTGTCAAAGAAAATTCACATATTTTTCTGATCTATTTACTTTTAAATAATGCTGTTCTCAAAAATATTAGAAATCTAGAGAAAGCATAGGCCATAAATATTCTAATGCGAAGAGTTTTAAGTATTTCCACATATATTATGCCAGTTAAATCTCCATCAGTTTAAATTGACTAATATCAAAACATTGCACAAGTGTGTTCTAGCTGTTATGATGTAAAGCAAACAATACACAACCTATTTTGTTATCTTTAGTGCACTGCATAAGAAAAAAAACAAATATATGGTAAACACCAGTGTTTCCCAATCTTTATTGGGCCATTGCACATATTTTACATCAGAAAAGCACAGGACATGCCATCAAATAAACATGACACAAAATTATGAAATAAAATGAAAACGTAGTCTCAATTTAATGGCCCAGTGAGAAAAGTGAGCCTGTTTAATTAAACACAATACCGATATTCTTTAAGAATTCAAAGAGAAACCACCAAAAAGATATATTTCAACTTGGTGCTCTGAGTCTCCCATGTTTTGGTTTTTATTCCAGTCATGCTTAAAAAACCCAGCTTATGTATATAGGTACATAGGTACTTAGTAGAAAAGAGAACCAGATTTGAAATAGCTTTATTTGTAACAATGGGGAAGTCTTTTAGCCATCAGCCAAAAACTGGTAAGTAATGTAGTGGTTAGTATCTGCTACACAGCTAGTAGACCTGAAGTTCAATTCCCTTGTCAAATCAAACCAACAGACTTTAAAATATAGTATCCATAGGTCTTCAGTTTGGCACTCAGCATCAAAGGAATAGCATGAAGAAAAACCCAATAAGCTTGCGTGTTAACCTTGAATGAATGAGGCCTTGAATAAGATTCTTTCATTTTCACATGGCAGACAAGTAGTGGAGCCAAGAAGTCAACTCGTTGTGGCAGCCTAGTCTGATTCAAGACATGCAAACAGAGCATGAGCTCACACCCATAAATATACAAACAAAAAATTGTCAAAACTAGATCAGCAAAGCTGAGCTTTAGACCATAATTTTGTCTTAGTTATTTCCTTCTAGGGATGGGCGATTCAGAATAATATACTATTCTAGAAGAGCTAAACAGAATCCAGAATCCGAATCCTTTTTGGCGATTAGCACAATCAACATGAAAGCATTTATTACAAGTTTACAACAACAAGAGCACAATCAGAGGAGTTTATTGCAGCGTAATCAAATTATGTCTGCACGTTTGTGCATCACGAGAAAATGGACGCATTTGATCAATGTTTGTGTGTGCGAGTTAGTTTTTGAATCATTGCTTGCAATTGATACTTTTACAAAAAGAAAATCTGTGAACAAGCAACGTGATAAAGCTTGCCAGCAGGATATTAACCGAATCCTATTGGATTCAAATAGTTTGGGATTTGAATCCTTCGGAGTCGGTATTCTGAATTGCCCATACCTATTTCCTTCTGCTCCTGCAAGATCATATCATTTTTAACTGTTCTTTCATGGTGCACCATATAATCTCTCACATTACACTAATGTGGTGCAGCACATTGGTCAGGAAACACTAGTACACACAGATTGTAAACTAACACTATCACACAGCAAAATTGTTACCATATTGAAATATACATCTCCCACACACTGGTATTGCATGAAATAATACCAATATCTATTATTTATTTCCAAAATACAATGCATTAGTGAGAGAATACTGTTCTCAACACACAAACAATCCACATGCAATTACTAACTAAAACAAAACAATATACTAAAAGATAGAATTCTGCAAAAAATGTTCCAGAGAATAGAATACTAGCCTACTGGAACATCAGAATTCTGCAAAATTGCAGATCAGCATTGAATTTAATAAATATCCATAAAAACAATAACCAAAAGGTTATCAACAGCCCAACATTAGAAGAAAGGCGCACTAGAACAACAATGATGAAAACTTTACTGTCAAGACAAATAGGCCTATTTATTGTAGAATTAAAGAAATATATTTAAACAAAAACTTACTTTATCAGAAAGTGGGGGATTGATAATATTTCTTGAGTGCCGTCGTCGTTGACGAGCAGTGTCTACTTCATTTTCAACAGCTTCTGGAAGATTTGGTGATTGAAGCAGTAAGTTGATGTTGGTGTCCATACTTTTGCATTTGTTAATGCGCTTTAAAGAATTACTTTGAGGTGACAGCATCTCTTGTAAAATCCCTTGCTGAGCACCATTGTTCCTCAAAGGAGTGTTGGCCATTGCAGCAATATTTACATTAACCATGAAATATTTTTATGTCAATCAACTGACCAATTACTGTGAGCCAAGTCTAGGCTTATTCATTACCTAAATTAAAAATTCAGTGACAAGCAATCTTTTAATTGTCTTCTTAGACTAATATTTTCCCTGAGCCTGATAAACTACTGACAAAGCTTCCAAGGTTTTTGCAGTAGATCAATTACCAGAATGCTTCCTTAGGATACCTAAAAATAGCAGTATACAACTGAAAACTATGAATGCAAGGCTTATCGTAGGGATAATCAGAACAGTAAAAAAGGGCTGTGACAGTAAAGAACTACTTAGTAAAACGTGATGCAATACCGGTGATTGATTAAATGATTAAACCACTTACATGTACTTCATGTTCTGCACTGCAATGCCGCCACTAATATTTTAAAAGAAACCCCAGATTGGTCCATGAAAAAACCTCAGATGACAACCGAAAACCCCAGAAAAAAAATTACAGAAATAAAAGGAATTTTTTGGTATTGCAATGGTCACCATGTCTTGACACACTTTTTTGTTCAAATGTGCAACATTAAAATGGCCTTACTTTAGTGACAAGAGCTGTAATACCTAAAATGATGAAACTTTGAAAATCCTTTTTATATGGCAAAATTTTTAGATCTCTAATTGTAATTTTGTAAATCTTCTAATTCAAATTATATTTTCAACTGTAACCCTGACTTTAATTATAATTCTAAGGTCCCTAATAGTAACTAATCCTCACTCCAAACCTTACCCAAAAATTTTCTTTTAGATTGTATGTTTAATACAAAGAAATGTTAGTTTTAATGACATTTTCTCATAAAACATGATACCGGTAACAAAACTGCAACACATTAAAGCAGTTATATGCAGACGGGTCATTCACAAAAAGTCTAAAAAAATGAGTTAAGATATTTTAATCATCAATTAAAACAGTTTCTTCTTCATTGTCACTTTCATAATATCAACAAACATCTCTATATTTTTGGCTTACAAGCCGTTCTTGATATCTCTTCCTCACTGTACCATCCATCATCTCTGTGATTAGTTTTTCATTTGGTTTCCAGCAGCAGCATGTTTGATTTTTTTTGTTGATAGACTACTTTGCAAGTAGCCTTTTTTTCACTGTTTCTGGTTCTAAAGAACTAGGTGATTTAGTTTTCATGTGATTGATCTGGGAAAATATTCTTTCTACAGCTGAAGAAGAATGTGATAAGACAGTCATAGTTGTCATAAAATATGATAACAGAAAAAATTTTTAATTATCTAGACCACCCTTTACTAAACCTAAATTGTGCCAATATTCCAGAACACATTTAGCAGAAACAGCAAGTTCTTTTGCAGAAATACGAAAGGCTCTCCATTGATCATCCAGTTCATTAAGTTTATTTTGTGGTATGATATGTGGGAAGTGAACATCAAATGGAACTATAGATGTTGGCGACTGTTTAAGATCCAATGCAATTTTAATACTTAATTACTACATTCAATTTGGCAATAATTCCATTTTCATCAAAAGGTAACCTTTTCTTCATCTGTAAGGAAAGTTCTAAAAGAAACTTGAAGCAATCTCTTTTGAATCTAATGGTGCAACTGTCATCTTGTAATGGGTCATTGAGTGACTGAGAAAAACATTGTCCTCCAAGGTACAGTAGAATTCGTCTATAACGGCTTCGCCTATAACGTCAATTCGCCTACAACGTCACATTTTGCTTGGTCCCGGCAAAATTCCTATCTTTTGTGTACATTTCGGTTTGCCTATAATGGCATCGCTTATAACGTCAATTCAAATATAACGGCACCCTTTTTTATCTCCCAGAACCTATTTTGTTCGCTTACAGTGGCACTCGAGCCATTCATCTCTCGCAGGAACGGTCGAATGCAGTTAAGCTTACAGCATGCGAGCTTTCTTTTGTTTACTCTGCAACATTTCGCTTTGCAAACAGTCATTTAAACAAGCTTTATAGCCTCCGGCTGGCGAGCTGTCTTTTGTTTATTATTGCTACGTCACTGAAGCAAGGATTCGGAGAGAAAAACTTGGCGGATTAACTCATTAGCGCATCAATGTGTGCATTAACTATTGGAAGCTGCAGTGTTAGTTTGATCATGAAATCAAGAAAGCAAAATGCCAAACAAACGAAGGCATTTTCCACTTTGGAAAAAATATGAAATTATTAGCTGATTCAACAGTGGTAAGGCTACAAATGCATCCCAACTTGCAAAAAAATATGATATTCCAAGATCATCGTTGCAGACAATCCTAAGCAAGAAAGACAAAGTAATGTTAGAATTTGAAGCAGGGCGAAATGCAGAAGCAAAAAGGATTTTTCAGCCACGTAACCCTGTTTTGTTGAACTAAAAATGCAGTTTTAGGACGATTTGCGGCAGTTTGGCTATAACGTCAATTCGTCTATAACGGCAGTTTTTTGAAATCCCTTTGAGGTGCTGTTATAGGCGAATTCTACTGTATATGTCACTAATAGGTTTTTGGCTTCTTCTATCGTGGATCAATTTCTGACATATTTTTTGCAAATAGAATTTCCTCTTTGATAAAACTATTGAGAATGCTCTTGTACTCAGATGTAATCATTGTGTAAAACTGATGTAATTGAAAGTGTTCTGACTGAAATTCAGTGTTAATTGCATTTACTTTTTGCAAAAACAAAAGCATGTGTTTGGTTCCAGAGTTTGTTAGTGTCAAAAATTTTTCTGGCACCATCAACTTTATCAGTTTTGCATTCTTTTTCAAAATAAAGAATTAAAGCACCATATTGTTCAATAACAGTACTTATAACTTTTTCTCGAGAAAGCCATCTCGTTTGAGACAGTTTAACCATTTTATGTGGCACAACTCTGACAACTTGTTGAATAGCCATAAAGTCTCTTTTGCATTTACTACTCCTGCTAAAATAAGGTGACACATCCTTCAAAAATGTCTCAAGGTAAGAGGGCAAAACACTGACAGCATGACTAGCACAAAGTGCCATTGAGTGACAAATACATCCCATAATAAAGATGGAAGGTATATTATGTTTCAACAGTTTTTTAAAGCCACTTCTTTCACCCATCATAGTTGAGCAGCTATCACTGCCTAATCCAACAATGTCTTCAAAAGAAATGCCTCTTTTTTAAAAGACATTTGACTGTTTGGTAAAAATGTTGAGTTGTTCCATTTTTAACTTTAATTGTATCAAGCAAAGCATCTACTACATCATGCTTGTTTGAATCAAAATATTGCACAACCACTGCTAATATTTGCGTAACAGAGATATCAGTGCTTTCATTAATTATAATAAATTTGCTTTCTTTGCAAATATTTGTCACTTCTAATTTTTCATGAAAAGCAATGTCATCTTGCATAACATAAGATATTTTGGTTCTTTTCATTGATAATTTGGAAGCAATATGACTGTCAGGAAATGCTCGTTTACATAAAGTCAACACATGGTCAGCATGGGAGAAAGGTGCTCAGCAAAGTAGCCCGCATGCAACAACTCATTTTTGCTATCTGTTCATCTTCTGCACAGTTTTTCTTAGCACAAAACTGAGAAATGCTACTAGAAGATTCTGAAATTTGATAGCTCCTTTTGTGTCGTTCTGATTTTTTATGTCAAAGTAACATGGAGTCGTTAGCATTTTTAAAGGTAATCTTACAACATTTGCAGTAACTGTAATCTATATTGTCTCTATCCTGCTGTGGCCAATCTTTCAGCTGTGTATCTGTCAGCCACTATACGTTAAATACCTGTGTATACCATTTTATCTTTTTTTGTGGAGATGCTTGAGAGCTACTTTCGTTACTTAAACTCATTTCTCTAAGATTTAGAATTTAAACTAAGCTTTTTATCACTGCAGCAAGCAATTTTTCCTGTGACATACATTAAATAGGTGAAATCTAAAGGGGATCTCATTAAGACCAGCACAAAAGCATATTTTCGTTTTTTTTCTTTTTAGATTAGGGTGAAGTTTTAGGTTAGGGTTGGGGCTGAGTTAGGGTAAGGTTACCACTGACGCTAAACCAAAAAGAAGCTGAAAAGACGTTCTTGCGCTAGTCTTAACGAAAGCCATGCCAAGTTCAATATTAAGCTTTATGTTTTTACAAGTTCAAACAAAATTGCTCAAAAACCCTTGAAAGGTACACAAAACCCAAGATCTGGGGGCAAAACCCCACGCGTGGCAGCATTAAATCTGCCGGCCCACTACTACTGTACGCATACGCAAGGATGACTTTCGCGCCTACTCTTTAACGCCTTTTAGTGATAAAAGATAACAAAAACAATGCGTAAATCTAACAATCAATTCAAAGGGTACTCTTCTTTATTGTACAAAAAGATGCAAAAGTCAACACATTACATAAATTTTAGCTGTTGTTTTAAGACAAAGGGTTTCGAACTCACGGATATGAAAAGACACTCGGTTATTAAAGCCCTCTTCAAAATTGCCGAAAAGTTGCCATCTCCTGAAGGTGTAACGTACTAAAACTCACAACTAAAACTGCTTACAGAAGATATTTTACGAGCCAATTTACACCTTTTTAAGTGGGTTTTCTATTTGGTAAGGTCGCCAAGACAACAACCATAAAAATTTCTTATAATTTTTTAATTTCCTGTTTTGTCTAAAAACTTAACTTGTTCTATTCTAATTCTTGGTCAAGCCAGACAGCTTATGTACATTATCTGCTAAGTTCTAGATGAACTAAGTGGACTTTTTTAGCAAAATTTCGCAAGTGAGTCTCTCTTGGGGCATTCTACATGACCAAGTTAACGAAGATAAGAGACATTTTTCAATTTCGGTGCAACACATTTTATCCCATCGGTATACCGTACTTTTAGTTCCTTTCAAAAGTCAGTTTCAGCACTTCGCATTCCACATCACATTCTTTTTGTCAACAGATCATTTAACTCTTTCGCTCCCGCGATCATCGATTGATGATCTCGTGTTTTCAGTGTTTACCTCAATTTTTTTTAAATTGAGTTACAAAATTAGTTTACTAAAAAAACAATTTGTGACTTTATTTTTCATCCGATTTTCATAAAATTTTCAAAAAATTACGCTAATTTCCTCACGCATCGGAAGATGTATAATTTGTGCTCGAATTCTTGGATTTTTATACCCAAAAACGGTTAAAGCGACCAAGAACCCAGTTGCAGACGACAAAATCGGCCTAATTCTAAGCACGTGCCAACTACACTAAAATCAAATTGAGATTACATCTTTACCACAACACCAAACCCTTCATCATTAGCACAGTCTAAAAACTACTCTTTTGGGGCATCATTTGACAAAATTTCAAGCGATAATAATAAATTTTACTTTTTTGAATTTCCAAATTTTTTAGGGGTCTCAAAACCCCCTTAAACAAATTTGAGTGGTCAGTAGATAAAAGCAAATTTAGTGCGTAAAAAATATGATATGTTGCTAAATACCGGTCTCATTTGAAAGCTTAGGAAATTTCCTTTCCAGCAATATATAACTTTAAATAGTTTAGACTAAGTGGTATATGATATTTACTGATCAAAAATGAGTACTGTACATCATGTCAGTTCAAACCCCCAAAATTTTTTGACTTACCTTCACTAAATTATAATTTTTACAAAAACTACACCCTATAAAAAGATAAAATAAATTGCAAATGTTTCACCATTAAAGTCGTCATTTTGTATCAAATTTTCAAGGAGACAAAGACTGAAATACAAGTTTAAAAGCTAGCAGAAGTTTGGCTTTCGTAAATCAAAGTTTGCTGTATCCCCCTTGTTTCTCAACAAATGGGAAGGGTGTAAACAAGCGGCTGTTTCATTGTCAGTAACAGCATATTCTATTTAAACTTGATATTTTCTGAATCGTGAAGAAATTCCCTGTTCAAAAATACATAATGTTACATGGTTTAGGCTAACCTCTAACAGATAATAACTGATCGTATTTTAGGTACTGAATTTAACTACCAAAATGTGGTACCGGTCGATACCGGTCAAAAAACAGGTCATGTGCCTCAGAAAATTGCAAATTGTAGAAAACCTAAGCTCTTAGGTAAGTTTTGATTGATGTACCTTGAAAGCGTATTTCCTTAGCATCATTTTGCGACCATTTCTAAAAAAATTGGTAGAAAATTAAATCTGTAGTGATCTTTGAGGTGAGGGTACCTCTTTAATTTTGAAGACAACTACCCCCCAGTTGGGGGGGGCTCATTTGCATAAAATTTGCATATTCAAAAAAAAATGTTTTTTTTTCTATTTGAAATCCTCAAGAAATGTAGATTTCAACAATATATCACACTTAATGTAGAAGTAGACAGCTGAGTAATGACTTCCAAACAAACTTGAGGTACATAATTATGATTAATTATGATCGATTATGACAGTTTTTCGCGCTGCCACCTTACGGACATTCTTTTTTCTATTCACGCGGGAGCAAAAGAGTTAATCATAATTCATGACTAGATCTGTTGGTAAGAACCACGGATGTGGAAGCGGAAACGGAAGCGCAAAAATTCTATCGCTTTCGCTTCCACATAGGTTATTTGACCAGGGATGATTTGACGTGAGAGTAACTTGGCCAAAAACTTTTGTCCATTTCCCGATGTGGGTTAAACGGTGAAGTTGCACTATAAATCTGAATAAACGTGCGATATTAGCAGCGCGAGAGAACTAGAAAAAAGTATTACTAGCATCACATTTTATATCTATTACGGGTAAGAAAAACATAGTTTGGACCATGAAACGTAACCAATAAAATGATGATTTATTAAACTTAACTGACCTTGGTTAGGAGCAGAGCTGCGAACTCTACTTGAACTTGAACTCGAAACTCAAAATTTTGTGGAACTCGAACCTGAACTCGAACTCGAAAGTATTTAAAGCAAGTTCGAGTTTACAGTTTCACCCCGTTAACTCCGACAGCTGAGGGGGAAGGGTGTCCGTGTTAGCCGATTGTCCGACTTAACCGACGGCTTATAGGCCATAGCTTATAAACATGCCTAGGGTAACGAAGTTTAATTAAAAATGCTGTTATTATATAGGCTATTTTGTTTTACTACATTTACCTTCACAACATGTAAAAAAGCAGATTTATTGATTTATATATTCATTTATTTTTGTTTGTTCAAGTAAATTACCTGATGAAGCCTACGTTGGGCTAGCCTAGCCTAGCAAATAAACCTGTACCGATATCGATTGTTATTATCGGCTTTTACCCAAGGTTATTTTCTTTTACCATATCTTCATAACATGTAAATAATTAATGTACAGTACACCTGTACACGGTAAATGAGATTTTTTGTTTTGTTTATATTTTTATGAAAAACAAAAATGACGAAGACTACTGCATCGTCCATTTGCAAGTTACAGCGACCAATTGAATGTAGTAAAATAAAATAGCCTATATAATAACGGCATTTTTAACATCCGTTGGGGAGGAGCGGATAGGGGGGGCGTACACATTAAGAAATGACACCGAAGAGGAGTTGTTAAGAGAGATGTTGACCCCTACATAATCAGAGTAGGGATCGAGCAAAGAAAGAGAAGAGGTAGAAAGTTTAGAGAAAGATAGGCCCTGCCTGACGAAAGTGACAACGCCGCCGCTAGCGTGGGTGGTATCAGGAGAGAGAATGCCAGACCGGGTGTGGGTGCGATCAGAACGCAGAGCAGAGAATCCAGGAATCCGGAAAGAGGAAGAGGAGTTAAGATTGGATTCCTGGATGCAAATATGGTCGACAGGATGGGATAAGAGAAAGTGAAGCAGTTCAGTGCTCCTGGTTCGGAGACCTCCAGCATTCCATTGAAGAACCCTGAGAGAGTCAGGGGGAGGAGAGGAGGCAGGAGGCGTACAAGGGCGGCCAGGAGCAAGGGACGGAGATAAGGGGGCAGAGGAAGGAGATGGGATGACACTTTTCAAATCTACTTCCGATGATGCGCATTATGATGAGAAGGTTTGTGACAATGGGCCGATGGAAATGGGTTTGACCACGAAATAGTTGATGGAAAGAGATGTGACAACGAGCTTTGCTTCCGCAAAGGGGTGCGCGGTACAAATTAAAAGTAGAACCGTTTCAAATTGAACTCTTTGAATCCGAACATTTTTGGTTCGTCGCCATGACCTTCATCAGAAAGTAAAAAATTATATGCTTCCATTGAAACTTAAAATTTGAAATAAAGCATATACTAGCACACTAAACTGCAAACTCTGTTTAAATTGTGGCACATAAAACCGCTAACTATGTTAGAACCTATTAACATTTAAAGATACCGTCATAAACAAATTCTCAAAACCATGGTGGCAGCCAGGGGGTGCCGATGCCATGGCCTACTTTGGTTTCAGTTAGTATTATGCACAAAATAACATTGCACGAAAATTTGTTGGTCGTGGCTAAGTTGGGCTTCATGCGTGAATTTGAGGCAAGGGCATTATGCTTTCAATAGTTTTCGTGATAGGCCTGCAAGAGGTGTCGATCCACAGTACTTGCCGCATTTGTCTTGGCCGCGCCCGCCATGCGACTGAGCCAAAATAAAACAAAGACTTGGGCAGCGGTTGGCCCCGGTGTAGACCAGACTTTAAAGCATAGTCTAAGCCGCGTGTCCAAGTCAAAATTGCAAGTAAAATAGTGACGAAAACAGAGACAAAATAGCAAAATAAACTACATATGCGCTGAAACTGGTTAGCAATACGAAAACTCGACAAGGGAATTGAACTCCTATCTACCAGCGGTTGGCTCTGAACGTCACGTTTGCTCCAATCTTTATCTTTTTTTCTTGGTAGAAGTTTCTAGAAACAAAGTTTGGTTATATCGCTGAACGAGATCGATGCATCAATCGCTCCTGATTATCAAAGACTTCAAATATAATGTTTACAGATTTTCTGCTTGGCCCTTAGCAACTGGAGTATTGTGCACAAAAAAATATGAAATGAAATTTACACAGTCATGATCAAAATATGCCAGGTTGTCAAAAAAGAGTTACAGTTAAAAAGCGTCAAATTACTGACTGCTATGTTATTGTTGCCCATTCGCTTTCAATTTTTAAATCAGCTTGCCCGAAAGGAAGCAATGCATTGGTTATTGGAGTTATTTGTAGTCTAGTTTAAGATCTTTCAAATTCTGTTCTCATACTGCTGAATGGACAAGAATTGAGGTCATTCTGCACATGAGTTGCCAAAAAGTCAATCTCAATTGAAGGAACAAGCGAGAAAGTTTTCCATCTATGCATTTGTACCAGTATTTTTCTGCAGTGTTAGAATAGCAAGCATATTGCCTGTATGATTTTAAATTATTTTGCAATTAAAAAAATGAAAGTGACGACAATTATTTTGCTGGCGGTGATTAGTGAAGCGGCATGTCAACATTGTAAGCCATGTTCTGTTTTGTTGAAGGTCTTTTTTAGTGGGAGGGTCTAGTTCCCTTAAAAGTAAAACATTTTTATTCTTTCAAAAATTTGTGTTTTTGTTAGCACCTGACGACAAGGGGCGTAGTGGTGTTGTGATTAGAGCGTTCGCTTCGAGGTCGGTAGAGGTGGGTCCAGTATCCTTGTGCAGTCATACCACCGGCTTAAAAAGATATTTGTAGATCTGCTGCTCAGCAATAGGAGTTTTGTGAAGAATATAATATAACACTGAGCTTACTTAAGCATGATTAAAAATGCGAAGAGAACCTCTATGTTCTAAGCATGTTCTCGCTGTTGGCGTCGCAGCAGATAATAAGCACCTGGCAATCTCCTTTCTTAAAAAGTTTCCTCCTGAAACCTCAATATGATTTTCTCAACAAAAACTTTTCCTGAATCTGTGAAACCTGAACAATTCAATATAGGCCTGGATGTTGGACGGCCTGACGGAGTATAGTCGGTTAAATCCTCAAGTTTAATGCTCAAAACATTAAGCTGTGCACGACATTGCTAAGTATAAGGAGTTCCAATTGCAATTTGCGCCAGTCGCAGCAAAATGTCTGAAGGACTGCTGGTTTGAAGAAAGCAACAAGTTTCCCGATCTTCCAAACTCTTCGTTCATTCTATGCTAGCGTGATCTTTTTTTTCTGGGCAAGATCTTTTAATTTTGGAGAAGCTTCGGAGACTACGTGCTACTCATTTGCCGTTTTTGCGAGTCTTGTTGGACAGGGCCACCACGATGGGTGCTCTGCTTGGCCCACCACCTGTCCGCCACATAAAGATGGAGGCATCCCGTGAAACGTCTTGCCAAAGAAGACAATAAGCAAGCTTGCAGGCTTGATCTCCACAACCATCCTTTTTGTGATACCACTTTTTAAAGTCTTTTTGCGTGACTCGACTTCGGAATTGAACTCCAGATCTACCGACGGCAAAGCGGAGCTCTAACCACTACGCCATCGAACAGTGTGATTGATGAGTAAAAATAAGCCGTCGTAATGCAAGCAAACCGGCGCAGGAAAATGCTTAGGATTTTTTGTTTGTTTTATTGTGTTGATAATATGTTGACAAAAACTGAAATAAGAAAAAAAAGTACACTTGAGTACTTCAGGGGTTCCGCGGTGGGTCTTTGGCTCAGAGGTGTAGGTGAGCCTTGTATTTTATAACCAAGTTTAGCTGAACCCGTAAATGCAAGCCCAAACCCGAAAATTTATTTGAAGCCCGCATTAGGTTCGAAAGTTAAATTTACCGAATGAATCAAATTGGCAGGCACACTCCTGTGGTACTCGATTAGATCAACTATTATAACTGCTTCGGGTTGGTCTGCCAAGAACAACATATTTTCACGTGAGCTCTCCACGTATCAAGCTACCCATGCAGGAGACGCAAACACCATCACCGCGGCACGCTGATTACGAATACATCGCAGTCCTTGTAAAAAGAATGATTCGTGTAAAGAGCTTGTGTAAATCATGACGTTTGTGTGAATTGCGAAATTACGACGCACATGGGGCAGAGTTTCATGGTGAAATCGGGCTCCTATCAGGCCCGAACCCGACCTACAACTCTGCTTTGTCTCCTGGTCATCCTACATAGTTTACTCCTTTCCCAGGAGTGCCGAAATGTCTTAACCAAAAAACGTGTAAAAATTAATAAGTATCAGGTTAATCTTCAAAAAATGACCTCTCCCAAAAACCTTCACAAGCTTTTTACGAGTAAACTTACTTTTTTTAAAAGGACACTTTTCAAGCAAGGTGGCGTTCCTCAAGCTGGCTTTCGTTTGGGTTGTAATGGGTTCTCTGGGAGATCCCTCAACAATATGAGCCTCTCTCTTGTAGGCCCTGGCGTACGCTAGAGTGCGCAAGAGAAAGCCAGAGCTAAGATTATTTTCACTGGTGATTTTTGACAGTATTTATTAGCAAAGAAGAAGCGTCTCGTTTTCTCCATCGAGTGAGGAGAGGAAACCATTTCTTTGATGAGTGGCTTGAAGGCAACGTCGAGGACGAATGCTACGAGGAAATATGCAATTACGAAGAAGCAAGAGAGATATTTGAAAACAACAACCAAGCGGTAATGTAGACGTTGCAGAAATTTGTTTTCCTAACCTAGAGGGTTTTGAAAAGTAGTTAAACTTTTCGACGATATTGTGTGTCAAACGTACCAGATGAATAAGTGCCAACGCAGAAAACGAGAAAAATGTTTTTCTTTTTTGACAAAAAGATTCAAACTGTTCATAAAATCCAGGAAAGCTTGCAAAGATGGTGCGTTGTCACCACCTCGTTCCCATGATGCAAAGTGGTTTATAAACTCAAAAATAATTATGTTTTGAAAAAGTAGCAGGGTCTCTCATTTTTTGCGTTGGCATTGACGAACTTGCACGTTTTATGTTACTTACATTCAACGATTGTACTGTGTGCTTTTTTGGAATGAGTGCATTTTTTTTGACTTAAGTTATTGCGTTAAAAACAAGTCAAGTGTAGGCGTACGGAGGAGAATAAGACTACTGTCAGATTGAGGGAAAGGGACCATAAAACGCATGACTGCACGTACATCATGGCCGAGGCAACAAAGGAGGTTCTTGTCATTAAGGTTGAGTTCTCATACGGCGGTTTTCGTAACCAGGAATAAAAATTCTTACCGATATTTCGAACAGGTTGTGAGACGAAGCTTCTTTGTTTGATGCTGAGTGCAAACAGAGCGACGTTCACTTCGCACTCAGTATCAAGCAGCAAAACCTGCTCTAAGTATCGGAAAGAATTTTTATTCCTGGTTGCGAAAACCGGTATTTGCGAACACAGCCCAAGATAAAAATCTTTTTGCTCAACACTTTAAGGATCAATGTAAAACATATGTTACATCATAATTAATTGTTTGGTCATTATGATGCAATCACCACTTTTCTGAAATCTATTGTAACTCCGTTGTTACCAAATAATTGCGGAATTGTTTCAAATGTTATGAATTAGAATCTTATGATGCTCAACTGGTTAATTTGGAAAGCAGCTTACAATTTGGGAAAAGAGCACCTTACAATTTGGGGAAATTATGATGGGCACTTACTAGTAAGGCTTATTTTAATAAAGGTGTATTTGAGCCATTTTTGGCCTTAATCCGGACCTAAGTAACCCTGGAGTATGTTCTCTTTGATGTTTGCATAAGCGCCGAGCAGGGAGAATTATTTTTAAATACAGAGCAAATTTAATGAGGACTATGGCACAAATCTCACAACTTCCCAAATGGAAATTATGTAGTCAGAAGAAGCTGCTGCTCATTTTTTCCAAGCTATTGTTTACTATTTGAGACAAAATCATATTTTAAACAATTATGTTTTTACAGGACAATTTCTGGAGAAATCTAACAGGTAATAATGAGGATTTGTAATTTTAAAAAATTAATTCAAACCAAGGTTTGGCGTCAGTGTCGCCACTAATGCTCGCGACTCACCCGGATCGAAGCCAAAAAGGGTCACCCAACATTGAAAAAGAGATTATAGCTTGTACAAAACTTCAATTAAACATGGCTTTCTTAGGGATCGTTGGACCCCAGTTTCTTTCCTGGAATTGGTGTCACCCAAAGCATCTCCCCCCCTGCCAATAACACCACTGCTCGTTTCGTCCTTGGCAGTTATTTGATTTTGTAACAAGCAGCAGTGCTCCTCATTCTCAGCAATCGCCCATTTCTTGGTTCAGCCTGTGGGATGTTATGTCGGTGTGTTGGTTGTAAGACAGTATATACACATACCCTAAAGAAAAGTTGTTCTTGCTCTGTTTGTTAGAGTTGGGTACAGCTAATATTTTTTCCACAAATTGTGATGCTGTTTCTCACTCCCCGACGCAGAGATGAGACTAAATTCGGTAATCCTCAACCTTTTGAGGCATGAAACCCATTCGCCGATCAACTGCAGTAACATTCCATTTTTTTTCACTTTGTGGAACAATGGCCGATCCAGAAATATGAGCAGAAAAAGAATAGTGTGTGTTTCAAAAAAAATATAAAACACTTTTAAGATTAAAAGCATCAGATGTATTTTCCTCAAATCTGGTGGCTCAAATTGATTAAAAAAATAAAAACAAACTCATTAGTGTTTGAAACATATCTTATTTCATACATACAAAAACTTAAGATTGCTTTTTATATAGACGAAATTTATTTAAAAAATTTATCAGCTCAGATATTCAAATCTAGTCCGGGGTCTGGGTAAACACGTCCCCAAAAGAATACGAAAAGGGAAGGACATTAATGTCCGTTTCCAAATCAAAATCGAGAGCTCAAAACATTAAACATCAAAAACACGTTCGAAAACATCAATTTATATTGCTGGTTCCAAGTGGTTACGATCGATAGAGAGCGTCTTATAAGCGAGGAACAAAACAACAAATGTTTTTAGGCCAACATCGAAAGTAGTATTTGCGCTCTGTTTTGTCTTTCAAAACTAATTTTTGGCCTGTGTAGATTAGCTAAGTGTCTACTCTACAATAGAATAGCGCACTCAGCAGGCTATTGCATGTTATTTTTATCATACTTCAGCTGCTCATGTACAAGATAAGCAAGCAAAATTTTGTGACATTACTATGGTTTCAGATACGATGATTGCTTACTGCACTATGGCGACCAACTGCCTGCTAATTAAACCTACGAACAATTAGGTAGTTAAAACCATTGAACCCTGAAAATAGGATTACAGTGACAGCAATGAACAATGAAAAAAGATCTTTAACCCTGTTGGACTCAAGACATGGTATGACGAGAAAAAAGGAATTTTTTAACATTTCAGATAGAAATGTAGGCCTATTAAAAATAATAATTTGTAAAAATTTGAGAAAAATCCAAATTCTTTCAGTGATGACCTCAAGTAGGGGCATTATAAGTTGCAAAATAACTGTAAATTGACTTTTTCTCACTTTTTCTCATTTTCTTTTTTTCTTTCTTGAATGCACCAGAAACACATTTGTTATTCATACGAGGCATTACGGATAATCAATGGAAAAGTGTATTGGTATAGACCAGGAGTGTGCAACCTTTTTGCTATTGTCGGCCGTATAACGTTTACTTCTAGAAAGTACGGCCACAAGTAAGTTGAAAACTTTGTCGTGCGTTAGTTAAAAGCCTAATGTAAAACAATGTCAAACAATTCCTAATGAATTTATTTGATACAAAGAATTTGTTGATTACAAAGTTTGCGATTCATCCTACATTAATGACTCCCTGGGTTTTGCACATGAGCAGATAAGCTCGCGAAGTCGGGTGTCTCGTTGGCTACCATCAGCCTTAGTTCAGACACCAAATTGCTGTCTAGTAATCTGGTTCGGTACTCGTTCTTCAAATTCTTTATCTTTGAAAATGCTGATTCGCACACGTAAGTGCTTCAAAAAGAGCAAGTGTGTCTCTTGCCGATTCTCGCAGCATAGGATATTTAATTGCACTTTTTCAGGTTTCCAGCAAATTTTCTTAGTCCTTAAACTTTTGTAGAAGCTGCTCATCATTCTTTATCTCAACCAGTTCCATGTGGAGATCCATTGGGGCACTTTCAGTTTCCACCAAATGTGGAAAAGCAAACAAGTCTTAAAGTTTTTGAAATTTTCTCAAAATCTTAAAAACGGTCAGAAAAATCCTGCAATACTGCATCAAAAACATTATAAAAGAGAGCGATTGGAACTTTGTCAACTTGTATTTCATTGCTGACAATCAGAGCCGTCAATTGTGGGAAATGGAAGAAATTATGCTGCTGAAGATGATTTTTGAGGAGACGACATTTGTCTTTGAAATCCAGTACTTTCTTGTGCATGAAACAAACTGTTGTTCCTTTTCCTTGCAGACTTTTATTCAGATTATTAATGTGCGTCAGAAAATCAACCAGAAATAGTGGAATAGTATTCCACTATTTCTTTGGGCAACTGCAGAACACGGCGAGATGTTTCTCCCTGAAACAGCCAACGAACTGTGGTGTGATAGAGAATATCCTCGGCAGACGTTTCGCTCAATTGCAAAAGTTCCCGAAATTGCCGGTGATGAAGAGCATTTGAGCGAATGCATAAAATAATGCGATTCACTTCGTTTAAAGTGGCATTTAAAGCAACAGATTTGACTCATAATGCTTCTTGGTAGATAGTACAATGAAGGTTAGTGAGCTGTTTGTTATCATATTTTTTTGATACATACTCTGAAAATCTTGCCACAAAACCTTGTAAGTTACCAGTCATTGCAGGCGCTCCATCTGTGCAAATGCAACGAAGATTTTTCAAGTCTAGTCCATTGCGAAGAGAGATATTTTTAACTACAACTAAGATGCCTTCTCCACGGGTGCGAGAAGAGAGTGTTTCCATGGAAAAAGGATCCTTACACAGATCAAAACGTGGAGATAGGAAACGTATTAATACTAGTAGTTGTGCTGAGTCCTTAATGTCAGTTGATTCATCGACGGCGAGTGAAAGCAAACTTGCTTCTTTGTCAACCTTTGTCTGCAGAAAAAGGGTCAGCTGTTTGGCAATATCATTTTGACGGCGTTGAATCGAATAACGCGAGAGAGCAATTGATGAATAGTCAGTTTCCTTACCAGGATGAATGTGCTTAACTACGTCGATGGGACGTCGCTTAACAAGTTCCCCATCGGAATAAGGTTTCCCCGCTACGCGAGGATGATATGCCACTCTGTAAAAAGCTTCGCAGCGATTATTATCAGACTTAGTGAAAGTAGACATGCAAGATGTCTGCTGTTGTACACTTTTTTTCAAATTTTCTTCACAGATCTTTCTGGGCTCGCCTTTCAATTTCGCGAAAGCGTGTGACGTATGACGACGAAAATGTTGCTTTGCATTATCTCCTTTAACAGTTTTGACAACTTGACTGTATATTAGACACATCATGGTGTGTGCTGGTGTCTCGATCATGAAATAGTCCAACTCCCATTGGGCATTGAACATCCTTTTCTCCTCTCCTAGAGTTCTTTTTCGTTTCTACGTCATGATACAATATACTATTTACAATATTTAAAATACAGTATTTCTACGGTTGACGATACACTATCGCTATAACAAACACCACACAACGCAATGTTAAAAGTAGATGAATACAAAACTCAACGTTCAGCTATTAAAAACAAAATGATTACAAATGCCTACTAAAAAATATCCAAGAGTTTTAAAAATCTTTTTGTTAATAACAAGCTTAAATTAAGCTTCAACCCTGATTCGTCGTTTTACCATAACTGGACAACTTGCATATACGCCCACCAGTACTAAAAACTGTATATTGCCTGTAATTTAGAAGAAGCACAGCTAAAAAACAATTATTTATTGATCACGCTGCCGACCCGTGGAGCACAAACTCATTTTAAGTAAAAGTGAGAATTTACTGAAATTCGATCACCTGCTGGATTAAATGGAGCATGACCATTGACATCATTTTTAAGAATTAAATTGGGTTTCTGCCAGACTTCTCGAATCAGGTTTTTCCACATCGTGACGATAAACGTGTTTTTGCATTTCTTCTGTCTTGCGTTGATATACGCCAGCATCTGCTGCTCTATCGTATGTTTTTAATTGTATGTGCACGGTCGCACGAACTTTTAATTGACCGCCGCAGGTTGCATACCGTTGGTATAGACTAAGACATATTACGGTAAGATTTTGCCGCAAAAGCCTAGGAAGCAACTGGAGGAGGGTTTGTTAAGTTATTTTGGCCAAAAATACGTGTCTTAGATTTTTATGTATGACACTTGTATGGATCTTTCAACGAGAGAACTTAAGTGAGGGCCCCTCTGGCGCGACAAATCAGCTGAGAGCCCTGGACATTTTCCCTGTTTGTCCACGCCAAAGGCCACTACTGCTCCTATTGCCCTATTTGGAAGGGACAAATACACCCTAAGGCAACAAAAGTTTTTTTTAATTGACGAATTTTTTACTTCCTAATTTTGATTTCGATTTGTGTTTGTGCTTTAATAACAATTAAACAACTCTATAAAAAGCCAAAGTATCATAATATCACATTCTAATAAATTATATACCTTTTTCACTTAATTGTCACAGTGCCAAAAAAACTAAAATGAGAAATTAAAAATAGATTGTATTTAACAACAATTTGGCCATTTTTTTGTCATAATTTAAAGAACAAACATTAAATAGCTATTTGATGTAAAAATCTGTTCAAACCAAGCCAAAAATTTATCGAAAAGCAAAATTTTTACTATGGGACACATATGTCCAAATGCGCCCTGCAGGCTAGGCTGTGCTCCATAAAAAATGCTGTGTAAAAGATGCTCTTGTCACTGTTCCTTCAAAAATGCTACCATATTTGAAGGAAAGTGATGATAGGATGTTATTAATTTGGAAATTATGGCCACCAGAGATCTCCATTAATTTTTAAAACAAGAAAAGTTAAAACCAATTTGTTTGGAAATTTCAAATGCGTTTTCATAAGTTAACTCAACAGGATCTTTGTTTTGTTGTTCACATATACCTGTAAATCAACCTTTTGTCCTTTTAAACCGACTTCATTGCATTGGTCAAAGCTTAAATTCTTCCTCGCATGTTGTGGATGTTCTGAATAAAAGTAGCGTTTCAGTTTACTTAGCTATATTGCTTCCACACTTAAACCAGCGTTACAAAGAGCGTGGCACAAATCACTCTGAAGTCTTATCATGTCACATCAATTGTAGCAAAACTAAACTTGAATTATCTTTCTTGTATTTTATCTCATAGCCATAATCTTATTGCAGAAAGAGTCAATAAAAAAATTTGTTTTATCGACAAAAGCCAACTCCGTATAACGACTAATACTTTAATGGTGGTTACTGTAGTGTAGTGGTGTAGTGGTTACTGGCCGGCGCGGTGGTGTAGTGGTTAAAACGTCCGCTTCGCAGTCGGTAGACCTGGGGTTCATTCCCCTTGTTGAGTCATACCAAAAGACTTTAAAAAATGGTATCCACAGCTTCCCTGCTTGGCGCTCGGCATTTATGGGAAGTTGTAGAGAACAAGCCGGCAAGTTCGCTTGTTGTGTCCTTGGGCAAGGCACTTAACGGGTCGCCTCCGTCTTTATGTGGAAGACAGGTGGCCCAGACTCCTCAAAAATGGCAACTCCCAAGCGATTGCGGACGTCTCGTCCAAAATATAGCGATACAATTCGCTTTCTCGTGAATGGAGGATAAATATGAACAAATACAAAAATACAAAAGACTATGGAAACAATACAAACCGGTAAAAATAGAAACCATTTGAAAGGCAAATTGGCTAATATTAAAATGATTTATCAGGCAATGAATTTGTATCTACAACGAACAAAGATAGTCTATAGCTCGAAAAATAGAGAAAGTTTTGCGGGCCCTTTCAAACTCCTTCACGGATTTTACTTTGGTAACCATGTAACTTGACTGTAGCTTAATCTTTTGACCTAGTCACAGTAACCGGCTAAATTTTGTAAAGGGAGGATGAAAACATCTATTAATGCTTAATCCAGTTGTTCCATGATAAAAGCCAAAATATAAAATTGGCAACAATATACCGATATCGATTATTGCCTTTGTTTCAAATTTCAGAAGTTTGTATTGGAGAAAAATTATGAACACCGCAATTTTTAACACAATAGAAAGAATTGTGAAGGGATGTGCAAAGCCGAAATTCGTGCACCAAGAAAATCGTTTGAAGTTGTTGAGAGGCAGCACTCAACTTCGTGATCTCCCTTGCAAAAGCTTACGTTTTGGGCGGCAGACTAACCGAACCACCGCTTTAATTACAGATCGATGCAGCACGTCTTTGAATGACTGCAACGTGAATGGAACTTACGTTTGTGAAAACCAATATAACGGTCACACATGTTTATGCAAGAACGGCTACGTAGGAAGTCGTTGTGAAAGAGGTAAAGTACCGTAATTGACACCTCAGACGGCGGTGTGATATGAATTGTTATAGCATGTCTCATTATCCTAGCCCATTTTTCAAATAAAAAAGATATTTCGGTTAGAACAAAATACAATTTTTGGCACCGATGACGAAATGAAACTTTATGCTATGACGTTATCAAGACTCTTCACGGAGATGACGTTACTGCTCAAACTCGATTTTTTCGATATTCGATAATGGCTCACAAAAAGAAATTGAAGCTAGTGTCGATCGTGGTAAATTTGTTATCTTTATTCTCCACATTCACCAAATATACTTTGAAATGCATCTGCTAACTAACTGACTTTTTCACAAAAAAACTGTCTATTAAAAAAACGATTTGAATTTTAGTCGATAATAAAAAAAGCCACTTCATAATAAACACCTGGTTGCTTTGAATCGTCCTTGAGACGTCGGCACCCGTTTTGTAAAAATTTTCGTAGAGGAGGCTAGCTAAGTAATCTTTTTAGGGTCTCCGAAAAAAAGTCAGGGTCAAAAACGACAATTTAGGGACATTTTTGTTAGCATCTTTAAAAAAAGATTCTTACTTGATTTTCCAGTCAGAGTTGTTGTTACGGCTGAGAAAAATGGGGAATTCAGGTTCATTAACTTCCCATTGGTAAACCCTTGCATGGCTGTGCTTTATTTTTCTGTGGTGTCATGTCCGTAAAAGTCTATCTAATGTCATCGTGAACAAGAGTTATATTTTTAATTACGTAATTCCAAAACCTCTCCAGTTATTTCACAAACTTTTTGATCACAAAATGTTGGGAGCGATGCACTATCCTAGCATTTACTTGTATTTTTGCAAGTTGATTTGCACTGGAAAAACATGCGATAGAATAAGGATTTTAAGTTAACGGTAATGATCTCTTGCCTGGTGGTTTACAGGGTATTAATGAGTGTTACGGACTTGTCAAAAAACGAAAACCTGTCCACAGGAGCCCGAAGGAAACCTCAAGGCCTCCGCTTATTTTTCCACCACAACAGTCAAAGTAAATTTTTTTCAATGTGGGAAAACGTAGTTAAAGCAATTGCAATTCCAGATTTGAGTTTCAGGAAACAATAGGAAGAGCAAAAGTTTACCGACGGTGTTCCTTCTTAAATATACATTGTGTTATGATGCAATGTTATGGAATGCTGAAAGTTCAGATTTCTAAATATGGTGATGCCCCACCAGCATTCTCAATTTCCCCTCAATCCACACTAGCATCTCACAGGCCAGCCATCTACAAATCTCCAACACAAAAGAAATCTACACTAGCATATTGTAGACCAGCACATCCACAGTGTTTCCCGCATAAAATTCAAATATGCCCTTCTGGAAAATTTTAGATCATGCCATCGATCCATGGCTATTATTTTATGACAAATATATTTGTATTATTTTGCGTAGTTGGTCGATTAGACAGCAGAAAGCTCAATGACTGAGTCAGAGCAATAAAATGCAACAAAATGAAATCTATTAAAACTAAAAACACTTCAACAGTTTGTTTTACCGAAGGCGGCTTGCCAGGAGGTAATTCTTAATTTCATGGTGATAAAATATACATTTTTTAAGCATAACCGGTAAATTTTACCAGCGACCGGAAAATACTCTGGCCCAGACAAAGTTGCCTATCCCATGCCAAAGCACCGTCCTTGCTTTGGCATGAATTTTCTTCTTCACATCTTCAATCTTTCATGGTCTTCGCAACCCCTTCCTTCTATCTGGAAGACATTTTCCATTATTCCCATCCACAAAATGGGAAAGCCTCTCGACTCTCCTGCTTCCTTCCGGCCTATCTCTCTCACCTCCTGTGTCTCAAAACTTTTTCAATGCATTGTACTATCTTGTCTACTCTTCTTTCTGGAGTCTAATTCCATTCTCTCTCCCCACCAGGCCGGTTTCCACCCTGGACGGTCTACACTAGATCAAATTCTGTTTCTTTCTCAGTCCATTTCCGATGGGTTTAACAAACCCAGCCCGGGCTCTAGGACGAACCTCGCTACTATCGATTTCTCAAAAGCTTTTAACTCTGTCTGGCATCCCGCCCTTTTCCACAAACTCATTTCGGCTGGCCTCCCTCCTTGCTTTGCTCATTGGACTCAATCTCTCCTTTCTGATAGGCGCACTTGTGTGGTTTATCAAAATCACAAAAGTCGCTCCTTTCGAGTCCATCGAGGTGTTCTGCAAGGATCCGTTCTTGGCCCTGTACTTTTCTCTCTATTCATTAATGATCTTCCGGCTTCTCTGCCTTCTTCCTTCAGCTGCTCTCTTTACGCTGACGATCTGGCCATTTGGTCCTCTTCCCCCTCGGTCCCCACTGCGGTGGAGGCCACACAAGGAGCTCTGTTTCGATTGGAGCGCTGGTCTGAGTACTGGTGTCTTCCTCTCAATCCAAGCAAATGTGACCTCTTTCTTTTCAGTCAATTACCACCAAGCTAACCTCCAGCCCAACCTCATCTTATTTAACTCCGGCCTCCGTTTAAATCCAACTCCAACTTTTCTTGGGATCACCTTCGATCGCACTCTTTCCTTTTCTAAATATGTATCTTCGCTGAAGGCCAAGTTTTTCCCACGTCTCAAGACCTTACGTTGTATCTCTGCTTCCTCATGGGGTCCCTTTGAGGAGTCCCTCTCTCTTCTGTATAAAGCTTTTCTTCGGTCCCTTCTCACATATGCTTCACCCCAAATGATTCCTTTTGTTAAGCGTTACCAATATCACCAAATTGGAACGCCTTCACCGAGCGGCCAGTCGCGCTATTTCCGGCTGCCTCTCGTCTTCCTCTATTCCATTTCTCCTCCCTGAGGCGTCTCTACCTCCCCATGGGACACCCAGACTCATTTCGCTCTGTCATTTTGTGAGCGGGCTCTTCGTCTTCCAACCTCCTTTCCTATGTCAAGTTTGGCCAGACTTGGAATGAAACCAAGATTTTACAGATCCTCCTGGAGAGCGTTTGCTTCCATTCATCCGTTCATGCTTCCTTCTACTTTTTCTAGGGAGGCTTTTCTTGCTTGCCCTCCCTTTCCTCCTTGGAACCTGCCTTCCTTCACTGTATAGTCCACCCTTTCTTTTCCATACTCCCGATCTCTCGCCGAAGGTGCTGCTCTCGCTCACCTTGACTCTCTCCCACATTACGATCAGGTGCTTTGGACAGACGGCTCTGTTCCTTTTCCTTTTGGCAAAGGCGGCTCTGGCGTACTGTTATGGCAAACATCATATAAGATAAGTCTTCTGTGATGGCAAACACGATGCAGCTCATGCGAAGACGAAGAAGAAATAAATTTCTTTTTTTTTCGGGAGTGTTTTCAAAATAGCGTTATCTCATGTGTTGTAGAAGAATACCCATCCCTCCTCAGTGAAATTAATGCGTTGTACTACATCCAATACACCCTAGCAGAAAAGACCGCCGTAAACAATTTTGTAAAGACTTGACAACACAGAAACACTCGGAGAATTGATACCACAGCCTCCTGGTTTACTGACACAGCTAGGAAGATGAAAACAAAAAAGGCCTCGCCAACCTCCTCAAATAGCTGAAAAATGTGCAAAACTGAAAACTCTTTTAAAGTTCTCACGATTTTTGTTGAAGACTTCTCATCAGACTGAGAAGTAAAATGGCATCTGCCCTGCCTCTGCTCATTTTTTCCCGGAAAATCTCATTGCACGGTTGAAATCAGCACCTCCTTGCATGAATCACATCACATTTTAATATCATTGTTTCGGATATCCGCGAGCATAAACGGAAACATGACTCAGATTTTTGTACTAGGTGACAAAAATTATGTTCTCTAAAGTTTTGATAATAGTGTAAACATTTCTTTAATTTTGGAGGAGTTCTAATTCAAAAAATACTCTTTCCCTAAATACTTTTAGGTTTTCTTAATCGCTAAATTTTTCCCAACTTCAAAACAATCTAAATCACGAAATGGGAAACCATAAAAAATTTGGAGGAAAAGGAAACGCACGATTCTTATCTCTTCTCTTTTCTACGCCTCTAGATAAGATTGGCATGAAAACTACGAAAGTATCTATAGATGACGGTTGTGGCCGTGTGCTCCTCATGTCAAAAAAAAGCAACCCAAATGAAATAAACTGATTTACAGCAGCAGAGCTCATACTCTCTTTATTTATTCAAAAGAATAGATCACTTAAATAACAATCATAACCAACATAGCGATACATCGCTTTCTCGTGAATGGAGGATAGATATGGCAATATGGCAAATAACTAATGCTCAAGGCAATGCTTTCAATTAAAAGTTTTGAATGGTGTCACGTTCATACTTCAAAAAATCAATTTCTTTCTGCACTTCAGAAATGGACGGACATATTGACACAATTGATGTGTGCAAGCAGTACGAGAACCTGTGTTTGAACGGTGGCACATGCGTTGATGATGATGATGATTTTTATTACTGTGAGTGCCCTCAGGAATGGCTTGGCATCGATTGCTCGCAAGGTAGATTACAAGCGTTTTTAAATGTTTAAAACCAATTTCGCTGGAGAGCGTAAGCGAGCGAATTCACAGCAAATTCAGTTTCATGTATTATGCTAGAAAGATTTCAACATGTAATGTATAGAATATGCAGTGCTTCGAACACCATTGCAGCTAGGCAGACAACATATAGTCTGCAGCAACAAACTCGAGGACAATAGTGTCATTTCGCAGGTGCCCTTGTTCTTTGTTCATGACGTATTGGTGCGCTAAGTGCGTTTCGTAGCCTGCGGCATCGCTGCGCAGAACCGGCGTTTGTTGCGAAACTTACTTTTCGGCGTCAAACTTTCACTTGTGATGTACACAACGACATACAGATCGCCGCCAACTCGAAGACCGAAAGATTATTCTACAGTCTCCCAAGCTCTCCATTCAGGTTTAGTCTGATGTAATGAATTTTTACCCTGATTGTCACATTTGTTGCTTTGACGAAGTTGTCAATATTATTTTTTTAGATTTTAATGAATGCGAAGACGATTATTATTATCCGTGTCACCATGGGAACTGCACCAACTCTGTCGGTGGGTTTTCCTGCCAGTGCCATCCTGGCTATAAAGGAGAGCATTGTGATGTTCGAAAAAGTGAGAAATAATTTTTTGCTCTTCCATCGTTGATAGTTTACAGGACGTATTTAGGCTAATAGCATTTTATCAAAACCCGATTCACGCTTGCTCACGCTTCAGCGTACACCGGTTTTCTTTTTTTTATTTCGCCGAAAACGGTAATCCGCGTCAAGCATATTTTCAACTTATACAGTACTACAAATAAAATATGTCAAAGAGCGCTCGAGTAAAAGCCTGAGCTAAAAACTCCAGCCATAAATACTTTTAGTTTAACGCAATAGACCGAGTCTGATCAAAAACCCAAATTCCTGGTTAAATTTTGCTTAAACTTAGCGGCTTTTTCACCTATCAGCCCTACAATCTTACCAACAATTCAACAACCTTAAACTGAGTTGAACCTTGCTGAATTTGAGCAAATTTGTGTGAATTTTTTCATTTTTATCCACTCAAATGCAGTCGCGTCTCGCTTAAGAGATGCGATTAGTCGTTTGGGTTAGATCAGTGGTTCCCAACCTTATACACCGGCGGACCAGTAATTTTTTATAAAAAGATTCACGGACCGGTACGCAAAATTTACCACAACAAAGCAACAATAGATATATATTGACCCACTTCGGTTGTGCTGAGTTGTTTGCCATTAGAACTGCGGACTCACTAATATGACACAAAAACACGAATTTCAATTAGGTGTTTAGATCTATGTCAGTTATAAATGAATTGTAAACTGCCCCTATCGCTTGTCCATAATTCAGGATTTTTTCCTTTCTATGTTGTTATTTGTCTGTTCACGTAACGAGAACTAATAACAATAAAGGTGTTAAACAGTCGCATGACAATGACTAATGCTGATACAATATAATGTAAAAATGAACTTCCTCCAAGTGAAAATGAAACTGCGGACCGGCAAAATTTTCTGACGAATCGCGGGCCGGCGGTGGGGAACCGCTGGGTTAGGACATGGCTCAACACTGCTTGTGGCGGCGCTGGGCCTTCCAAACATCACACTAGTGGTCTTCTTTTCCGAAACGCCGGTTGATTTATTATCTTTAGCAAAAAATGGGTAGTTTTCCAAAGAATAAATGAAATTTCAAACTCTTTAAAAATAGCAGAGAATGCGTTTTTGTTTTTAAAGATGTTTTCAGAAAATATATTTTGCTTCATCAGACCCACAACAGCCAATGTATTTGATGACTTTTTTGGAAGATAATCTCTTCAATGGCCCCCTTCTCACAAAAATTCAATTGCTGTAAACTATGTTTTCGTGTATCTTGTTCGACTGATTCGAAATGGTGTGGCAACAGTATTTCTGTAGAGGTGTCTTCTAGTGCAGTGGTTCCCAACCCCCGCTCCGCGTAAATTTTTTGCCGGTCCGCAAAGTATCTTATTTTCTGCCAAGATAATTTTAATATCGAATCATAACCATTGCAAAGATGTTACCCTCTGTAAAACTCATTTTACGCTTGGCCGATTTGCAGCAGTAAAACGGACGTATCTCGCCTTTCATCGTTGATACCGCAAAATTGTTTAATAATAATCAAGGTAAACCTTCCGATTACCTTCTAGATTCATGTTTGACCTAAATTTTGTTTCGTCATAAGTGACTCTGTTAAAATTGCTTCGACATAAACTACGTCTAGTGTTCTAAAAGTTTATTGATGGAATGCTGTGCAAAGTAATTTTTTACTTTTGAGATGCTGTAATAGCTTGTACTGTGACACTGCAGAAGGATTAGTATGGAATCAACAAAACAACAAGGTATTATGGTGTATTTTAACAAAAAAGATAAAACTAAGACTTCTGAAACAGATAATTCTCAAAATGGAAATGAAGCTAGTATTAGTAGGGCTACTGTAAGTATAGAGCAAACTACGAAAAGGACATGTGCAGATAAGTCGAATGTCACTGGAGGAAGTAAGAAACGAAAAGAGGAATTTGTCAGGCAATACGATAAAAAAAATTTGGAGCTTGGTTTTACTGTAGCTCGTGTGGTGAACAATCGCCACGGCCCTTATGTTTAGTGTGCTCCCAAATTCTCTCAAATGACGCTATGAAACCTTCCAAACTTGCTCGTCACTTCCATTCAAAACACAACAATCTTAAAGACAAGCCCCTTGAATATTTTGAACGACTACGCTCTAATATGAATGACCAAAAAAACAAATGAAAAAGATGACAACTACCGAAAAATCTTTTCTACATGCATCCTACCTAATTTTCCTACAAATAGCTAAAACAAAAAACCCCATACAATTGGGGAAGAGGTAATAAAGCCCTGCATCTTATCTGCGGCTGAACAAATTTTGGGTCCTGAAGCAGCTCAAAAATTTGATGGCATACCACTCTCCAACAATACAGTTCAACGAAGGATTGAAGATATTGCAATGGACATTGAACAGCAGGTAATAGAGGAGGTAAAGAAATCACCCTATTTTGCTATTCAACTCGACGAGTCAACTGACGTAAGTAATTGTGCCATTCTTCTATGTTTCGTGCGCTATAAGTGAAAAACAGATTTTAAAGAAGAACTTCTTTGTTACATTGACTTACCAGGACGTACCACCGGGTCAGAAATATTTAGGCTTCTTAACACGCACTTTAGTGAGAAAGACATAAACTGGGCAAATTGCGTGTTCTGATTATGTACTGATGGAGCTGCGAGCATGACTGGTTATCGCTCTGGTGTGGTTGCAAAAATTAAAGAAGTTGCGCACAAAGAAATGCTGTTTACTCACTGCATCATCAACCGAGAGCATTTGGCTTCAAAGAAGCTTTCTACCCTCTACTGATTTGAAAAACGAACTTACTAACGCTATGAGAATTGTTAATGCAATTAGAAGTCGACCTCTGAACTCCAGACTCTTCCAAGCATTGTGTGAAAGTATGGATTCGCAGCACGATCATCTTCTTTTCCTTGCAGAAGCAAGATGGCTGTCACGAGGACGAGTTCTTTCTCGCCTATTTGAACTTCGTAAAGAAACAAAACACTTTTTGAGAGAAATGAACTCCCCATTAGCAGAATTTTTGTTAGATGAGATGTGGTTGTGTAAGCTTGCGTACTTGGCAGATATATTTGGCCGTTTGAACGAGCTTAATACTTCTCTGCAAGGCCCTTGCACGAGTATCTTTGTACTGAGAAATAAGACTAATGCTTTTAAACAGAAGCTGGCACTTTGGGATAGTCTTGTGCAAAAGGCAGATACAATTATATTTCCAATTTTAAATGAGTATTTGGCAAGTGCTGATGCTAACTGTTAAGAGTTACTGAGCATTGTAAGTCAACACTTAAAAGAGTTGGCTAACAGTTTTGACCATTATTTTCCGGAACATGAAGATCCTCGACGTGGAAATCTTTGGATCAACAAACCTTTCATCGAAGATGTCAACAGATGCGACCTTAATCCCCATGAAAAAGAAAGTCTGATTGAATTATGCTGTGATTTTACTTTGCAGTCCAGATACAAAAAAGAATCATTGTCGCAATTCTGGATATCTCTTGAAAACGAATATTCGTGTCTAACTCACAAAGCAATCAAATTATTGGTGGTATTTTCAACTAGCTATTTATGCGAGAAATCTTTTTCATCGCTAACTTTAATTAATACGAAGCAAAGAAATCGGCTGGATGCCGAAGCACAGCTACGTGTTTCAGAAACTTCTTTTGTGCCTCGTTTGGATCGCATACTGACAGCGAAACAGCAGCAAATTTCACACTAACATTGACTTTGTATGTAAATGAATTAACATTTCGTTGTTTGAGTTAATTTGATTTCCATTTTGTTGTAATTTTTCGTCCTAAATACATAGCTTATGCCAAAATCTTGCAGTATGTTACGCAACGACAACTTTGGTTAACAGAAAGGTTACAAATATATGTTCTACTCACTACGGATCTTTTGTTGCCGGTCCGCGAACATTTAAAAAAATTTTTACCGGTCCCCGGTGTAAGAAGGTTGGGAACCACTGTTCTAGTGGAAAATGAAACTATGTTACTTCAGGGCACCCTAGGTAACCTGAAGTAATCTTATAGATCGAAACAGCTCTGTCTACATCTGTTATGCATTAGACTAGAGTCTATTGAAGTTGTCTTTTAGGACAAGATTTCTGCTGCTCTGTTGATAGCCGTTTTGGCTATCTATGAGCACAAGGAGATAGACTATCTCCTACTAGTAGTTGGCAGGGCAAAACATCTTATATTCAGTGTTTAAAACTATGTTAGTTTCACAACAGATCTTTCAAGCAACCAATTACATTTATTTGACTTATACCGCCGAGAAATGGTAAAACTAATAGCCACCAAATTTATATTTTTGAGAAAATCGACTTCTTTGTGATTTATTATTGTTCAACAAGTGAGAAAACTGAATGATTTTCTTTAAAGCAATGCCTTTAACCTGTTGACTGTGCAAACAACTACGTCTCTTCGCATTTGTTGATCAATAGCTTCACATTAACAAGAAAAACGTGTAGGTTACTTTTGACATCTAAAATATAATTATTAGGTTTTTACATAATTGGCGAGGCAATTCACACTTATTCAAGCTATTTAAGCTTTTTAATAACAACTTTCTATTTCAGATCAACCTTAAATTGAAACAAATATGTCAGATGTAAAGATATTCACGTTTCATTGGAAGATATTTACAGTTTGCAAAATACAGAGTGAGTCAGAAGTAACCGGGTAGTCATTCATAACTTCTGTAGTTTTGACTGACCGGTTGCTTCTGACTCACTTTTTGTATTTGTCGAATGAAGGTCTGAATTTGTTGACGAAATCTACGTTCTCGGAAAATGAACAAAGCTTGCTATTAACTTGATGTAAAGAAATTCTTCAAACTAACGCCGTAAAGTATTCAATTTGGAAAAGACAACCAAAACCGCAATAAATTCTTTTGTAGTCAAGTGTGGGCACTCATTTGAATTTTTTTATTTCGAAAACAAGTGATTTTTTTCCTTTAAAATTGAAGTCACCAAAGAGTTGCAAGTACTATGAGATTTTAAGTTTGAACTTTGCTGTTTTTTCTGTCTTATAATCTTGAATAGTTTTATTGTGTTTGTAATTGAAACCGTTTGCAACATAAATCTCCAAAGTTATGTGTTTAGTTTTAGCATCAATTATAAAAGAATTAGTTTCATAACTTTGTTGAAATCGTTCTTCGGCAGAGACTTGAACCTACATTCTAATACTTGCTGCTAGGTCAAATCTATGGATGAACACTAAACAAGTGATACTGTGATGTATTATCAAACGCTACACAAGAAATATTGGATTGCACAAATTTGAATGTATCATGGTGAAAATTAACACCATATTTCAGAGGGGGCTACAGGAACTTAACATTTCTCAAAGTTCGCAAGCTGCAAACTGTATGAGAGTATTGACTCTTTCAGGTGCGTGCAGAGCATATTTTTTGTAACTTTCTCTTTTATTATTTAAAGCCCCCTTGGGAAAAAATTGCCAACCTCCTAGGCCTCGTTTTCCTTTTTCTCATTTCAGGTCTACTATGGGTGTGATCAATCTTTCGCCAAGGCAACAAAAATTTCCTCCAATAACATTCAAGAATAGTGCGGTTGCCATGACAATTCACGCCTACCCTGCAGAAGAAATTCGGCAATCAACGCAGAGCAAGATAGTTTACACGTTTGCTGTTGGTTTCAGAAATGTTTTAATCTGATAAGAGAAAAAATCCTCTTTAAAGTTATCAAAGGCGAGAAAAAATCAAATTTCTTGAAAATGTCAAATGGGAGGAGCAGCAAGCGGATCCCTCTCATCCTTTGACACAGATTAATGCACAGCTCATTGGCTTCTTTGTAGTCAGTGAGTCTACTTGAATGAGTTTTTACGAAAGTTTATTATGGCAGCCTGACGACAGAAAAAGGCCAAGCTACAAAGAGGAAGCAGTAACAAGCATTATTTGAAGACTCAATGTACCTAATATTAGGGGCTTGATCGGAAAAAATTGGGCAAGAGTTGATGCTGTACTTATCGTGATGACGTTATCACGCAGCAAAAATTCGGTGAACAACATCCCTGTGGTATGACCAAGTTCAACAGTTAAGGAAAGATGGAAAGTCTCTGCTAGAATTGAGAAATGGCTCTTGCTCCTAGACTAGACTTTTAGAAATATCTGCAAAATTAAAAACAGAATTTTTAAGGGCTCCAGATTTTCTGGAAATGCTGCGTCTCGATCAAAAGTTTAAAAAAATTTGGCTTTCCCCCTAATTGTTTTCAAAATGATCCATTTTTGGTAAAAATTTTGACAACCCTGAATAAAAGTCCTCGCTCTGGCCAGAAAAAAGTTGCTACCGGCTCTTGGTCAGTTTCTCAACCCCCCTGAGCGTCTCGCCCTCCTCTGAATATACCATTACGTGACGGTTATTTCTATCAGAAAGCCACAAATTCAAAGCGTTTTTCTCAAACTACTAATAATGCAGATGTGGCGCTGGCTTTGACCTTTGTTCTTGCAGTATTACGTCTAGTTTTCTTCTGATTTTTTTGTTTACGTGGTATAAAAGTAAGCCGATTTGAACAAATACTTAATGCTGCTTTTCACTGTATTTTGCATTAGAAAGAATGCTTTTAAAATTTTGATCAGTCTGGCTGTAGCTTTTTTCAGTTATTTTTGTAAATATTGTAAGCAATAAATGTTAATGCTCCTGGTCATTACGACGTCGCTGTCTGATTTGCAAAATTCAGGCGAAATGCGGTTTTACTTTGGCTTGGTTTCACTATTCTTGGCTCTGCAACGTTTTTATCTTTTTGTTCTCAAAAATTACGTCATTAATGCGTCATGCGCTGATTTGCGCATTACCTGTTTTAGAAACGAAGAATGATGGTAAATGAGCCAGTTCTCTCAAGACAGACTGTGTGATAAGCAAAGCTCGTTAAAGATCTGGTAAAAAAGGCTCAGCGCACTGAAAAAGATAAGAATAGTAGTGGATTTGTTTACTTGTCGAAGAAAAACATCGAACGTCAATCACCAAAAGAAAGTTATCTACTGAAGCAGCCTATGCCTACAAAGCATGCAGCAATCCGGTATCTAATGCCACTGCTGTTTGATTGAGGCTCGCTCACGCCGAACTACGTGGTAATAGTTGAGGTAGAGTCGTTTTCTTTGTTTATATCACGAAATTGAAATCGTTTTACAAGTGACGTCACCACCTGAGCCACCGACTATTGCGGCATTTACTAGCAAGTTACCGAAGCGGCACTTCAGTCCAAGCGATAGCTTCGTGTTCAAGAATTATGAGCTCAGTTTCCACCAAGTAAGCAACAGCAATTGCATAGGCTAATGCAGAAAAACATAGGATGAATTGAGTAACGAGTTTATTGGTGTTTTTTTTGAGCTAAAAGACCATCAGGAATCTTGCAAATCTTAAATACGGCAATCGGACAAAAAATGGGGGGTGCTTTTATGTCCTTGCCTGAATCGTAAATAGAAAAAGGGCGGGAAGTGGATTGAAAATACCCCTGGGTTACAAGTTTTGCTGTTCACGGTATATAAAGTTGTTTTTTTGAAATGGGTCTCCACACACCTTCCTGGGCCGTATCAAGTACACGGGTTACTCAGTTCATCTTTATTGGCAAAAGCTTAAATTGTAAATTAGCCCACAATTTCTCAATATTGTACGGTATTTTTTAAACAATGGTTTTATCTCAGTATCAAGATTCCCTTTTTTGACACTGATTTTGGGTACTTGTGCACCCAAGGTCCTTTCGCTAATCCAGCGTTGCCCAATCAACCCCCCTCCGAAAAAAAATAAGCAAAACAATAAGATATTGAAATATCGATTTTGGCGTGACAGCGTTAAATTGCAGGGCTGGGCATCACGACAACAGCGAGAATAAATTTTTATGAAAAAGCAGTTTTATTGTTTTATTTGAGGCAGTCTTTTTACAGGAAGATACGATTTATGTTTTTTATTGCTTTTAACAGTTCAGCAACTGAGCTTGCTTAATAATTTTTAATGAAGGAAGCCTACTCTACATCATTATGCGCCAACTAATATCGCTCTAGTGATAAAGATTCATTGAACTGTTGCAATTGCACAGCTAACTTAGCAAAACATGCTTGTATTATTCACGCCCACAATGCACGTATTGAAATAGGCCCAATCTACGTGCTGACACAGCCAACAGTTATTGCAGCAGTCAAGTCGAAATTTAATTTGAATTTCGATGTAAACAGCTTTATTAGCAGTGAAAATTGCTGTTGTAATGAAGCAAAGTTTTCGTGCTGATTGAGATTAAAAAAGTTCTTGTCACGAAATAGAAAGGTCCTCCGGAGAACGCTGGCGTAGCATTCAAGAAGACTAACGTTTGCATTCAAGAACGCTAACGTTGCATTGAAAGCGAGTGAATGCTTTGATTGCGAACGACCGCCCGCGCTTGAAAGCAACTGATGTTACTGGAAGGCTTACGAAATGAATGAGTGACTTACTGCTCATGTGTTGTTGTTCGTCGACGCGTTAACTTTTGAATGTTAGTAGTAGCATGAATGGCTTTAACGCCACGTTTAGGAGCAGGGACCTAAAAAAAGTTGGGAGAACTTGATATCTTTGTTGGCTTATAGCACCCCTATAATCAATATTCCTACCAACTCTTTTGGCTTAATGTATTGATTTCACTTTTTTCAAGGAGTTCAGATGGATAAATACGGTACAAGACACATAATTTTTTTAAAGAAGGTTGTATAGTGGTGAGGCCAACGAGTTCAAACCCCTAGAATATGTCGAAAATTTAATTTTTCCAGAAATTTCTCCCTTTCTAACAGTTTCTAATCTTTTTTGTTAAAAAAAAACTTTCTTTCATCCAATCTCTTTCCTCCCCCATTCCCCGAAAGTATTTTCGATATCTTGCATCAGTTAGAACTGGCTATAGCGCAGTTCTTTTAGTTTTATATTTGAAAAAATGTCACGTTTGACCAATGTCAGCCTGGCTATGGATTACAACATCGTGTTTCTTGTACCTACTTCAAGCGGCTTGCCAAAAGTGATTTTCGTGTAATGGGTCACGTATTGTAGCAATGTAAGGTTTGTCTTGTTCTTGTGAGTTGTTTGTGATTTAGCTTGGTAATGAACGTATTCAAAGTAGCAGATAAACCTTTTGATGTTCAGCAGAATGAATAGGGTGACAGATTGAAAAGTACGTAAGCAAGGCCAAGAGAGAGGAAGAAAAGGACCTCGCCCTTATTTTGAATAACACTCATAATGAAGTGAGGATCTATTTTTTATGTGCCATCTGAAAATTTGAGAGAAGATTTTTGTGATCACCCGAAAAAGGATTGCCAAAAACTTCCAAATTATGTTTCTAACTACGCCTTTAAAAAGAGTAAAGCCTAAGCTAATTGGATTATTTGCTATGTGCGAAGCATCCTATTTCAGTGCAATAAATACATGGCTTACAATCGTGTAGTTATTAATTCACTACTTGCGTTGATGCTTAGTTGGAAAGGTATTTTTCGGCAGTTTCCTCTGCTTCATTGAAGTATTCGTGATAGAAGAGCACTGTACCAGCAGTACTTGTAAATTCAAAGCAGGTCTGAACACAAGTTGTTTGTATAACTGTAAAAATTTTCTTGCGAGCAAAGAATAAAAATAGATACAGCAATTTGAGAAACAACATAAAAGTTTTTTCGAGCTATTGCGGACATGTTAATGCTTGTTGAGTGTTTTTAAGCCCAAATGAAATTTAGCATCAAACCACAAATACCAATCTGGCAAGCAAACGTGTGTAAAGCGCAGTCGCCTAATGAAAGCAGCTGGCTTGCCAGCGCATTCGATCGCTTATCGCGAATGCGTTCATTTGTCTCAATTTTACGACGACAGCAGTATTTCTGCGAAAGAATTTTTACTTCCGGTTCAGACAAAGTATTTTGTGTCTTCATTTGTAGTTCGTTTGTTAGTCTTTGTGGGTGGAAATCAGGGCAAAAAACTGGACTGTGAAGCCAAGGAAAGACAAAAATACGCCACTCAAGAAAAATTTTCTGTATGGGGGGTTTCCTAAAAAGAGGCTTTCTTCGACAAAGATAGAAAACACCAGCTCTTGGCTTATTTCAATGGTATTTTCTAAAAATTGATCGTCTCTGGCTTTCTAACAAAAATCTCAATCCCGAGCTTTTTAAGGCGCAAGGCCTATGGCATTTTGCCCCTTGCTAAGTTATTCACAGATCTTCGCTTAGCACCAAGAAACAATGTGGGTAATGAAAAATCGAATTCACTCGGTCATGATTGAAATATGCATTGATGCACTTGAAAAGCGTCAAAAATTACGTTATATTTCATTTCACAATATCTCGGGCTGATGCCATTTACCACTGCTTATTTACCAAATAGGATATATAGAATATTTATTTTTAAAAATACATTACTTCATTTTTTAAAAATACATTTCACTCGCAATGGGTTGTGTTATTTTGCAAGTATATTAAACAATACCTTAACGAACGCGTATGTGTGTGCAAGTAACAATCATATGAATCGCTTTCATAACTTGCATTAGCCAGTATAGAAAAGAATCTCGAAAATGCTACCGGCTGCTAAAAATAAGAATTTTAAATTACCGATGAAGTAATGCATAATTTGGAAGCTTGTGTGGGTGAAGAACTGTGAACTATACCTGCATAATTAAACAGCTGGCAACCAGCAATTAAACGTGCTCTAAAATGTGTGCGTGTAAAAGGAGAAAAACCGGCAGCAAAGCCATTTCCTTCCGACAGGGCGTTTTAGCGCATTGTTTAGCGCATTGTTTAGCGCTTGCCGGTAGCAACAATTTTCTAGCGACTTTGTCTAGATTTGACAGCGCGTCGCTGTTTACAAAACGATCTTGTAGTCGCAGCCCCTCTGATAGAATATCTTCCATCGCCTCTGATATATTTTAACTTTTGTATGTTGATTATTACTACAAGTGGTTTCAGAATGTGTTAGTCTTGAGCAGTGGCGCAGCTATTGCATAAAGTATGTCGAATCGAAAATGTCTCCCTCTCAGAACGACTATTTCCTGAGACCCTCTTCTGAAAATAAAATTTGATAGGCTCCGGAAGCATACTTGGTGGCAGTTATTCTAAACGCGACCACCTCCAGCGCTGCAAATGTTACAGGGGTTTCGCTCGTTAGCCTTGGAGTTAGAAGATCTGTTTTGGCGTTGTAGACCTGTGTTCGATTCCCGGGTCGTGGCATACCAAAGACTTTTCAAAAGTGTTGCTTTAGTACACTTGTCTGTCTTTCGAGAAATCAAGAGTAGCGAGGATCGTCCGAGAGCCCAGCCTGGGTTTGTTAAACCCATCCGAAATGGACTGAGCAAGGAACAGAGCTTGATCTAGAGTAGACCGTCCCGGGCGGAAACCGTCCAAGGCATAGAGAGGGTTGTGGGAAAGACAGTAGACACGTAGTGCTACCAGAAGGCCAGCGCCTTACCGTGGCACCTACTGTTGGAGCAGCTGCGTGGCCAAAGGTAAATGGAACAGAGTCGGGTAACGCCCCATACCCCCAAAAAGGGGGGAAGTACCTCTGAGGGTCTTATAAGCCACTCCTGTCTTTGTTTCCTAAAGGGAAAAAGGCTGCGTTAATATAAGATAGGGGAACGCTTGAACTCAACTGTCGAGGGGAGGCTGCTAACTTTTCAGAAAAAATGGCAAAGACGCAGAAAACCTTTGTTTTGCCGGAGATAAATCAATCTTTCAACTCTCGCCATACTCCTTAGGCTTACATCGATAGCCCTTGGTCGGAATTCGCGCATTAAGTAGAGGGCTATTGCCTTTTTTAAATGCGCCTTTAAACAAAGATTAAATAAACTGAAAAAATGTACTATTACAACAGTCAAAGTCCTTGTATTTGTGAAGTGTTTCATTTGGCAAACTTGCAAAAATTTATGAAAAAGCTAAAAAGTCGAGAGTATTTACAGCTGACGATAAGAGAAACAGTTTAGCTGTTTCAATCTAGGATAGCAGGCTCACCCAGCTTAGCTCCGCAGCAGCGTATTTTGAAATTTTTGTTTGATGGTTGTGGGAGAACTTTTGAATTTCGGAGTGAGCCCCTCAAAAAACTTGAAAATTACCTCTTATGAGTAAACAGAAAATGGTTGGTATAAAAACGGATGTTTGCTTAGTGAATTGAAAGTAGAAAGTAGCAAAAACGAAAGTACATCATCGAAAACATTTGAATTCTATGATTTAGCTAACGTTTGTTTTAAGTTTAGTGAAGTTCGTGTTCGGTATGTGTTGCGTAGCGTTTCCTTTATTTCGGTACAAAGTTCAACTGATTTCTGTTTCTAGCTCTGTACTAGTCAAGATACATTATTTGCGGTTAGACGGTTTGTAGTTCGCCACTAAGGACAAAGAAATTAGAAAAACATAGTTGTTGCGCTGATCAACACTGCATAGCGAAGAGCTTAATCAGCAGTTAGCTTTTTTTTTGCGATCTGGACTTTGATTTCAGCGAAAGCGCAAAAGCAAAGGCCGTTTCAACATCGTATGCAAACAGCAGTTGTTGCACATAACGACATCTGTGACGTCATAGAAGCAATTTGTTTATCGAAAAGAAGAAAACAAGCACATTGACATGATTAAGCTGCAGGTAAGAAGTGGTGTTGAATTGTGTAATAGCTATTGTAGTCATGGGCGAATTTCGGTTTTGGGGGAGGGCGCAAGTTGGGTATTTTTAAACATAAGATTATGGGGATACTTTCCAAAAGCATGTCTAGAAAGTTGAAGGTAATAATGCTGATAGAGTTAGGCTATTGTACGTCCTCCTTTTAAAGGACACGTTCTCCGTCTGCATGAAAAATAATTGTCCTCCGAGGACACTAAAAAATCCCCAATGACTTCATTTTACAATTACCGGTAGTTGCATAATTTTGAATATAGGCTCAAAATTCTCCCTACCCCGAGCTGTCTTCGCTTATTTTAGTGCTGAAAACTGCAAAAAAGTCGTTGTGGAATATTTGTTCTTCCAAAAAACTAGTTAATTGAATAAAAAAAGAAGCGGTCTGCTAGTCATATTTGGGTTCGGATTCCGATCCCAAAATCCTGTCCTTGTTTTACAAGTTGAAAACATGGTAGCTTTATGAGAAAAGCTTTTTTATGCTATTACTAAAAAGATACACATGTACAGTAGTTTGTACTAGGACTTTTGTATAGGCTTGATGGTGAGCTTTCGTAAAATATAATCAAACGTTCTGCCAAAAGTTTGGCTACAGCAGGGATGGTGCAACTTTTTTATGCAGGACGGCCGATTTCAGACTTGAAAATTTCTCGGACCTGTTCGTGCAAATATAAACTTTGAAGCAGTGGGTGGTAACGGTCAAAACCGGTTTTTGAGGGGTCAATATTTTTAAAGCAACATTCTCTCCGAAATTTCGAAGTTTTACTTGTGGGGACCTTTTTTTTTGGAGGTCGATTTTATTGTGATGTAAGTGATAGATTTGACACTTGGGGCCAACAAATTTCACGTCGCTAACTACATATGGCCCACAAGTTGCACACCCCTGTGTTAAAGCATTGGGGTACATTTTAGTTGCCCGCCAAAACCCCAACAGCTAGCCCCAATTTGTTTGATTTTCACCCAAAGATAAGAGCATGTTTTGCAGCAAACTTTTTTTTGCTTTATTTGCCATATTTATCCTCCATTCAGGAGGAAGCGAATTGTATCGCTATACTTTGGACGGGAAGTCCGCACTCGCTTGGGAGTTGCCCTTTTCGAGGTTTATGGGCCACCTGTCTTCCACATAAAGGTGAGGCGTCCCGTTAAGTGCCTTGCCCAAGGACACAGCAAGCGAACTTGCTGGCTTGTTCTCCACAACCTCCCCTAAATGCCGAACGCCAAGCAGGGAAGCTGTGGATGCCATTTTTTAAAGTCTTTTGGTATGACTCGACAAGGGGAATGAACCCCAGGTCTACCGACTGCGAAGCGGACGCTCTAACCACTACGCCATCGCATCGGTTGTAATATTTCTAAGGAAATCAAAACCCTATTTTTTTATGACGACTTTTGAACTTGGTTACCACATAATGTCATTAAATAGGCCTAGGCAAACTGTTGCCGTTTGTATGGTGACAACAGGTTGGCCTGTGCATCGAACGTCCGAGCCCGCATGTTTCAGCGTTCTTATTGCTTTGAAAAAAGCAGGGTCGTACGCACGAAGGGGGATTGGGGGTCAAATCCTCCATAAATATTGATGGTATACAAAATTTTCGCTAAATAAATATAATTTTTTAAATTTTATAAAACATCCATGCAAGCATTAGCTTAAAACTTGTTCTAGAAAGCAAGAAAATGCTTATTTTTTTTGGTGTAATTTCCTAAAATTTTTCCGGGGGCAAGACTCCATACCCTCCGGAATAATTCTGCCTTCGGCATTTTTAATGAGAGAAAACAGTCCCTGTTACAAATTTATGCATTCATCACTAGCGAAAGGCGCTTAACTGCAATTCTTCCGTTTAATTGTGGCGCTTGTAGGCGCAAACGCTCGTGCCACCGGAACTGATTACTCCAAAGCTCGCTAGAAAGTTTTTGTGAAGAGAGAAGGCACTAACCGTGATGATAAATGGATTTATTAAGCCATGGTTGTTAGATATCTTTAGTCTTTGCCTGTTTTTGAAGCAAAGCGTCAAGACTAAAAAGGTTTTTCACCCCCGTACCCCCTCATGGTTGTTCCGAAGCGGGATTAATCTCTGTTCGACTGTATTCTAAGCATAAATGTTTTCCCAAAACACGAGGAAAATTTATTTGAATTTAGGTTTTACGTTATATGGGAGTGTTGACAGTCATGAAGCTTGGAGTGTTCGCGGTTTCATGCTGCACCCTTTTGCTGGCATTCACGTGGTTCGTAATCAACTGCGACGTCAGTAAGTATAAAGTCTGGTTTCCATTAGGCGTAGATTGCAGGCTTAGCGTGAAAAAATCTTTGTTTCTCTGTTTAATTTTATTCGCGGAGCGCGAAGAATTAAGAACAAAGAATTTTTCGCGCCACTCCTGCAATCGACGCCTAATGAAAACCAGCCTTAATAGTTGACGATTTTATAACGTCGTCAAGATACTTAACAGCCTCAACAGATTGAACATTTCTATATTCTGTAAGTTTTTCTGCACATCACATGACCCTCTTCAGAGAATGTCTGATAAAGTATCCGTGTGATATGCGGAAAAGGTTCAGGCTTGTAAGAAAACTGTTCCATCTATTGAGGCTGCTACCCATCTTAATGATTTGAAAGAAGAAAAGCAGCTCTTGATTGAAATTGATTTCATAACGTTGTAGAAGCAGTGACATTTACCATATTTTTATGAGGAAAAAGAAATGTGTTATTGACAAACAATGTTTTTAATCACTTCACAAATCTCGAAATTATAACAGGGTTGAATAAAGAATGTTTTCTTATTAACTTCTGCTTTTTGAAACGATTATGTGAGCACATATTGTTAAATTTGAAATACCTGTATAAACCTTCTTGTTGTTAGAAGAGTTAAACCGTGCAGCGTGTTATTTATCTTCGTCTCCTTACACACGTTAAAAGCCTAAATCTTTTCATTAATTTGAAGCAAAGAACCATAAATAGCTTGAGATTGAATTCAGTTAAAATGTAGGATGCTTCAAAAACTGGAAATTTTTTAGATTATTTTGTTCTTGTTATTGAATAGAAAAAAAAGATCAAGTTTTGGAATTTTTGCTTTGTGCTGAGGATAACTTTACATGCTACGTACAGTAGAGCTAAGTAATTGATGACATGTGTAACATAGTACTACTGTTTCTTCGTATTTTTACTAAGTATTGCTTTAGGTAGGCTAGTTAATTAACTCAATTCACTAGAGATTTAATGATGATGATATTCAATGGCTTTTGGCAGTTGCTCTATTTCGCACAGATGTAATCTGATTAAAGAGACCTGGCTTGTAGTAAAATAAATGTCGATCAAGCTTAATAAACAAAGAAACCTTGGTAAATCGATAACCCATTCGTTGTAGATGCCTTGCTTTTAATTAAATAAAGCTTCGAAGTTTTATTTTCTCTGGGGGGGGGAGCTGGTTACTTTCCTTGCTAGACCTGTAGCACCGTGTTTCAGACGCTGGGGAAGGCAAACTGTGGGGTTTGCACACTCACCGTGGCAAGCCGACTACTACTATGGCGTGTTGCGCTGAACCCCTATCATGGTTTTCATAGAAGAAAGACCCTGTTATATTTTCTGGAGAGCCCCCACGTTTTAATGACGTCACGATATTTAGTGGAAAAAAGGCAGTGTTAAGGGTGGCAGAAGATTATAATTATTTTTTTGAATTGTCAAGATTCCTCAACGGGAGCCCAAAAATGTTTTTGCTGATGTATTTGGCGAAGATGTGTCAAAATTGCTCGAGATTGGTTGAACCCCTGATTATAATCACTTGGGAACGCTGTTCCGAAGGTGGATTAAAAAGACATGTATAACTTCAGATATTTGGAATGGCAGTTCCTCCAAAAGATATCCGCTCTTTCAGAGCAGTTTAGCTTTTCCCCCAAAATGCCTTAAAATAAACAGATTGTAAGCAAAGTGCTTTGTAAACTAAAAGCAACACAGTGATAAATCATGAAGTCAAACTGTTCTGAATGTTTATTGTTAATCATTTATGAATGTCATGCTTGTTGATGTGGCGGCTGGTATTTAACCAAACTGCACAACAGCTCGCAATCGAAATGATGGCTGTGCATATTTAATAAGTGACGCCTTCATTCTCCCAGTTCAGTTGTTGGAAAAAGAGAGGGGAGGAGGGCTACAAAATCCTTAGGTGTAAGGGACACTTCTGTTAACCAACAAGGTTCTCCCATGTGACGTTTGAGCATTGAACAACGTTGTCTTCAGACTTACTTTAGAGTTACCAATACAGCTAATTCAATACATGCTTACTTCAAGCAGGAAAATTTGCCTAAAAACAACCCATCCGATCAGAGGTTTAAACTCGGTTAGAGTATTTAAAGGTAGGATTCGTGCTACCAGAAACTGTATTTCAACCATGGAATCAAACAAAAATACTCCGTGTATGCTTCTCAATTTCATGTATTTTTTGGTCTTGTCGGCAAACTTAGGCTTCCTTTGTCCACTTCCCCATACACGAATGCGTAGGTGGGTTGGTCTTTGCCTTGATTGATTAATTGTTTTTGCACATCCGTTATTTGAGATTGCGTTGTTCACGTCTGTGACTGCTGCTAGTTTTATACCGCAGCATTAAAATTCCTGCTATTTTTCTTTTCTACTACTTGAAGCAAAAGTTATCTCTGACGTGATAATATCCAGTGCGTCACAAAGGCGCCAGCTTAATTTGTGCTTTTTCATTATTTATAGCGAAAAACTTGCTTTTTCAATCATGCAGTCTGAGTATGACTGCCCATTAACCTAGTACTTTTCAAACCAACTTAATCTGGTAATAATTGGTTTTGCATATTGACTGTTGAAATATTAGTCCCAAGTTATCACGAAACTTGTTGTACAACAGGTGTTATCTTTGGAATAAGCTCATGCTGCGTTGGCAAGTTAGACTTAGACATCACGACTGGCTGACTCCTCGGCCCCACCATTTGTCTGTCACATAAAGAGGAGGCATCCCGTTAAGTGCTTTAGGCTATTTTTCCACTCACTGCCTTTCGTGATGAGCGCCCAGCAAGAAGACTGCGAAAATTGTTTATCACCTTCAACATAAATCGACTGGGGCAGTGGTTCCTAAACCTTTTTTATGTGGTTACCTCCAAGTACAACTTAATTGATGTAAATTACCCCCTTTTCAGAAAGCAACCAATTATAGCCTACAATCAATCTTATATATGAAGCGCAATTCTGTCTGTGTATCTTATCTGTTTTCACTCCTCCAAAACCGCCAGACGCACAAACATCAAACTTTGTGCGATTGATCATCTCCTCGCGATGAGTGTCAAAAGAGGCTTGGTGACGTCATGATCAAAGATAATTATTTTTAAAAATTGCGTTTTTAGACGGAGGAAAGCGGTTTTGGCAAAACTAAAGCCAGTACCCGACTTACCAATTTCAACAAATTTCACTTCTTTAGCATCTCACATGACCTTGTAATTAACAATTAATTGTAAAATTTGTTTTCTTCATTTTGATAATTCATATCTTAAAACGGAATTAAAAGCTTTTTTGCGAGATCTCAGCAAGGTGTTTTCGATAAAAAATGACTGCAACAATTAAAACTCGATTGATGCAATAACAGATTCTTTATTTAAGCCTTCTGAGCATGTTTGTTGCGTTTTCTCTGCACGCTTCAACTCGCTTTATGATGTCACAATGCGATCTGGTACCATTAACCAAGTTTTTCGCAACCAGAGATCATTACATCATGATTTTTTTCTGAAATTGCAAAACTTTTACAAAATCGGTTCACTTTTAAACTGATTTGTGACGGCATTTCTCAACCGATTTCAAACTTTTTTTTAACAAATATAAGGTTATTTCATTCTAATTGCAAATTACATTTGAAGACCTGTTGTGAAACTTATTATTCTTCCAAAACAGTGGTAAACTGAGCGGACTAGATAAGTTATATATACAAAGTTTATGATAAGGTACGAACAATCAGTGTCGTTTGAAAGCTGAGAAAATTTGCTTTCCAGCAATATTATGTTACTTTAATTAGTTAGGGCTAAGGATTAGTTTATAATGGCTGATCAAAAATTGCTTGCCATACGTCATGTTCCATTTTTAGTTGAACAATTTTTACTAGCAATTTTAAGCAAAAGTTGGTTCTTTGGTACATTTTAAATATATTTTTCTATGCAAGCATGGTTTTTTAGGCATTATCTGTCTAAATTTGCAAAAAGATTATCAATAAATGAAGATTTCAAAAATCAAAAAATGCAGCCTACCGGTGAAAAACACTCAAAATTTTGGTGCCTGGACCACACAAAATTACTAGAAAAACAGTTCTTTGGTACATTTTCACTATTTTTTCTCCAAAGCATGGCACTTTTACATTACCTATCCAAATTTTGAAAAAGATTCATTTAAAATGAGGTCTCTAACCACTTTAGAAAACACCCTGCTCCAAGCAAACAAATTGATGTTCTCCCTACAAAAAACATGGAGGTAAAGATGGCCCTGTTTTATCTTTTGCAAAGGAATATTACATTGAGCTAGCCATCATCTAAATGTTGAAGCAGCTTTCTTTGCGATTGGGTGAAGCCGATGCAGCCTTTTGATTTGGTATTCTTAACCTCGGCATCACTAATTGGGCCGCTGCTATTGATATAAGTTAACTGTAGGTGCATCACTTCGGGTTAGTTTCCTCTTCCTGGCTGCGTTCACGTCGGGACCAAGCGACATGCGCGCAGCCAGAGGCTTTTAAGTCGTACAAATAAGCATACAATAACGAAAAACTTGTAAGTAGTGGTCCTAATATTCAATAGATTATTCCTGAAAATGCATATGCAAATTACTTTGATGCGTCTCATACCCCACAACTTTGAAATTGTGCTTTCTTGCATTTCATAAATTTAACAAATATAACTTTTTGAAATCGTTGGCTGTTTCAATTGCGAGAAAGTACGGTTTTAAGTACCAAACAGGGCAAGTAAGAGGTAGCTAAAAACTCGAGAAATTTTGGGAGAAATATAGTGGCAATGTGCAACTCCCTGTAATATTTTTTAAGGCTTCATCGATTTCCTTCAAAAACACGGTACTTTTGATTTCAAAACGGCAATTGGCAATGCCAACAACATAAATTTTTTATTAGTGCTCTCAAGAATATCAATTTAATGAAGCCGGCTGAACCGATATTCTTAAGCTCGACATTACTAATGAGAGCGCTGCTATTGCAATTAATTAACCGCCAGTATTTGATTTTGGGTTGGATTGATTACTCTGCACCTGGCTGCGTTTATGCCAGGACCAAGCAACGTGCGCCCAGCCAGAGGCGTTAGCTCATACAAATAACCCTACAGTTAAGAAAAAAAGTCGTAAGTAGGGACCCAATATTTAACAGCTTGATCCCGAAAATGCACATCAAACACTATGGCATCCTTCCACAATTTTGATGTGCTTTCCATTCAAGCACTTGGTGAATTTAACGGATAAAAGTTTGTTAAATTTAAGGAGGTCTATTGTGAAAACAGGGCAAATAAGACGTTGCCAGGGACTTGAGAAACTTGAGAGAAAGGTAGTAGCTAATCCCAACCCCCCATTTTTTATCAATTGCGTTTCTAAAGACTACAGTTTGTTTTGGAATGAGATTTAGCTATGTGAAAAAACACTAATTTTTAGTTACTATTTTCACATCTATTCATTGGGTAAAGGCGACTTCGCCGGCTGAACCGATGTTATTAACCTCGACATTACTCATGAGAAGCCCTACGGTTAATAATAAACGCTACAAAATTGATGTCATAATTAGCGTGAATGGAACGCTGTTGCTGTAATTCGGTAGGAAAAATTGCGTCATCTTAAACAGTTGTAATGGAGGTAATATATGGATGCAACTACAACCAAAAATATGACAATCAAAATTACCCCCAAAACTTGTCAAATTACCCCCTTTGAAGGTAAATTACTCACAGGTTATGAACCACTGGACTAGAAAATTAACACCAGGTTTACCGATTGCGATGCGGACGTTTAAGCCGCTACAACACCACACGTGCTGTACAGCTAGAGATCTGCAGTATAATAAAAGTTTTGAAATTTGAAAAATTTCAGAGGAAATGGTTGGAATCTTCTTACCACTTTTAATATCAAAGTCAAATATAAAGGTCAACAACAACAGCTTAAACTGCAAATAAAAATATACAATTCTTGTGTTGAAAGCTGTAAAAAATTTTCCTTTTTTCAGATGCACTTTACTCTCCGCGTCTGTCGTCAAACAAAGTAAAACTAGACGAACATGATCCAAGGTAAAAGTCGCTATACGTTACTGTTTTTTTACTTGCTTACAGCGTAGTTGGTTACAGTTTTTACTTGTCGAAAATCCAAACCGTTTCATCAATTTTCAAAGGATTTGAATCGAATAGATCTTGAGCTCAGTCTGGTCCTACTACGCTACCTGCGTTACCTGCTACTTATTTATAAAAGCTGTTTCGCTACAGCGCATGTTTAACGCTTGTATACTGAACAACTTATGTCGTCGAAAAAACCATCAACAGGCATAGAAAATTACCGTTAAGTACTTGATCCGTAGGAAAGGCGTCACAATGCAGAAGCGATACGAACTTTGAATTCGCAACCTCACAGTGAAACAGAGCTTGATTTCACTTTTTACTCGACACTGCTCTGTCTACTCTTCTTTTTAAATGAAGGCACGGCATGAGACGTTTGTTCAGGTTCAACCACACCCGCGATCAAGATCAGGTTAGGAAAAAAAATGGGAGTTCAATTTGAAGCAGTCTCCTATACATGCGACATTCTGGTACAACCAGCACCTCAAGACGCGCTGTCATTGGACGGCAGCCAAAAGTCGCCCTCACGACATGTGGGCTAAACAGCTTCACTCTTTTGTCGAAAGCAGGGATTATTTTATCCACCAATAGCAGTGCGCCACGTCGTAAGGTTCTGCTTTAACGTCTGATTGAAAAGTTGGTTTGTGGTATACAATTTAAAGATTACTCGAAGCTTTTCGTTGGCTGCTTTCCTGGAAAAATTGCCAGAAAGGTGGGAACAGAAATGAACTGCGTTTTTTGTAGCATAGAGAAAACTGTGATTGCATGAAATAAAAAGTGATGGCAATTTTCGTGCGATCAAAGTGCACTGTTTTTTTGTCCAATTACTGCTTTTTCTCAGTACCAAAACACTTCTCATTTCTGACATTTTCTTGCGGACCATTTTCCCTGATGAGTAGTCAGACAAAAAGCTTCGAGGTTTTGCTACTTCAAGCGAACTTTTACCGGTCCAGTTAGCGATCAGTTAGTGACGGTGTCTTAATTAAGGATTAAGTGTAAAGATTTTGCTTTTTTGTCACGTTTTTTTCACAGACGGTCTCCAGAGAGGTAACTGCAATTTAGCTTGATGCGATAAGACGGAGCTCAGGGCCTGCATGAATACAACGTTGCTTTCCCTTTAGAAAAGAGTCTTTTCGGCAATTTCCCGTCTCTGATCGCAGTTATGCTATGCCTTCAATTATCATAACTCTAAAGCGAGTTTGGGAGCACAAGTTCTTTTTTGTACAGCTTCATGTAATTTCAGTGGAAAGAGAAAACGCATCAGTTTCTAAATTACCGCAACGCCAGCACTACTTCATAGATAATTGTATATTCAGAGAGCGGACAGATTTGAAGCTCTACATGAAGCAGCATGAAAGCGACAGAGTGGAGTTTAATGAAAGAAACCAGTACGATGGAATCTCGCCTCAAGAAGCTGAAGAATCGGTAAACATGGTTGTATGTTGTTAGGTTAATAAATTTTTATACATGTAGTTTTACATCGAACATTTTGTCTTCAGGCCTTCTTCGGAGTCATCGGTACCACTGGAACACTTGAGTATTTAGGGGGGACATTATGCCATGCCCCTTTAGTCCTTACAAAAAAGTATAAAAATCAGCTTAATTTGCATTTGCTCTAAAAAATCATAATTTACCTTCAACGCTCGTTTCAACAATACTCAGTGTGTTATTGTGCTGTAACAATGCAGTTCAATTACGAGCATTGATACCAAGCAGAAGAAATTCACTAGAGTCTCCATGCCCGTAACTACACTATAGCCTCATTAAGTAGGATTAATGGAAAAAGTGTGAAGTGATAAGAACTATTATTAGAACTATTAAGGCCAATGTGAAGTGATAAGAACCAGGCCGAGGGCACATATAGAAAGTGCCTACCAAAAAAGTGCGGTGTGACAGCTTGATGTTATTCAGAAATAAGGGTCTCTACGAAGATGGCTGTTTTTGTCGTGATAACATCTTTCGGTGTTGTGTGTAATCAAAACTCGATAATCCTTCTCGATCATTAATTATTTTAAAGCATGTTGCTGTTGGCAATTAAGTACGTGTATAAGATGGTTATTGACGACAGCATAAAACATCTCAGCTAAAGCGCATTTTTGACGTTAAACTTGCAGCTTTTTGACAACGTAAGTTAGACGATCCATCCATAAGTAACGTTTTATCTTTATAAAATAAGTGTTGAGCCTGCGAACCTTAAAATTTTTAAGGTTTATTGTAAATATTAATTTTTTTACCTTTTGAACAAAATTTTGTTTCGCGTCTTTATCAAGAGGAAGGCTGTCTGTAGACTAAATTAGTCGTCACGACAATCGCGATGTTATCCAATAGAATTTGCATATACAATATTCGAATCGCCATGATGACTAATCGAGCATATCCACTTATTGAAAAAAGCGATCAATTGCTTTAAACGTCTTGTTCATCGTGATTATCATTTTTGCATTGGTTTCAGAACATAATCCCTCATCATTTGTACAAAGACGATTCGTTTCAAAGATTGATTGGTGAGCTAAATGTCAGGCATGTGGAACATTACGAGCTGCTCACTGAATCCGAGAACTTGACAATATACAGGAAGCCAAGAGGGGTGAGCAGAAGGGTCGCCATATTCAGTAATACGCAGTATATACCCGTTACTAGTGAGCTCACCTCGAAAAGCTTCTTTCCAATCAGTTATCCAAACTTATCGCTCTGTATTACCGGGAAACTATCTATCATACATGTATTTGAGTGAATACTTCACGTTGATTTGAAAAATGATAGTTATTCCTGTATTTCGTTTGCTTTACCGAGCCTGACGGCTTGCAATAAACTTCAAAATTGCTTTCAGCTTTTGCATTACTAGTTTGACCGAAGGTCAAATTGGAAGTACCATTGAAAAGTGTATAAAAAATGTTGTTTGGAGACTAGTGTAGCACTGTATCAGAGTTTATTGATTGTGGTGGAAAAGCAAGTGAAGAATGTTATGCATCAAAGACCAATGAGAACATGACCTTTTGACCCCGTCATGAAAGTCCAGTGCGCAAAATGTCTATGTAAATTATTTTCTTGCCAAGGTTCGCCTTGCTGCTGTAATATAACAATGATTTATATGAGATTTTCCCGGTTCAGAATGCATTGATTGTGATGACTCATCTGCTAGCAGATAATTAACTGAACGTGTAATAAAGGTCATGTGTGGTGTAAATTGTTTGCAAACAAAAACTTTGTAACTTTATGAAAATAACTCAATAACTGTCAACGATGCCAATGTACTTTCCTAGCAGCCTAAGTTTGAAGGCTTGACCGTTGGCCTTTCACCAGTAACACGTTGAAGAGAAAGTACCAGTCTGCATTGAAGACTGGTTGAAAAATTAGCTGTTAAATAGCTGTGGCCACCTTTGTAGTTCTGCGAAAAACAACTTGGTATTCACAGCCACTTCACAGTTGCCAGTACTGCTGGCACAAAGATTTTTGCCACCAGCATTGCAACCATGCTGGTAAAATTACGGCAAAGTGAATTTCAAACGGCCGGTATAACGACGTAAAAACGAAGCCGGCAATGAACGAGCAATCCGTAGCGGTTTCTCGAGCTAAGTCCATGGCCGACGCCCTAGTAAACATATAACTTGTTGATTTTTCTAATGAAGGATATGGCCTTCGAAAGTTTTAAAGCAGCAGCATTCAAAACTGAATCCTCTCAGTGCAGTTTGCGGTACCTTGCAAGTGAACTAGCTTGAATAGAAGCATCGTCAATATTTTAAATGTCTTATTTTTTGCAGAATTCCGGTCTCTATGAATACAAGTTGTACGCTATTGTTCCTTCCGCCACTCCGGAACAAATCAGTGCCGTGTTTCTCGACAACGAATACCGGCTCAAGTGGGATGATTACGTCACAGGTAATGACGACGCTGATTTAGTCATCAATTGAAAGTGATATGGTGTGAGTAAAGCAAGCATCCTGTGTGTTACTCAATGTGACTCCTTAAGTGTAGGCGACTGACAAAGTATAAACTAGTTAACTACTTCCTCTGCATGCTGGTAGGCGAACGATGGACTGACAAACTTTAACGTTGTGACCAGCTGTTTGGGTTTTGTCGGGTTGTTTTTTGTCTTTCAGACTTCAGTACAGTGACAGCAACGCTAAACATAACGACTGTACAAATTTACTCTCAACTTTCAAAATTCAGCTTGAATTACTTAGTGGTTCTTCCGGTGAAATATCTGCTTGTTGGAATCTGCAAAGCAGAGAAAATTGTCGTGAAATACCTGTTTCACGAACCGTTGAAAATGGTGCTTACAGTAATTTCTCCCGCTTGGCCACAGTAGTTGTTGTGGAAACGCAATGTGGCAGCAGCATTGGAACTTGAAGCAGGTCCGACTGCAAGTTCTGTGTTTGCCGAAATGTAATGTTGAAACCGAACGATGAAAATAATTGCATAACTTTTTAACTTTGCCTCAGGAAAACCAGTAGCATGCCTTGAATCCTGGTCATACGTTGATCACTGTACTATGCAGTCGCCAATTTTAAGCTTTACCATAGTGGAGTTTGCAGGCCCTGTAGTTCAGCCAAAAAAACTAGTTTTTCATTTAAAACTATTACTCTCGATTGGTAATTGAACCTAGTGGTTCTATACAATTCATGCGCTTGATGTACTCATACTTTGTACCGTATTCTTCCGCAGAAGTGATAATGCAATGTATTTTTCAGAGTTGTACACTGTACAGAAGAACAACAAAGGACCTGACGTTATTTATTTCAATATCGACTTGCCTTGGCCACTGGTTAATAGAGACGTATCCTTTTACCTGTGTTTGTTTCTGTCACTTGTGGTCATGGAAAGGAAGAGGTCAAGGGGTCAAGCCTTTCCCTTTTGCAAAAAAAGATGATTAGCTGTATTTCATGTCCCTGATTTAGAAAATCTTTACTCACGCATAGAACAAGTGTTTAGACCAGCTTTGCAGTTATCAGTGCTGTCGACACATTGCATCTCCATTACAAGCATTGCAACCAACCAGAGATGAAAATTGCTGTATAGTGTTTTCCTTGGAGGCATCTTTAAAAAATTGAATCATATGGTTCGTTGTCGTTGCTGAGGCGTGGTTGCCCATCGCAAAGACATTGATGACAAAGAGATTGTAGTGAAAGATAGAGATACAAAGCAATGTACTCATTCTTTGCTTTTACGGTGCAACTTTCTGCTGTAGTTCACGCATTTCAAGCAATTGCTGTCTCAGGCTATCTAGCGATATGCCTAGGTGTAGACTGGAGTTTTAGCTTTTAGCTGGTTAATGTTGATTAGGTATATGGTATGCACTGGAATGTAACTGTTTAATAGTGTACTTCCATCTTGTGGAATAGTAGTGGTAAACGCAACGACACTAACAACATATCGCTAGCTACTTAGATCCATCACTTTTGTATAACAAATTTGTGCTGGTAAAGGAGGATTTCAGATGCTTTATATAATTATTTTTTTGAGAACCCCTTATTCTTCTTTTGATGTTAATGTGAATAAAAATTTAATCTAAGGCTTTTCATTACAGAATCATCAGTGACGCTCCAAATGGGAAAAGCTAAAAGAAACACGTTTTTATTTTTTGTTGTGTCTCTATTGTTTTAACCACTTTCGTGTATTTCTTAACTTGATTCAATCCAGTATGTCTATGCGCGGGAAGCCAGGAGAGAGATTCAATCAAGCAAAGAATACGTCAGCATTGTAATGCACAGTGTGCTGCACGACTCTGTTCCCCTTGTTAAAGGTGCTATTCGGGTTGGAGATTACCATCAGTCCTTGGTCATGACCAAACATGGGACTTATGGATCGCAAAGTGAGTGTGGTTTCAGTATTTTAAAGTGCTTTTAATTTGTAAAAGATCTTTTTAATCGTTGACAAAAAAATCTTCCAATTGACATTTCTTGATTTAAGCTCAGTGTCTCATTAAATAAACATAAAATAAAGTTGCTACTCTGTCATTGATGTCTGGGTGTTATCTGATCTTTTCTTACAGTTTACATCGAATATTATGATGATCCAAGAGGTTCTATTCCTTCTTTTCTGGTCAACTGGGCAGCTAAGGTAAAGTAGTTTATAAACGCTTTAATAAATGTGGCAATTTTCCAAGAAAATTCAGTTTTACGTATTCATGTGTGATGCTGAATGGCCGACCTCTTACTGTGCTGTACCGGTTAGAATAGTGAAGCTGCTTACCCAGCATGTCGTAAGAGGCGACTCTTGGGCTGCCTGCTTCGCTACTGGTGGATCTACCTGTCAGAATTTGCGACTTATTGTTATAACTGGTTCGAAATGGACTGCTGGTTTCTTGTAGCCTAATCTTGATTAGGTTTGCGGTTAGGACAGGAATGATCAGTTTAATGCCGTACCTCCGTCCAAAGGAAGACAAGTAAACACACGCCCACACTTAGATATGCTTATCTGGCGGTCGGCAATGTACATGGATATATATACTGACAATAAATCACTAGCTCGCTATCGTTGCATGGTGAGTGCTCCACCTGCGTGGATTTAGCGTTGTTAGACCAGCGCGATGGCGTAGTGATTTGAGGGTCCGCTTTGCAGTGGGTAGACCTGGGGTTTATTTCCCTAATCGAGTCATACCAAAAGACTTCAAAAATGGTATTTGCAGCTTCCCTGCTTGGCGCTCAGCACAAAAGGGATAGTGTGGAGAACAAGCCGGCAAGCTTGCATGTTGTGTTCTTGGGCAAGCCACTTAACGGGATGCCTCCATCTTTATGTGGCAGATTGATGGCGGGGCCAAGCAGTCTACTCGTCGTGATAACCCAGTCTTAACTGAAGACTGGCGAAAAGACTAATGAGCAGCCGATAATCCAAGATGCTTCTCCAAAAATTAAAGATCTTGCCCATACGATGAAGCGTTGTTATGTTCTGGTTAAGACACTCCGTTGCATTTGCAATCAAACAGGAAGAATTGCCGAGAAGTACTTTGCACAGGACATTTTAGCGTTAGCAAAACTGTCGCCTTGGCGCAGAACATTTTAGCTTAGTCAAGAGCACCCGCTTTTTAGATGGTTGACCTGAGTTCAGTTCCCTTGTCGAGTCATTCACTGCGTTCTATAAAAAAATTTACAGATCTGCTTAGCACTTAGCAAGAAAAGTGGAGTAGAGAAAAACTGTATTTATTAAATTATGGTTGAAAAGATTGCATTAAGCCTTAGTGTCTGAGCACAAAGACTGCTGCTACCACGACTGCAACAGCAACTATGGCAGATTAAAGCAAAAGTTTGCTCATGACTAGAAAACAAAAATATGCATTCCAACTGTTAAATCTTGTTCTTACAGACTGGAGTTCCCGCCTTTTTAAGCGACCTGCAACGCGCGTGCGCTGGTCTTGATACATTTCTTCAAAGCAAAAACAAAACCATGTTGATTGTGCCAATGCATGCGAACTAGAAGAGCGTGGAGTGTTGTTCTTGAGAGAAAACGTCTCAACGTTTTTCGAACTACTTTCGACTTAAAGAGTTTTCAATAGAAACTTGCTTGGTCGCTTACATCATCTGTTAGCATACGATTTTGAATGATTACTTTATAAAAGTTTGTGTTTTTTATGGACCATTTTCACGTTGGCTTAGATAGCGGGTCAAAGGTCATGTAAAAATTATTCGCTTGAAATGAGGGATAGGATCCTAGTTTTTTTCTGAACTTTGCATGAAGCGGTGCGCATAGTTACCCTGTTTTTGCAGCTGCAATTTTTCTCTTTCAGACTTATTGACAGCAACTTGACCTTTGACCTGATTTTCTGCGCATGTGCAGAAACGATTGTGAAAGGGTATGCATATTTTGACTGCACTGTGAAATGGCGATGTTGCAGTGCCTTGCTGTCGTTAACTGATATGCTACTAACCAGTAACAGTGTTATTTATTTGTAACAATTATTGCTTTTATCAAAATTGCATTACACCCAATGCAAAAGATTGTGATTCAAGAAAGAAAATTTCGGTGGGATACTATGAGCCCTCGTGAAAAAGGAGTTTTTTAAGTTGGTGGGGTTGCCCCTGTCTGTAAAATCGACAGCATGACCCAGCAGATTGCTTACTTTTTAAATGAGTGTTGGATGCGGCATGGCTTAGCGGAACCGTTGCTTCCTTTAAAGCTAGCGCTCGGTAATTGCAGTAACGTGTATGGGTGTTTGCTCACTTGAATCGCTCCGCAGTTGGAGGAGTTGAATAAGTGCTCATCATGTTTTTTATTGTGATTCTGCCAATATAAAGAAGCGAAGTAGTGGTATTAAAAATAGTAATTGAATATAAGATCTCTTTTAATAACTTGAATTTTGCGAACTGGTAGAAATAATTGTTGCTAAGTAGTTACTTTCCTGTTTGTAGGATTTTTTTGAAAATTTGCTACAAATGAGTAAGAGTGCTATTATTGTATGTTTCTTTCAATTGTTTGTTTGCGCTGCGTTCTTTTTAAATACCTCACCGCTACTGTAAACATTTACTTAACACGCGCCGTAATATTTGCCTTAAACATAATACGCTCCATTGACAACCCAGGTTTAGTACCCAAATCAGCCTTGTCGAGAATTTTGGGCTTCGAAAACCACTCATTTGTGTTTGTATGATTTCAAGCGATTTTAGTTGCAAACTGCCCTGCAGAGGCGGTCTCATTTTACAACACAATCAATCAATGGAAAGCCTCCAGTCTCAACATTTTTTTGAAAGCATAAAGTCTGTAGCATGCCGCTGTTACCGAAGGTAGGGACTGGCCACCAAATCAGTTGGATGCCCCTTAAATAATTTGAGGGGTAAAGTAAAGTCCCCCCGTCCTTCTAAGTGAGTCGCCTCTTCGCCGGATAGTATTTCTTGATTTGTGGTGCATTACCGTTAAAGTGTTTATCTTGTTATACCAGGAAAAAGCAATGCAATCTTCTGAAAATCAAATTTGTTTAGCAGTGGTTTTCTCTTTAAGCTTTCGATTTTTGTATGCTATGCATTTAATAAAAGATTTTCAGTTAATTTGTGGTTTAAATGTAAATAGGAGCTGTTAAGTGGTTGAAATCGAAGAGTGCAGCCGAACTTTTTAACAATGTTAAGGATGATGACTTCTTTAGGAAGCGCAATCTCGTTTTCCGAAGAAATGTTCGTAGACAATTACACCGTGACTGGAAACTGAACTTGTTAGTAAATTTTATCGCTGGAGCACGCAGGCTTGAAATTATCGAAGAGGTCTGTATGTCAACAGGAAAGCTTGTCTGATGCAAAAAAAGCCGTGACAGCAAGGGGTGTGCAATCCGCACAAGAGCGGCCATTTTTGACTGACAAAATTTCGGAAGTTTCATCACAGCAGAAACATTTGTAATTTACTTAATTGGAAATAGATTAAATATTTTTTCTTCGGCATAAGGCCGCCTAAACCCACTCTATGCCGTTAATATCAGCCACCCATTGGGAGACTAAACTTATTATGGGGCCACCAGGTAATTAAAATACCTAAATCAAAAAAGTCTTGTCGCCTTGCATGAAGCACCCCACGTAACAACATAAAGCTATTTTTCCTTACCCGTCAAACATGGCTACTTCGAACGACGCTCTAACTTTGAGCTAACTTTTGAAAATGCAACTTGTCCTACCAATACCATGAATTTTACGTTTGCGGTATTCCCTCTTTTATCGCGGTTAATGGGGACTAGAACCCACCGCGATAAGTAAAAACTGCGAAGTGTCGGGAATTTGGAATTCCCGGCGCCTTTGGAGCCAATATTTATGAAAACTGACGGAAAAAGAGCACGAAAAATTAGAAATATTTCCTGTCATATTTAATCCGGACACAAGTTTGACCTTTCCACTGATGATCATTATCTTCCTTTTTCTCTTGGACTCACTAAAGTAATCTTTCTCAGGGGCACGACGCTTGGAAAGCATTGGAAGGGCTAAACAAAAATTGAATTGCCAACACAACACTAAGATAGGCAAGACACAGTCAACAGCGTGAACGAGAATGGCGTGATGATGCGCAGTCAATCAGCGATATGGCGCTGTTTTTGAATTTTTATTTTTTGATAAATATTTTTGGAAAATCCGCGATGCTCTGAAATCGCGAAGTGACGAGGGAACACTGCATTTGGTTAATACTTTAACGAAGTACTTGACATGCCTAACTTTTTGAAAATATTAAAAATTAAACTTTTCTTTAAAGTTGCCAAGTATGCTTTGAAACTACTTTAGCCTACTAGCCCACCAATTTTGCAAAAATAAGTGCTTTTGAGGTAAGGCTACAAACTTTATTGTAGGCTGCGAAAGTCTTTGCAGGTTTTGGATTTATTTTAAGTTTAAAATGCCAGAAAATATGTGGTTATCAAAGAGATAAATAAAAAATTTTGGTTAAGGATTTCCCAAATAGCGCGGCAGTAGATTTTCATAAGCCTACATCAATGGCTTTTAGGCTACTCTAAATTGAATAGTGTTTAAAGTAGCCCTTACTATGTTATTACACTGTAAATTGCTCGTTTGAGTGTTATTCAAAGTAATGAAGTAAAAGAGAACAAAAATGATGTTTTTCAGCAATAATGTTCATCAGTCAAATAAAATTTTACGGTACTGTTAAAGAAAATAGAAAAGCGACTTCACTGAAAAATTTCAAATTTTATGCAGCTCAAAAGCAGCATAACATTAAAAGGCTCAAATTTTCCCGGAAAGTTAAGAGATGTGGATGAGGAGGATGCAAAGGTCTCCACCTTGACAAAATGTAGTACTGGAAGAGGTTGGCAATGACCTACGTCTGTTGATGAAATCGACTGTGAGTGGGAAAAAGTAGTAAAACACAATATTGAATTGATTCGTATCAATAATCGTGGACACTTCAGAGCACCTGATCTCGAGAGTGAAAAGAGAATTTAATGCTTCATCTAACCCTAACATCAGCGAACAGTTTGAATGTAGGCCTATCAAACATTTTAATATTGGCAATTACTGATGCTGGTTCAGCATAATAACTAGTGCTGCAGGCCCATTCCCACAGTATTGTAAACGTTTTGCTTTTTGTCCAGTTACGATGTTTTTTCTGTTCTGTTTTTTTATAAAACATTTGGTTTTGGTATTGCATAGGCTGAAATCGATGTAGCATTTTTGGTAGTAGGGTAGTATCATTTTACTTTTTTAGCTTTGCTGTTATCACCAGTGTGCTTTTCCTTCAATAGATAACTTTCAGGATAATTTGATGTCATTTTTTGCCTTTGCCTGTGCCTTTCAGTGCGTTTTTCAAGCAGTTTTGTTGAAATTTAGCTATTGCAGTTCTTAAATATAAACATATTTGGCGAATTACAGCTTAAATAATGCAGAAAATGGAAGTGTTCATAGATAGGATGAAATGCATCTAACTTTAAATACCATAAGTTTTCACTGAGAAACTTTAAACTTTATGGTTACATGAAAAATCTTTTTACGATGCCAAATCTAAGTCTCTTCCCCAAGCTTTAGGTAAACTAGCTCATCAATGTAAAATGTTATGATTAAAAAATCGCGGAAAATATTTAAAGAAGCCTTGTCTTACGGTATCCAATTTTGTTTAGAGAGGGACAACTTTTTTTTATCCCAGATCAAGCTGTTTAGTGCGAATTCCAACAATCTTTGTTTTCTAAGCTTTCCCGACTCTTTTTCCTATGAGATTGGATGGTGTCTCTTTCGTCAAAGAACGCTCAAATTTTCTTGTTCGTTTAGGCTGGCCTACGTAGAATCATTTGCAAACAGTGCACTGTTTCTCTGCAAAATTTTGCTTAATTGTATTTGTCCGATTTCGTATCTCCATTCTGAGTTTCTCGAATGAATGGCTTCTGAATTACTTGCCACATGTCTCACTAGTATGATGCTGCATTCCAATCAACACCAGATACCGGCAGCTTCCTAGTTGTAATAATTACTTATGAAATAGGCTACATTTTCAATGTACGTTACTGCGTACAGGCTATTGAACAACGCAACCTTTACCGACCAATAAACAACCGTGGTTTTTTAAGGAGAGGGTCAAACCAAATTTACTATAATAAACTTTGGGCACTGTTTTTGAGTGTTCTTAAAGAGATTCAAAAGATCCTTGTGACTTTCATCCCTTTAAAGTAGGCTACCGTGGCTAAGAAAGGGGGCTTCATTTGGTTTCCCTGCTGGTTTTGAATCGCCAAATCTGCTGAAGGTAACGAAACATCGTTTAATGGGTAAATTTTTCTTCTGGTTGGCAAGCTATTTGTGTCTCTTTTAGTTTGATTGACATAATAGTCAACGTGAAATTCCACAGAACCAGTTAAAATTATTTCGGTGCTTGAAATTTTCCTCCGTTAATTACCCTTGAAACACCATTGATCACATCTAATAACCCATCCTCTAACAAAAATATTCGCTAAAAAATAAGTACCGGTAAGTAACCTTGCAAAGGTGGTGTTTGAGAGCGACGTACCTGCAAGTCTTGTTTTTCTGATTTGGATGCATCATCGTCAACTTATTCCTATTGACAGGCTACAAAAGCGTAGTCACCGTAAGGTTTTAGCGTATCACGGTTTGATTTGATTAACACCAACATAAATGCGGCGCTCCAACTCAGTGGTCTTGTAGAGTAGGCCTATTGTTTCTTCCTTCTCTATTCAGGGATAATTGTGAAGGCAAGAAAAAAAGCTTCGTTCATGGTCCAAATTGACGAACAATACCGTTTTTCGAAGTAAGCCAACATATTTTAAGCGCTGATAGATAAATGTTTCGATTTGAAACAATGTTTATCAACAGAATGTGATTTATTAACGACTTTACTGTGACTCGTCATGCTTCCTGTCAAAAAGTGTTTGTCGTTATTCATTGGATGCGCTTTGGGTGAATGCTGCTGTACAATACATCAGTTTGTCAGAATAGTGTGATAGGATTTTGAAGAGTTAGTAGACAAAGTTGCCATAAAGTGAAGACATCAGGTATAGTTTGATTCAGCGCAACCCTTTGGCTTGCCGCGGTGACTGACTCAAATCCAGCTTCGTAATTTTTGTCTAATTGAGCTACCGGTATGAAACTGTAGTCAACTATAACCTAACCAGGAAAGCTTAACTGCCTGGTATAAAACTGAATTCTTTTTCAACGACTTAAAGCTGGCTTGGCAGACTGATAAGAATAATTAATTGCCGCTATTTTGTTTACCGAATATTTGTTTAAAAAATGTTACATCAAAAGCCCCACTTTTTTCTTAATCTGTGGTAACATTTCAATGACAGTTTCAAAATTTAGAGTAACTAGATTTCAATAGCACTAATTTTGCAATCCAGTAATTTATTTAGGAAAATAAATTTCGAAAAAGATATTGCTGAATTTTTTTGAACTTTTCTTACAGCTTCCTTGATTGATTTCTCACGGTACGCTTTTCCGGTTTGATTGACCAATCAAATCGGATTTTGTCACAGAACACAATTTACATGACCGGTCTTTCGCAATAACTACGTAGGTGATTGGGTCATGGTTTTCAATGCCATTTGATCTCAGAAATTGGAACTATTGTTTTTTGATTTAGCCTGTGATTGCAGCAAGAGTTTACGGAGGTAATACATTTTAGGGAGATTTTCAGCGAATTCCTACAGTTCTAAGCCTGGAATAAACGATGCAGCTTGGGCTAGCCAAAGTTACTTCTGTCTAGCTTATCTTTGTATGGTTTCAGTTTTTACAGCCTAGAGCAGAGCTACTCATTACTTTTCATGAAGGTCCAGTTAGATAAGTTTAGTTTTTCCAGATGTTCAGTAAAATTATTGGTTCGGTAAAAAAAATGAAACTATCATTATCAGGAAGTACAGAAAAATACTTGGATTATCTCAGAGTCCATACACCAGTACACTCTACTAATCATCAAAATCAAAAATAAAATGAAGCTATTGTACTTTATTCTGCCAATTTTGTCAAAAAAGCGCATTTCTTATTTTTTGTCAGTTTGTAAAACTTGGTCTGTAGAAGTAACAGCAAATCAAAGGCAGTGGTGGGGTGTTTGGCCTTAGTACTGTACAGTTCGCTATCATGTGTGGCAGTAAGATCTGTCAATACAATGCTTGATTTATTGTTTTCTTCAAAGCGGTGTTCAACATCATTTATTAGTTAAAACACTTGATCACTTATGCATTCAGTATGCCTGAAGCCAACTTGTCAAGAAGTTAGGGGTAAAAAACATGTTCTAGACGCCTCAAGAGTAACTGCTGGAAAAGCTTGTAAGAAACGCTCAGCAGCGATGTGGACTGGAAGCTCTTTCCATCATCAGCTGCTTTGCCGAGTTTTGGTACCAGAGTTGCCTTATTGTGTAGACTGTTTGGTAGGTCATGCAGGCTGTGGAGTATTTTTGAAGCTATGTAAGATATTTGAGGCTGCAGTGCTTAAGAATATATCTGATGAGACATTGTCTGAGCTTTGAGTTTTACCACACATAGTCAGTTTAATTGCAGAGGCAAATTTAGTGGACTAGAGAGGTATGGATACAGACCTTCATTGCTGAGAAATAGGTTTTCTATGCTGATCGTGTTGTTTGCCAGTCCTTTTGAAGGTGCCGTTAGTCAATGCTAAGAATGCACAGTTGCGCCGAGGGCGCAAAAATTTTAAATTTTGTTTTAAAATAACTTAGTACCGAGAACAAGTCCACAAATTTTGGTAAAACAAGCATGGGTTTTTTTGCAACCCGTGGCTACACCTGGTGTTTCTCATTTTGGAGCTTGAGGTCCAGTTCTATTACTTGTAAGGTCCAGATATGAACCACGGTCTGCCAATTGAGTAGCCCTGGCCAAGGGAGTAGGAATGCCCTAAACTAAGACTATGCCTTTCCAGCACTAAGTTTGCATAAGGTCAAGGCAATTATTGGTTAGATCTAACTTAATTAGCCCAACTGATAAAAAGAGTACAGGTATGCCTATTGCAAAGTGAGGTTAGCAAGGGATAGCACTAAAATACAACATACATATTAACAGAAATTGATATAAAAGATACTGATGTAGAATCTCATAAATGTGAGAATTAATACAAATTATTGAATGACTAAACTGCAAAAGTTTATAGGAATACTAAAATACAAGATTACTGAGTAATGGAAATGTCTAAAAACTAGTAGTACTTTTAGTTGATACATGTTTGCAATGTCCTGCAGTGTTTGCTTTATGCATGATTATCTATAACTAGTATTAGGTTGGTTGTCATCCCAAGACATTGTGCACATATACTATTTATTATGACCCAAAAACTAGGCTTACCAATGTTATAGAAATTAACAGACATTATTTAATAGCTAATAAGACTTGGGACAAATTTAAGAAAATTGAGCAAATGGCACAAATTAAAAAGAAAGCAGCTATTTGGCCATCAACAGCATTTTTTTGGAGGCTATTTTGCTGTTACCATCCACGTATGTTTATATAGGCCAGATTTACTAGAATTCTGGCTGTGATGCTGTGGTGTAGTGGGTAGTGCAGCTGCTTTGAAATGCACTGGTTACAAGTTTGAATCTTTCCTGGCAGGGTACTTGGACAAAGGCAATGTACACTAGAGAGGGAGGCCTAGTATGTGAATGACAGGGGAGTGCATAGTTTGGAGAAATGAATGCTGGGGGTGCAAATTTTTTAAATTTGTCATTAAAATTGACAAATCACAAACGCCTGACAGTATTATAGGCTCTGGGGGTAAAATGCTGGTGGTGGCTAAATGGCCACTACCAATTAAAAAATTAAAGTGAGTTATACCGTGCATCTTTGTATAACTAACTTGGTTAGAAAATTAGTCATGTGCTAGACTGATTTTAGCTATTTGGTTGGTGTTGTTTTCATATTTCCATAAGTTTGCATTTCCTTTTTTCAATGTCATAAACAAACATTCATTCTGCTTTTTAAATTTGGGATATTACCAAAATGTGGAAGTTCTGCAAAATTCCCCAAAGTCTAATCCTATTTGTAATCTTAACTTAGACACTAAACCTAATTTTAATCAACTTTAGCCCTTGGGGTAATCCTACTCTAAATGTCAATCTGTTCTGACGATTTCCCTGTTTCATTGGAATTTAAGTCTATGAAAAACTTTCTGCAAATTTCCTCATTTTAGTTTCTTCCTAAATATTTGCCATGTTTGTTTGGGTCTATTACAGAATTGGCTATGTTGCTTAAAGTAACTTTAACGCTAATTCTTACTAACCCTAACTCTAACCTTAGCCCTACTTCCAACCTCAAAATGCTGATCCACAGTTCTCTGCGTTTAGTAGGGTGTACAGGGGTAATTTAATACCTGGGGTTATTTGGGGCAAGTTATTATAAATTGAGTCATGCTTCACGTAATTCAAACACGTTGACATTAACCTTGTGCAATTCTAAATTTTTTGCAACTTCAACTAGGCTAGTTTTGTTTGGCTGCACATGCAGTGATGCTTGGGTGATGCAATTGCAACGTGATGAGGAGCCAGCAACCTGATGATGCTTTGACCATGAGTAAAACACAGCCAATAAAATTCGCTTTGAATTAGGTTTTGAATTGTTATTGGATTTGGATTGAATTAATTTGCAAATCAAGTCACAATGTTATGAAAGCAATATCTTCAACTATCACAACATGTTAAGGCTTTTTAACCTTGTCTCAAATTGCCCCATTTAGGGGTAATGTACTGTAAAACCGTTTTACGGTTTTGTTTTTTTCATGTTTGTTTTCATGATATTTTTGCAGCTCAATTTGTTTTTCCATATAGTTCCATAGTCGCAGTATACTGCTGGTACCTCACTGTTTATTTGTGATTTGCTTACTCGTGAGGTTAGCACTAATAAATAGTAATGAAGAGTTGTGCATAATTGCTGCAAAAGAATCAGAGAAAAGTTTTCAGATTTATAGATTACTATTTTCAGGTTTTTTACCGAATGCTTCACTTGTTGTTGTCATGTCTAACTTATTCGTCTGATTGTTATTATCAGTGTTCCCTCTAAGATTTTAGTGAGTGCGTAACCGCCGGCACAAGTGCGAAATTGCTAGCAAATGTACGAAAACCGCCGGACAAGTTTGCAGGGAAAGGAAAGCCAAAACTGTGACAATGCGCTTCCGTGACGTAATAATTAGCGTGGCTATGTCAGCCCCAAAATGTTCACAAACAGGTAGCCTATCGGTTGTTATAAGACGGCGGCGAAATACCTGGCTATTTTTCTTCAGTAAGTTAATTGTGGTTAAATTTGGTCTCAAACATTACAGCCTTTGCAACAGTGATTCGTAAGCACTTTGGAATGACAGATGAAAAATGTGCGTAAATAAAATTAACCCTTTGCCGACGCCCGACATGAGCATGAGAACTAGAACTTTTATGAAGTAATGTGATGTTAGGTAGGTTATTACGATTATGACACAACAAAAAATACTTGCGAACTTTAACTGTTGCTTGATTACGGTAAATAATTAGACAACTTACATTTCTTTATCGTAATCAATTAAACAACAGGTTTTTGCAATTGCAAGCAAACCTTCATTCTCAGTTCGGAAAGTATTTGAAGGGAGTTCAAAACTAAATTGGTTAGAAGTTGTATTTTTTTTTATTTTTAGTGTTTATAAATGGCAAGTAAAAGAAGGTTATTTATTTGTAACGTACAAAAACTGAACCAATCCCTCAAAAATGGTGTTTTTTGTGCTTAATTGAAAGCGAGAACTATGTGCTTTTTTATCTTAACAAGCACGATTGAAAGTTAGGGTTGAAACGTAAAGAAAACTTAAAGAATTTAAGCAAGTTTAGTTTCAAACTTCCCTCGAAAAATGATGTCTTGAGTTAAAACTGAAGTTTGAGAGCTGCTTGCTATTACTGCTCTTTAGCTACGACTGAAATCGGCTGGGAAAAAGTAAACAAAAAATTGATTTTACTTCAGGTTAATTGCTGGAGAGATAATTTGTTATACTCGTACAAAAAAGTGTGGCAAAGACGTGCGCGATATATAAGTCGCTGTCATTTAGCTGTTGCGTCACAACCGTGCGATGTTTGGGTGAGACGCTGCACTGCTCTGAAAAAGCATCTGTCCTAACTTGGATTTGTTTTCACTGTCTCCCATACATTTAACACTTGGTTAAGATTTTCCTAACGAAATTGCAAAAATTTTAACAAAATGAAAAAGTTACCAAAAACCGCCGGACTTTTTTTACGCACTGTTGAATTTTAACTGCGAATCCGCCGGACATAATTTCGCAAATTCGCACTTTTTTGCGTTTAAAGGGAACACTGGTTATTATTATAATTATTAGTGGTTTACGATATCGCCAATTATATAACTATGAGACCTCAATGGCAAGAAACAAAATTTGTGAACTCTACGCAAATTACCAATGAGATAGTTATGTGGTAAATTCATTCACTATTTTTCATTTTCGTTGCAGTAGCTATACGTTTCTAAATGTTAGTATTGCCTTACTTGGAAAATCTATAAATATTGTATCATAGAGAGAGTGATCTCGGTAGTAGCAGTAGTGAGACTGCTCAATCTTTCAAATGTCTGATGAGCCTTAGGGCGAAACAGCTATTGCAAAATAAAAATTTAATTTTTATGTGTTGTTTTAAATAGTTAATATTTTATCACAGATAGTTCACACTGATCTTTTGCAGCTGTTTGTTTAATAGTTTCAAAATGGTTAATTCAATTTTTGATAGTTTTCATAACAAGCAAAATCCATTTCGAACGCCTGTTTTCAAAGTACAATGCCAAGAAGTAGATTCTAGTTCAAATGTTCCTACAACAGTTCAAAGAAAAATTAGTGCCGCATCTGTTGCAGGTACCTCACATAAAGAATTAGTCTCTACACCTATTATGATTTAAGTAACGTCTTCTGATCACGATTTTAGCATTGTAGCTGTTTGTTAGTGAGTGTGCACCATATTTTACTGTAGATTTGTTAGTGTGCATCATATTTTACTGTACGTTTGTGCATCATATTTTACTGTACGTTTGTGAGTGTACATCATCTTTTCTATGATGTGTACAGATACTTTTTAAACTAGCTGCAGTTCGAAGTGGTAATATTGTTACGGATCTTAGAGCAAAAAGCCTAAAAGGTTAAAATTTCTCAAAAAGATCAACCTTCTTATTATTCACTAAAAAGACCGTTCGGAATTTACTGCAAATTGCTTTATTGTTGAAGGAAAAATCTTAAGTTCGTGCAACATCTTTTAGTTTTTGATTTGTAGACAAACTTCTTTAGCGTTGCAAATTCATTGACTGCAAAATAGTATTAGTCGGTTTGCTTTCCAATCACTTTATTTTACGCATCTGCGTTATTTCGCATTAATTTTGTTTTTGCAAATTTCCACGATCGTGAGCTACGAGTCGTTGTCCGTGAGCTGTTTGCAGTTAATGAAAAATGAATAAAGATAAGATTAAATCAATCGGCAATATGTGCAACATGTATAAGGATTTGGTTTGAATGTTGTAGCAATTACTAAACCGTGATTTTTTTTCATTTGTCTTGTTTTAAAAATTGATGGCCCATTATATGCAAGAAGGCAAAGGGGTCCACTATCAAAAAAAGTGTTGGAACCACTGTGATTGCAACCGGGTTTGCATGATGTTTATCTTACAGAGGGAGACAGTTGTGAATTCGGATCACCAAAATACTTTGCTTTGTGTGGATTCGGTGGCATATTGAGCTGCGGTTTGACGCATACAGCAGTCGTTCCCCTTGATCTGGTCAAATGCCGAATTCAGGTAGAGTAAATATCGTTTTTTTCAGAAGTTTCTTTATTGTGTTAGTAGTTTTTTTAACGCTGAGTCCTTTCTCTGTAATGTGTAGAATGCTATTGAATGCTCTGCTAAGCATCAATGTTTAACCTGATAGCGTTTTGACGTATCGTAGTTACAAATATTATTATCACATCGTGGTCACTCACGTTCACTGAAAAACCAATACATTTCCCAAAAATTGTTTGTAATGTAAGTAGGCTTAAGCTAATAAACAAATTCTTTTATTTCTTTGATAGATCTACGTCTTGTAGCACAAATAAGTTTTTGTAGACAAAATTAAAAAAAGATAGTTTTGCATACAATACCCAAAACATTAGCAATCTGAATTAAAAACTGCAAAAAACAATCTTGAGTTAGACCCACTGAATGCCTTTATTTTTGCAAATCTAACCCAAAGTCTCTTTAGTAATATTTCCTCAATAAAATCTCTTCAAAAGTTGCTGTTATCATCATAAAGCCGGATGAAAAGTTGTATCCTGCAGCTAGTAAAAAGAGTCTGCTGACCAGTGGCGTACGCAGAAATTCGCCGTGGGGGATTTGCTCTCTCTCATTAAGGAGTGCCAAAGGCACAATTGTTGTAGGGGGTCCGGAGGCATGCCCCAGAAAAATTTTAGAAAATTTCACTAAAAACTAAGCATTTTCTTGGTTTTTGCAATAAGTTTTAGGATAGCGCTTGCATGGATTTTTTCGCCTAATCGTAGGAAATGGTAAAAAGTGACGATATCGTTATTTAATTAATTAAAAAATTGCATGCCATCAATTTCATGGGGGTTTAACCCCCAAAATCCTTTCCGTGCATACGCCACTGCTAATGACGTGATCCGCAACAATATGTTGGGTTTTGTTTCTATATGTTTAGGGGTAAATATTTAATCTAAAGACCAGTTAAAGGCCACTGGCATACAAAATTTTAATTAGAGCAAGGAATAGATTTCAAAATTTAAGTAAGGGATTATATAGCGCACGGTAATTCTTGATCGCGGCCCTTAACATCGCATACCGCCTGAAGACAAAGTCAAGTTTTTGCCCAGGCCTCCCCCTCATCTTCTTACTTAAGGCCATCACTGGTTTTTCATGCCCTGATGAAGACGAACTGTTATTCCAAGAAACATCATATAATTTTTTTGGCCAAAAGTTGTCTCGTCGACGTAACTGTGTTTTGCTTTTTTTTGAATCTATCGCGCGTGGTGGTTCATAGTCCAGTAGTTTTTTTTGTGACAATATCCTGCTCAGGTCGGAGGGCATTATTTCTTGATTCTTAAATGTAGCTTGTGGTTGATCTACATTTGATTGTACTTTATTAACATTTTTTTAGGTTGACCCACAAAAATACAAGGGCATCTTTCACGGGTTTGGCGTTACTGTAAGGGAAGATGGCATCCGAGGTCTCGCTAAGGGTTGGGCTCCTACGTTTATTGGTTACTCAATGCAAGGACTATGCAAGTTCGGCTTCTACGAAGTCTTTAAAGCTCTGTACAGCTCAATTCTGGGAGAGGTAAGTTGGTTTGGTTTCTACTTGAACCTAAACTGTTGCAGATTTATTTGAGAAGGTTGTTTTGAAAGCAGTCGGCAATCTGCAAGTACAAACCGTATTTAGTTCTTCTCAGCGATGGTTCAAATTCATATTAAGACGAGAGATGAAAACTTAAAATCTTTGGTAGCAAAATTAATATTTATTGCAGGATTTGACGCTTACATTTTTCTTTGATCCGTGTTTTAACGGTAACGTATGGGTTACGTACTGTTCATTTCAAATAGGAAAGTTTTTACCCTCGATATTTTCCTAAAGGAGTATATTTTATCTTTTCTGTCATTTGCGAAAACCCAGTGAGGACTATTTTAAAAATTTCTCGAAAATCAAGGTTCTGTGTTTCGTGTTTGCAATGGGTGTAGTCACTACATTTTGATGACCTAGGATCTCTATGACACCTTTAAGTTTCGACTACCTGACTTCTACAAACATGCAGCCTTCTAGTTAACACAATGAAAGTCACTACTTAACACACTAAAAATCACAACTTTTTTTTTCCGAAAATCTCTCTTTGGTTCTTGCTGATGGAGGGAGAGAGCTGATTGCGGCTATTTAATGTCAATAACTGGTGGCTATCTGTGCATGATATTTTGAATATTTTTCCACTTGTTTAAGTTATGTTTGAATTTAAGCTAGCAGACTACTTCATTCAGTCGTATTCTCCTTTCTACTAAATTGAATGGAATGCCATTGATGAAAATATACCCTAATTTTTCATTAGCGATATCTCACTGCAGAATAAGCTGGCTGATAAAAGCATGAAGTTAACAATTTCTTTCCTGAAATAAAATCAGAGAAACGAGTATTCAACTCGTCCAACACAAGTTTAACGGAAACGTGGAGTTTTGAGGACTGCACAGTAAAGATACGGTCTTTAAGTCAGCAGTCACATAAATGTTGCAGCTGGAGCAAGCCATGGTTTGAACCTTAAACGTGTTCATTAATACAAACCCCGGTTTCTTTCAGCCATGTCTCATGCAACGTAACGCCCTAATACTCATTTATCTCGCCATTTGGCCGACAAAGCTACCTGCGATGAGAGTGATTGCTTATTTAAAAAAAATACCTTAGGAATTCTAAAAACAGGGAGTGGTGTATTGATGATGCAAAACTCTGTTTGTTCCAGCTCTTCTCACTTGATGCTATTCCACCACTAATAAGTGCGTCACGAAAAGCGTTTATGCGAGACGATTTTTTTCGCTGCTTTGGCTCAACTTTTGCAAGAAACATTAATGTTCAAGCAATAGTATCAAAATCTAAAAGCTTCCGTTACCTAGGACTTCGATATTTTTTATCATGTATGAGGAGGGCAACACGTGAGATCGGATTTGGTCGATTATTCGTTAGCTTCTCAACAACAGAAATATTTTTTGCGATCAACTATTCAAAAGCGATTTTTCTGCATAATTTTGTGAGGCAAACTTCATTGTTGTATTTCCAAAGACCTTTTTGGAAGGTGATCTGTTAGAAAGCGATTTGGTTGCCCATTTTGGTTGATGATTCTCATTTCGCAATCATGTAGTGAGTTTACTTAAAGATATTTTTGTGTTCTCGGAGGACAGTCGTTTTTTTCTTGCAAAAGGAAAGCGTGTGGCCGTCCTGCCTTTATTTACACGCGTAAATGATGAAATGGGTGGAAAGATATCAGTTTTCACGAAAGCCTTTTATAGCTTGTATATTTCATTCAAGTCTATTGTTAGTAAATACATTGATTCTGATTTGACCTTATGGCAATGTCGGCTGTTTAAACTACTGGATGTCCCGCGACGTGCACGATAGAGGGTTGGAATTTATGGTTAACTCCGATCGCGGACGTGTAATATTTAGGAGGACCCTTTGATGAATAGACTTATGTGTTATGTATCACAGGAAAAGACTTACTTGTGGAGAACATCATTGTATCTGGCTGCCAGTGCTTCAGCTGAGTTTTTCGCTGACATTGCTCTCTGTCCGATGGAGGCGGTCAAAGTTAGAATTCAAACCCAGCACGGATTCGCCAACACTTTAAGAGAGGCTTTCCCGAAGATGAAGGCACAAGAGGGATGGGCTGCGTAAGTTTAGTCTTGTTTATTTTGTTCACGACCCAGTGGTTGCTTTGTGAAAAGGCTTTTAGTGCATAGTTGGTTTGGTTCAGTGCTAGTACTACCGGTGGCTTGAATGATGCGGGTATGTGTGCGACTTCATACCATCTGATTTTGCACCAAAAAGGCTTTTCAACTTCAGAATTCAAATCTGAAATCTTGACCGACATCAGTAGCACCGGAATTCAATTTTGAAGTTCAGGCTATGTGCTAGGTTTGGTTATACATTGATTATCACATACCAATAAACCATTTTATAGAGGTCCAGAATTCTCTGGAAGACTGGCAGATAAAATCCTCAGTTATGCGATCCTCTCTCATAGTAATGCTGAAACGCACCGAGCAATGCGTTCTGTTTGTGCGTTGTTGCATTAAATCAATTGCAATCTGATAGCATTGCAGCAAGAAGTGGCATTAATGTTTTGCAGATTCTATAAGGGTATCGTGCCTCTGTGGAGCAGGCAGATCCCTTACACCATGATGAAATTTGCCTGCTTCGAAAGAACAGTGGAAGCTTTGTACAAGTTCGTTGTTCCAAAACCTCGAGCGGAATGTTCCAAGTCCGAGCAACTGGTTGTGACATTCGTAGCCGGTTACATCGCCGGCGTCTTCTGTGCCGTTGTGTCGCATCCTGCCGATTCGGTGGTTTCCCTGCTCAACAAAGACAAGGGTAGCACGGCAATGGAAGCTTTGAAGAAACTGGGACCAAAAGGCTAGTATTCGATTTTGATTTTAATAACCCACTGGCCTAATAGTTAAGCCTTAGGCCGTAAAGGATATCGTTTAAGCTTGATATCTTGTACAGGTGCAATATTTTGCCGGAACGCTGCTCGAGCTTTGAAACGATTTTGTGTACTAAAAAAGTGATGTAGTACCATGTGGTCAGGTATAGACAAGGGCATACGGCACACCACACAAACAGTGTTGAACCCAAGGGCATACGGCACACCACACAAACAGTGTTGAACCCACTATGATACCGAAAAAATGGTGCCAAATAACATTGCATTAGATGGCCAGGGCCCTGAGTATAAAGTGTTTGGCAGTTAACAGCCACCCCAAATTTGATAATTACATAGGCGAGAGGGGGCTTCGCAAACAATATTTTGAGCTTTTGCCAATTGAACAGGAGTTAAAATCGCTTTAAGGCGTTCTTCCCAATTAAAAAAAAGAACTCCGCAATGGTTCCCTATCACGTGCCTTTAGGAAAAGCGTATTTTGGCAGAGGTGCATTGTTGAATCAGTATTTACAACTTAGAAGCGAGCCGAAGCAAGATTTATCCTGCGTATAATCTCAAAAGCGGTTTCTGGTGACCGTAGTGTACGCTGACTCTCTTACATTTTTTAGGAGTGTGGAAGGGACTTTTCGCGCGTATCATTATGATTGGTACGCTTACCGCCCTCCAGTGGTTTATCTACGATTCAGTCAAGGTCTACTTCCGGCTCCCACGACCCCCTCCACCAGAAATGCCCGAAAGTTTGAAAGCGAAATTGGCCAAACAATAGATTTGACGTCCTGAAGAAAAATTTGATTTCTTGGTTCTGATTTTCCAAACCAACAGCTGATTTCCTATTCAGTATTTATTGTATTTCAACGTGTTAAATACCATACGCATTGATAGGAAATTTACAGCAAGATCTTTTAGCCTATTGTATTTTTGTTTAGCTCAATAACTTTTGTTTGTGCTTGTTCAAAATAGATTGAATAAATACACCTTGTGAAAGTCATCAAGATGTCAATAATGCGTTTTGCAAATTCTTGCAGGCTCGCGGTGCAGTGACAAAAAGCTTTCCCCTTTATATTGTAATACATGAAGTAAGAATGGGAATAGGAAACTATCGCTAAGTGCCTTTGCAAGATCACGACTGCGCTGTCGTCGTGGGGTTTGAGCGCATCAGCTACCGATCATTATTTACAAGACCGCAGTGGTTGTATTCTGATGCCAACTAGTGGAGAAAATTTCACTTGTAACTAACCAAAAGCTTGTATTAAAGATTGGTTCCAAAGTCTGTTGTACTCTGAGAAAAAGCTTTTGGTCTTCGGGGTTATTTACAAGGCATGGATTTTTTATCCCATTTATAATTTCTTCCTCCATGTAACACGTTACGTTTTGCAAACCCCCTTCTTCATGATGAAAAAAGTGCTCAAGCAAACTTTCGTTATGCGGATTTGCCATCAAAACCTGTTTAAACAAAGTTTTAAAACTTTTAATTCTTTTTAAGAAATAGCAAGTTTGTCATGTGATGGTTTTGCTTCCTACCTCCTTGGAAGCATCTTATGATAAATGAACAACCTCTGAAGCCATAAAGAAGTCAAAAGAATCTATATCATCAACAGTATACATTAGGGAAAAACACAAGAAGTTGCAAAAATATAAACTTACTTCGCCTGCACTAAAGTGAAAAGTGCCTTTCAGAAGATACTACCCTTTGAAAGTTTACTCCTTGCTTTCTGAAAATTTCGATACCCCCGAACTTATTTATAATACGATTGTATTCTATAGGTTTAAATATTTTTCTGATTTGATCTACCGCATACACTTCTAATTGATAAAAAAAAAAGAGCACAATTAACGTACAAAATACAAGTACATTGATCAAGGACAGGTGTTTGACAACGCACTAACTAATGGAAACGTACCGTACTAAATAACAAATCAACCATTACTGGCATCAAGCGTTTTCCGAAGATGAAATTATACAATTTATTTTGACCTTATAAAATGTCATAAATGCGTCATAAGCAATCTGGAGTTAGTAGACTGTCTGCAAATAGTAAAACTCTAGCTATCGAAACTTTTAACCCTAGAATGCATAACAGGGGTCAAAATGACCCAGACGGCGCTACTCATGTTGATTGCTCAAGGCAAATTGCAAATATCCTCTTGGATTTCCTTGACTTTGTTAGCAATTTATAACCATGCGTGATGATGCAATAATTATTTTTGTAAATTTTTACCTTCAAAGAGAAAAATGCGTTTTCATGAAATACCCTATCTTGGAAAAGTCTGATCCCGATGATGCATACAATCAGCTGAAAAAGCAGTATATGACTGACTTTGAAAAATCGTTTCCATTAAAGAAGGTCAGTTTTAAAAACAAACCAAACAAGAGTTGGTTTGATAGAGAAGCTCAGGAATTGCTGGACAATAAAGAAAACCTTTTTAAACACTACATGAAAACCAAAACAAACCACTCAAAAACATTGTTTACCCAAGCTAGAAATTACTATTACAGAATCATAAAAGAGAAAAAACAGACTTATTATAAGTCAAAATTTAACATATTCAAGGGTGATATAAAAAATACATGGCGTCTTATTAACAACTTGCTTGGAAAACAAAGAAAATCTGATTGCAAAAAACTCAAAATTGATGGTAAAGAAATATATGAACCACAGGCTCTTGCAAATCATTTCAACAACCACTTTTCCACCATAGCCTCCAAACTGATGGATGAACTTCCACCTAGTGAAGCCAAATACAGTGAATATTTAAAACCATCCTCACGCTCGACAATGTTTGTATGGCCTACTTGTCCCATGGAAATTTCAAATATATTGCATAGCATGAAATCCAAATTAAGTGCTGGCATAGATCAAATACCATCAAAGCTATTGAAGTCGTCACCAGATAACATATTAGTTGCACTAAGCCACATCTTTAACTTATCGCTCAGCAAAGGAGAATTCATTAATGATTTCAAACTTGCTAAAGTATGTCCAATCTACAAAAAAGGTGACAGCAGCAACATTAATAACTACAGGCCTATAAGTTTGTTATCAAATGTTTCAAAGATTTTGGAAAAAATTATGTATAGGCGTCTGTGCACATTTTTGGACCAAAGTAATTTTTTCTCTGTCCATCAATTTGGCTTTAGAAAACATCATAACACCTCACATGCAATAACGTTTATGGTACACAAAATAACCGAATCCCTTTCCCATAAAGTACCCACACTCGGTATTTTTCTTGACCTGTCTAAGGCTTTTGACACAATAGATCATGATATACTGCTTCACAAATTGCAACATTATGGAGTCAGAGGCATAGCTTATGACTGGTTTAAGAGTTACCTGACTGGTAGAACGCAGCAAGTGGAATGTAATGGCACTCTATCAACCATAATCAACCCAGTGACAAGAGGGGTTCCTCAAGGTTCAAATTTAGGCCCATTGTTATTTCTAGTTTATGTTAATGATTTCCAAAACTGTTTAAAATTCTCCAATCCCGTTATGTTTGCAGATGACACAAGCATATTTTTAGAAAATAAAAACATAGCAACACTTTATGAACGTGCTCAAGAAGAGTTGCACTATATTGACAAATGGATGGTAGCCAATAATCTTTCAATAAATGTATCTAAAACTAAATGCATTCTATTCAGATCCTCTAAATCTAAACCACCTCCTACTAACTTAACTGTTACACTTAGAAATATAAAAATTGAACAGGTTACTACAATGAAATTTCTAGGTGTACATATTGATGAGCACTTAACTTGGACAGGACATATTAGACATCTTCAAAATAAATTAAGGTCCACTCTTGGCGTGGTAAGCAGAATCAAACCTTTTCTAAGGCAAGGCTCCATGTTAACTTTGTACCACTCTCTAGTCAACAGTCACTTACAATATTGTATTACTAATTGGTGCATTGGAAATAAAACATTGATAAATAAACTACAAAAAACATGCAACAAATTCATAAGGATGGCATGCAACCTAAGGCACTACAGAGATGTAACTGATGTAAGAAAAACTCACCAGCTACTTACTATAAACCAGTTACTCACTAAGGAGATTGCAGTATTTATGTTCAAACAGAACTCTGGAAAAAATCCTGACGTATTTCGAAATGTATTTGTAAAAAGCATTTCACAATATAATACCAGAAATAGATTTAAATTAATACCAAAACCTTGCTCTAGCAGTTTATGTCAGCAGTCTATTTCGTACCAAGGTCCCGCCATCTGGAGCAAATTGCCAATTTTCTTCAAAAATGAAAAAATGTCTGTTGTCACATTTAGCGCAAAGTTGCGAAATTACTTGTGCACAAACTCCATTGGTATTTGAACAGATTGCTGGTTCGCTTCTTTTGCTTACAGATAATGTACGCGGTGCGATCGAAGGAAACATCATCATCATCATGCAGGGGCGATTCTTCTAAGGCTTCCAAATACAACAACCAATCATCAACAACTTCTTGTAACATTGGACATTGGGCAGCAATGGATTATAATAATAACAATCTAAGAAACATCGCCTCCATACGAAGAAGAAGAAGAAGATAACAATCGAAACTCATGTTACCAAATTACTACTACCTAAACTTGAATATTTTAGTATACTCTAACCTTATATTGTGAGCATCATCACCTTCTTAATTCTATCGACTGTAAAAGAATAGTAATACTACCCACATTTTAATATGTTACAACATAATAGGCCAATTTCTAACACAACGGTTGGCAGTTGTTAAATTCACAATTTATAGAACAGTGCTATTTTTATATGTAACACCACTTGGCAGAGCAATTAGTGCTTGAAACATGACAACCACATTATTATAATCAAGTATAGTATGTGCATTGCAGATATCATCTCTTAATGTAAAATAGGATTATCATCTGTTTAAATGATTATGTTGTTGTGTCGTATGTTAACGCTTGGCTCCTCTCAACACTGCTTTCTCATCAAAAATACAGGTACGCGAAGTGAAGGTAAAATTTTACTCTTTTAATTCTGCAAGTAACAAACTACTAACATTCACGCAAACGTAAGAACTAGGGCTGTAGGACGAACTACTTATTGATGAACTGTTACTCTCAGGTAACACATTAAAACCTTTGTGTTGAGGTGAGCTAAGCTACGTGTCTTGTAAGTTAATAATGTACATGTGTTTCGTAGATTTTTTTTTTTTTTTTTTCTTTCTTTCGACCAGTTACTTAATGAAAGGGTTTCCGGACCCGGTGAGGTTTCATTTCCAGGGTGGTTTTTCTTTCCTCACCATGCTCAGATGAGCTAAAAAACAGCCTTATAGGCCGGTTGCGCCACCCATTGACCACCTACGTAGCCGTGTCTCGCACTGGTCATCTTTCTGATCCTTACTATTTCGAATGTTCTTACTTCTTATTTACAAAATAATATGATCTACAGCTGTAAAAACTCCTGCGTTTTTGTTTTGTTCTATTTGTTTTTTGTTTTTTTTCAATTCAATTAAACTGTTCTTTAATTGCTTGAATTTAGGGTTTAGCGGCCATGCAACTATTGCTCTAGTTTTATGGATCCACTGTTTTCATTTGCATGTTTTAACGTCTGACGTTGTGTCGCTTCTTCCTTTTCTTGACTCCATTTCTCTCATTATTATTGTTGTTCAGTGTCGTGTGTAATGGTGGTGGTCATGAATAAAAAAGATACAGATACAGACCCCGAGAATCCATAACAGGGGTCAAAATGACCCGTAGAGAATTTGCCTAGAAAACACGTTATTATGCTCATTTTTTCTGTCATCACATCTTACTGGTGCTCAATGGGAATAGATCTTAGGGAAATTCCCATAGGTTTGCCTTTAGGAAAATGCCCGTTGGTTTACGTTTTCTAATCGTCTTGATTTTTCTGAGCTTATCAGTCATGTGCTTGATTATCTACCCACTGCTAATTGCTTCTTGCGAAAATTTTCACATCTCTTCTACACAATATAAGATCAGAATGATTTTATCTTCTAGCTGGTTGCATTCGGATTGTTGCTACAGAATATATTGCGGTTTTGCTGACCTGCGCGTATTTGTGTTCTAGCCTAGGAGTTAGCGCAGTATAAAATTGTAGGGATTTTTGAGCCAGTTTGTGCAACTGAAAGGGATAGTCCAATATGGGTTTATCTATTGGTGTGGCACCCCCTCATTCAGCACTGACAGATCGACGCAATTATGCAAGTAGGGATTGGTGACGACAGCTACCGACTGTGAACCTTGAGTTGCTATTTTCGAACCATAACACACGTTTTTCTCTTTATAAAGTGTCATTGCCAGTTGTTGAGGTAATGCATTTGTGTTTCCGCAGGTTTAGTGCAAAGTAATTGTATAATGGCTGAGTCTAAAAGGAACCGTGATATGGACGCTGAAAGAGCTGCTCAGCTGATTATGCATACAACGGAGGAAGACGATGAAGAAATATATAGAGAGAATGACAACAGTGACTCTGATTTTTCAGATGATGACGATTCAACGTATGCACCTTCTACTCTGGAGACTCAATATTCTGATAATGAAGCAATGATTCAATCTTTGTATTCGACAGATTCTGGATCAGAAAGTGAGGAAGAAGAGGATAACCCTTGCAATATTTTACCGACAACATCCCATTATTCATCTACAACATTAGACTCTTCATCACCACATTCTGAAACCCGAACTGGAAAAGATGGGACTGTCTGGAGTGCTTCTTCAAGACCCCAGGGGAGATTTAGATCGGACAACGTTATTCGCACGAGATTACACAGAGTTTCTGCATCGGAAATTTGCACTCCCAAAGATGCTTTTCAGGCCTTTTTGAGCGACGACATTATTGAGGAAATTCTGTTGTGCACCAACTTGCAAGGTCGACGAGTTGCTACAAAATGGAATGCTGTACAACAGGAAGAACTGTTAGCTTTTATTGGTGTTCTACTCCTGGCAGGAGTAGAAAAAAATTGGGATTTAGATACACGACAATTGTTCTTAGACCAGAAGCAAAATCCTACCTACAAAGCTGCATTTGGCATCAACAGATTTGAAAACATACGACGCCACCTGCGATTCGATGACAAGCGAACACGGGCAGAAAGACAAAAGCAGGATAAATTGGCTGCATTCAGCTACATCTGGGGTTTATTCATTAAAAACTGCAAAACTCAATTTTTCCTTGGACCATATACTACAGTAGATGAACAACTTGTGCCATTCAGATGGCGATGTCCTTTCACACAATATATGCCAAACAAACCTGCCAAGTACGGCATCAAAATCTTCTGGCTCTGTGATGCTTCTTTGCGTTATGCCTCCAATGCAAGGATTTACGTGGGAAGACAACCTGGATCAGAACCTGAGAAAAATCTGGGCCATAATGTAGTTCCAGATCTAACATCACCACTTCAAGGCTCAGGGAGAAACGTGTCAATGGACAACTATTTTACAAGTGTTCCATTGGCAAAAACAATGCTGCAACACAATTTGACAATTGTTGGAACCATGAGGAAATGCAAACGAGAAATTCCAGAATGCATGAAAGCTTCGAAGTCTCGAGAAACAAAAGCATCCACTTTTGGTTTTAACGATCAAATTACAATGGTCAGCTATGTTCCCAAAAAGAAAAATCTGTGATAATGCTTAGCACAATGCATCACGATATAAATATTGATGAAGAAGACCCAAAAAGGAGGCCGGAGATTATCAAGTTTTACAATAAGACGAAGATCGGTGTTGACCTGGTTGATCAAATGGTTCAAACATATACTTGTAGGAGACAAACTCGCCGATGGCCTCTCAACCTCTTCTGCAACCTGCTAGGCATTGCAGCGCTAAATGCTTGCACTGTATTCGGACAAGTATATCCTGACTCTCAGAGCACCCAAGATTCAAGACGACGGCGTTTCATAACTGATCTTGCAAATAGTCTGATTTATCCATACATGAAGACAAGACAGAAAATCCCCCAACTCCGAAAAGCCACAAAAGAAGCTATGGTGAGATGTGGCTTGACCCTTTCCAGTGCATTTCCTCGAGATAACACCCTTCCGAAGAGAAAGCGATGCGTGCTTTGTATGCATTCAAAGGACAGGAAGGTTTTAAAATGTTGCTCAAGATGTTGCAGACCTGTCTGTCCAGAACACAGCATCTCCGCTATCACATGTAACGAATGCTATGAATAGCCTAAATCAGTAAAGCCTCACATTTGAACAGTTTCTTGGGGTGGAGTAGGATTGCGCCCATTGTCATTTCTCCAACGTACAGTTAGGCAGAGGGTTTGGGTTAGGTTTTGGGTTTGGGTTATGATTGGAGCTATGGATATATATCATTATCCGAAGGAGGAAATTGCATTGGCGCAATCCTACATGGACGGAATCCTACGAGATCCGTTTCTTCGTGGTACAGAACTTGAAAATTGGAAGAGAGCAAGACATATGCCTTGCTCTCTGCAATCTTCAAATCCTCACATGCTTTGAAAGTTTACATCTCGAACTGTGAACACATTCGAACTTGTGAACAGCTATTGTGTGGTCGGTATACTGTTTTGTTGTGTCTGTATGTTTCGTGCTTGAACTTGTTACGAATTAAATAATAAAAAACTAGATATGTCACCACAACAAAACTTTCAAAAATAAAGGCGAGAAAATAAAAAAATATTAAAAAAATCACCTTTGGTAGGAAAATTGCATGTAATAGTAATAGGGGCCAAAATGACCCCTGTTATGCATTAGTGCAAGTTTTTTCGTATATGCATTTTAGGGTTAAATTTGTAAAGAATAAAAAGTTTTGTTAAAATAATGAGGTCGCCATAGTCTGTTGGTTCAGGTTACAATGACATTGCGGCTAAGGTAGCATCGTCTCGCGGCACATCGGTGTGCCGCAGCATACCCGTTGCGGAGCACTGGTATAGACCAGAGCTCTAAATCCGAGGTTTCGTGAGAACGGAGAGTTCCTTCTTTGGTTATATTTGGCAAAACATAACGCTTTTTTTTATTTTTCGAGAACATTTCGAAAAAACTTAACAATTTTAGTGTAAACGCATGATGTTGTCATTTCAATTGCGCATTTTGTTTATTATTTAGCGCAACAGTTTTATTTCAATTGTTATTGCCTCACAAGTACATAACAAACCAAGTAGAGTTTTTGGAAGATTGAAAGTAGTACAGGTTAAATGACCCAAAAACACCATAAGACCGGTTGTTCACTAACTTAAGTAGGTATGATGCACATATTATTTACAGTATATATGAGTTATCTTAATAAAACAATGTGATGAATTTTCAAAATTTTCTAGCTACAAACCCTTTAGTTGAATCTCGATAAATGGCATATTTCAAAGAAGAATATTGAGTGAGCAGAATTCGATTTGATGAAGTTGATTACCAAAAGAAAAGGTCCAGAAGTTTAAAAAGGGCGGAAGCCTAGAAACATCGGAAACTAAATGGTTTTCTATGACGCATTGGGAAAAATAATCGCTTTCGTGAAGTTGCACTTCAAAGAAAGTCTTTAAGTAGAGAATGGACAGAAGCAACGAGTTTAGCATAGGGTAGAGTCAAAAATTTTTGATGCTATTGTAAAAAAAATATGCGAGGAATTTGCTAGATTACCCCAAATTTTCTCTTTTGCACTCCTACCCCTGCTTTATAATCCCTGAACTAAGACTTTTATGCAGGAAAACCAGAGTCAACGCAATTTTCATAAATCTTTTTATGATTGCGCTTCTATGGGATTTTTAAAAGTGTAGCAAAAGTTCCACGACGCTGTAAAGATTGAAGAGCGTTGGTCTAGACCAGGGGTTCTTAACCGGGGCTACCTGTACCCCTTGGGGGTACAAAGCACCAAAGCATGGGGTACGAGATGAGGCGTCAGAATAATGGTTACTTTACACTATTTGCTAAAAATTTATTTTCAACGTTATTTAAAATAAGAAAACATTTTCCGAAGCCTTTTTTAACATCTGCATTTCTGAAAGATTTTTTGTCATAAGAAAGAGTTATTGTGACGTAATAAATAGCTGCTTGTTTGTTCCGACAGAATTGGTTTTGTTGTGAACAATATTATGGCTAATAAATACACACCGGTAACATGCTACATTGTGTTTTATTTCATTGTTAGATTGTATGTTTACCGGTAATTTTGTGGTTGTTTGTTTGATAGGTCCAGGGGTACAAAAACATTTCACAAAATTTTAAGGGGTACAAGCACCAAAAAGGTTAAGAAACACTGGTCTAGACCTTGGAAAGTTGACCGACTTTTAGGGCTTCTCGGTCTCCCACGATTTCCCCCATTGAGAAAGTAGTGGGGCGACGACAACAACAGTAGGCTATAGCAGAAAGCATTTAAGTTGTTACAATTTCTCACAACTAGCTGGTTAATGTGTTTATCTGAGATCAGCTTCATTGTCGTGAGTTGGCTAGTGTATTATAAAGTTTTAGTTTACCGTATTATTATCGCATAGTTTATTATGCAGTATTATTCCTCGATCAATTCCTCACTCGGTATGACAGTCAATAAATATATTAACAGAAAGTGCCATGAGGGCAAAGCAAGCAAAGCAGCAGTAACTCGGTTGAAAGCATGAGCGAAGCGGATGATTGACCAGCAATAATCATCACTAACAATGCGAACACGAATCCCGTGACACAATAAAGCAATGAAGTTTTTGATAAGGCATTTTCTTACATCAGTGTTGATGTGAAAGCAATGCAACTTTCTATATCAAATGTCAACATTGATATTTGACACCCCGTGTAGGAAATACTGATAGCGATGTAAAAATGAAGCCAAATACAAATTAAACTAAAACCAAATATGCACGCGATCACCACAAAATGAATAGATTTTCCCGCTCTTAGCTGTTTCCAGATTCATAGAAACTTATATTTCGTTGTTTCGTCATGTCGTATATTTTTTATTTCACATAGTCATGAATGACGAAACTACAAAAACAACAACAAAACATTGGAATTTATCTATTGAATAATGTTTATTTGTTTTTTCCGAGAAGAATTTACTCGCTGTTCATCTCTGTTTTATACATAACCGGCCAAATACTTTTCCGTGACCAACAAACAAAAATAGAAATGTAATAAAAATAAAATTAAATTAAATGACCATACCTTTATAAAAAATGTTAAGTTGTTGGAACGCTTTATCACTCAACCGAAAACAATTCCAGTCACGATTTGCGGCAGTTTCATTTTCTGTTTTGTTTCGTAGTTTGTCCTTCGTTAGGTTATGATGTAGTTTGAGAGATGCATCCAACCGCACAGAAAGTGCCGTACAATATTGTATTATAACGAAAAAATAAATATTTATTTGGCAGAAGATACAATAACATGAGTCAATTATTCTGCTAACAGCTTATACCTGCGGCGGCATTTACAGATTCGGTTACAAACTGAGTATTAGATTAGATTATTCATTGAAAAGCATTGCCAACCAAAACCGCTATTTACATTAAAGCACTCGTTTTGGGCTCAAACTTTGGCTTGCAATGGCACGCATAGGTGACTGATGACTCGACCTATATTGGTAACTAGGGGTAAGTCGGTTTCTTGGTCACTAAAACTCTTCCTTCGTCTAATGTTTTAAATAGTTTAATAGGCTAAGTTCTCAGCATTTTACTTCCTATTTATTTTCAAAAATTTTTTTGCAGGCTATGTGGCTAAACTTGTTTAAAAATCAAAAAATGCTTGCAGTTTTAGCTCAGCAATCCAGTAGGCCTATCAGTATGTAATTACCAAAACACTGAAAAAGAATTAGCATCGACTAGTTTTTTTGCAAATTGGCAGTTTGCTACTGCTAGTGTTAATTAGGACATATCTACCATGTCTGCATTTTACGAGGTTAGCATTGGCCTTAGGGTTAATGTTTAACTTCCGTTTTCAGTTAGAGTTGGAGAAAGGATTATAGCAAGGTTTATTTAACATCCTGAAAAATACCAGTAGTAATAAACATTTTGAACATTGCAGGCATGTACTATTTTGCAGGACCCTTTTGCTGCAGTTCACTTGTATTCATTGTGTTATCCTTATTTGTGTAATCTCTGGTAAAGTAGGGCAATTGAAGTAGTTTTAAAACATTTTTAAATAGAGCTCAGTTTATATGAATTTTTTTAATTGGGTTCAATATAGTCATTTTTAAGCGCTGTTTTCCGATAACGGTATGACTGAAAAGAAAGGTAGTTGCTATTTTCTGGCAACCACAAAACATTTTGCAGGCTATTTTTGAATTACCATAAAAAAAAGACAGTGGCTATTTTGCCATCGACGGCATTTTACCCTTGGAGACTATTTTGCCATAATCATTCATGTGTGTTTATATTGCCATATTTGATACATGTCAGCCAGTGACACTGTGGTGTGGTGGATAGTGTGCTGGTTTTGAGATATCTTGGTTACGGGTTCAAATCTCAGCTGGCAGGGCATTAAAAGAAGGCAGTGGCTATTTCGCCGTCGATGGCAATTTGCCTTTGGAATCTATTTTGCCGTAGTCATTCACGTGTGTTTATGTAGCTGTATTTGCTATAAGTATGCCAGTGACACTATGGTGTAGTGGATAGTGCACTGGTCTTGAGATACCAAGGTTGCAGGTTCGAATCTCAGCTGGCAGGGCATTAAATTAAGGCAGTGGCTATTTTGCCGTCGACGGCAATTCACCCTCAGAGACTATTTTGCCGTGAGTTGTTTGTGATTGGTCAATCTTAATGACGTACTAAACATGTGACTTTTGGTCGTCTCTGATTGGTCCATTTTAAAAACCAAAAAAAAAAAATTTTGCACCCCCAGGTCTATCTCTATCCCCCACCCCGCACCCTCCCTTGCGGTGTACACTGCCCCATACATTTACATACCGGGCCTGCCCCTTCAGTGTACACTGCCTTTCTTTTATAGCCCTGGCCAGCTGAGATTCGAACCCACAACCATGGTATCTCAAGACCAGCGCTCTATCCACTACACCACAGAGTCACTGGTGCGATTATAACAAATTTGGCTATATAAACACACGTGAATGATCACGGCAAAATAGATTCCAAGGGCAAATTGCCGTCGATGGCGAAATAGCCACTGCCTTAAATTAAAGGTAGTGTACACTGAAGGGGCAGGCCCAGTATGTAAATGTACAGGGCAGTGTACACTGCAAAGGAGTGTACAGGGTGGGGGATAGAGACCTGGGGGAGCAAAATTTTTTTAATTTGTTTTTAGAATTGACCAATCAGAAACGACCAAAAGTCGCATGTTTAGTACGTCATTTAGATTGACCAATAACAAATAACTCACGGCAAAATAGTCTCTGAGGGTAATTTGCCGTCGACGGCAAAATAGCCACTGCCTTAAAAGAAAGGCAGTGTAAACCATAGGGACAGACCCAGTATGTAAATGTATGGGGCAATGTACACTGGAAGGGAGTGTACAGAGGGGGGTAGACACTGGGGGAGCAAAATTTTTTTTAATTGGTTATTAAAATTGACCAATCAGAAACGACCAAAAGTCATGTTTAGTACATCATCAAGATTGACTAATCACAAATAATGCATGGCAAAATAGTCTCTGAGGGTAAAATGCTGTTGACAAAATAGCCATTGCCTAAAAAAAATTTCAAATTGTATTTTTATGCACTGCAAAAATGATTCTGTTTGCTGTTTTTGTGTGAACATAAGACAATTTCTGTAGATTATGTTTATGAGATCGTAAGAAAATTTCTGCAAGCTTGTTTTTATGTTGTTGCTGACAATTTTATACTTGAGACAGTTTGTCTATCCAATTATGTTCTGCGATAAAAATCAAAACATTTGTTATAACTGGCAATAATCATGTGTGGGTGATCAAGTCTTTTAAGCTTTACAATTGTATTTCATACTACAAACATGTCATTTCAGAAAACCAAAATGTTGATTATTAAACTGTTAAAGTCTGTGCGTTTAGGGTTGGGATTAGGTTAGAGTTAGGGTTAGGTTTAAGAATAAGAATTGTATAATTTTAGGTCTACAGTATTCAGCAATAATTTGCTGTATGAAATGTTTTGTACACAATGTCCAACTCGGTGATATTTTTTCTACATGACCATAAAAAGACCTTTTTGTTATTAATAGCAAAGTTTTTTCTTCTTGAAAGCATCAGTCATGTAAAAAACTTCAAAAACGGCTTGATGTGTAAAGTTTAAAAGACGCCAAGATAAGTTTTCTGTTTTGAGGATATAGTCTAGATTTTGTCATTGTTATTATATGTTAGAAATAGCCCCATTAAAACCGTAGCATTGCCATCCAATAAATCTTCCACATGTTCTGTCAGACTCTCTCTCTCTCTATCTTTTTTCCTCTGTTGTCTTGACACATATAGCAAAAGCTTATCTCCCTCTCTTAGGCTGCAGTGGGTTCTCAGTTTCTCATTTCTTACTGATAGCAATTTGATTGAGGAGCTAGCCAAGCAAGGTGCAGTGCTTCAATCATCTAGTTCCACTTAGTCTCTTTCTCACCCACTCATCTTTTGTAAGGGATGTGCTCTGTCACATCAAAATTTTTAGATATCCAAGTTCCTGTAGTTTCTGCTGAAGAACTTGTGCTTCCATGTTATGTTATCTCTCATTTTCACTGCAACAAACAGCTTAAAGCTTTTTTTAAGGCTGTGGCTATTTTACTATTAATGGCATTTTACCCATGGAAGCTATTTGATTGATGACATTTGTGAATGATCAATTTTAATGATGTATAAAAATCTGACTTCTGGTCATTTCTAATTTGCCAAGCCAAATCAAAAAAGTTGTACACCAATTGTACCTTACACTCCCCATGCATTCGCATACCAGGCCTTCCCCCACTGTACACTTCCTTTGTCTAAGTAACCTGTCAGCAAAAACTCATAACTCATAAACATCACATTTGAAGAAAGGCTGTGGCTGCTACCCTAACTCTTAATAAATATTAAAATAAAATCAACTTCCAGTCACAGTCACTGGTGTTTAGATCTGATGCTTAAGTTGTTACCCTGAAAAAATGGCAGTAGAAACTGTAAGAATACCAACTTATAATTTTGTAGTCAACAAGTTATGCATATTTAAAATGATAAGATGTTTCCAACATTAGACCTGACTTGTCTTAATTGCATCCCTTTAATTATTGTAATTACTACTGGTGTCTACTTCAAAAACATGTAACAATTTACACCTATCTGGCCTGGCTGCACTCGATTGATTTCACGATCTATTATACCGTATATACTGCCCAATAAGCCGAGGTCGATTTTTAGCTCAGAAAATAAGGGTTTTTGCATATTACCGTCCAATAAGCCGAAGCTGAAAAATTATGTTCAACTACCCTACACGTGCTTTAAAATGACATCATTCTATTCGTGCCTTTTTCTTTTTTTACACAGTTTATAGTACATACTGTATTCAACAGACGAAGTACTTTGTGTTAATGAGTCGCTAAATAATTTAGCACGATAAGTTTATTAATTTTTGTTCGATATTTTTGTTCTGTGAGATCGTGCTATTATAAGATCATAGGTGACGCGTGATGAGATTGTGCTATTGTAAGATCGTAGGTGTCGTTTTGTGACCAATTTTGACCTTCGATATTTTTGATTCAAAGCTATATTTGCCCAATAAGCTGACCCCACAAAATTAGGTTAAAAAATTAGGTCCAGAAAATCGGCTTATTAGCCGGTATATATGGTATATCAAGTGCATTTGTAGCAATCAAGCATATTTGAATGCAATTACTTTTATTGGTCAGAATCAATGCACCCTTGAGAAACATTGATTAGACATACAGCTTTTAAAACCTTGAATCTACGTGAAATAGCAATGCATAAATGCCATAACTCATAAAATTGCTATCAAGTGTTAAAAAAAGCAGTTTTTTTCAAGTAAGATCAGATTGATTCAACCAAAACACTTAACTTCATTTCCAAAAATTCTACTTTACACCAATAGACAGAAAATCAGTTCATCTGTTGTCATGTTCTGCTTTTTGCTAAGATTGGTAGCCTTATTTTTCCACAATTCTGCAGTCTTAATAGCCTAGGCTTGACTTTTCAATACACATCAATAAAGGAAATGTCTTCCATATCTTTGGAAAACAAAATGGTAGAGACATCTTTTGGTCAACACTGAAATGTGGATTTATGGAAATTTGGCAGTTGTTAAGGAAATAGACGATAAACACTAACTGAATCACTTAGTTGCTGAAATATAGGAAGAAAAAAAGAAACTCGGTTTCACATCATTTTTCCTGTATTTTGCAGGCTCAAATATGCTGATTCAATGTATGTCTACCACTACACACTTGCTTTTGAACCAGACTTTGTAATGGAGCAACGTAGCATTTTAAATTCCGGATGCCCTTCCTGACCAATACCAGCAGTGTTTCTATAGAGTTTAGAGCTCCAGACTTTTTGCTCTGAAGCCTGCTGCAATACTACTACACCACGGCAGCTTTTAGATTTACAAAAATTTAAAGGAACTAAGTAATTTACAGAGACCAAACAACTAATTTTAAGGTTTATTTATTTAATGGCTTTGCATATAGTTGAATTCATTTTAAATATATGTGTGATCTTATCCAGTTGGGTGATTTTGTGGCAGTATTTTTGGTTTTGTAATTTTTTTATAACTTTATATTTTCATATGTCTGTGATTTTCATACTTTCATACTTAAATTTTCCTACTAATAGACAGTTTTTCCTTATTTCTGGGATTCAGTAATTTCATATTTTAGGGTTATTTTTTGTGAATGGTTTTGTAATTTTTTTACAACTGTCAGCGATTTTCATACTTTAATAGGCAGTTTTTTCCATATTTCTGTGATTCAGTAATTATATATTTTATAGTTTTTTTTCCGTGAATTCGTTTTTTTGTCTTTTAAAGTTGATCCACTTTTTTGTCATTTTGAGAAAGTTGAAATCAAACAAAGTTTACTTGCTTTCTAACACCAGTCACTGTTTTTTTATGAAACCAAGAAACTTCCCTTACCATATTACACTGTAAGCAACATTTGGTACTGGTATGGCTTTGAAAAGCTTTTATTAAATTTTGATGTATGACATCATGTTAACTTATGTTTTTTATGAGCTTAAAATGCTTCAAAAACCTTTTTGTTATCTGTTTTGAGGTTTCATTTTTTTACTAAGCTTATTTCTGCTGTTTATGATATTATTTTGTTTGGTGTTAAATACCATTTTTTCTCTGTTCTCAATTTTTTAATCAATTTGTCGCCTGTACAGTAAGGTTATAGTGGTAGGTTTGCTAAATTGGTAGGGTGTATGAATCTTGGAAAGTGTTTTCCAATATCTATAAAAATTTGCACAAATGCATTTCGTTGCAAGAATTATAGTACAAAAATATTTTTCAGTTCTTTTGCAAACAATGTATAAATATGTGTTATGGGCTACGCATGGTTTTATATACTGAAAAAGACAAAATAGCAGCATAAAATATTAAGTTTATATTTGCTTTGTAAACTGAAGGTTAAGCTAGGCAGCAGAAGCAATTGCTGTTATTGTGACATACCAAAAATTATTATGTAACGAAGATATTGAGCCAAATATGAAGAATTAGCGGAAAAATAAGCGTTTAAAAGCAATCACTTTTTTGTGATGGCATGGCAATATTTTTTTATTGGCAGCAGCTTTTTAAACTTTTTCACTCTACATTTGGTACTTTTGAAGAAAATAACAAAGCAAATTTACAAAGACTTTTTCGTGACGTCATATTACTCCTAAACAGTAAAGTTTTTTACTAGTTGATGAATCTAGTGCTGGATTTTGTTGGAATGGTTGGCTGCTTTCTTAAATCAAAAGATGTGGATTTTGAAAATTTGTTGTGATTATGATGCTACTGGCCCCTTATGACATTCGTTATGAGGTGGTTATCAATAGTGCTAAATTTCATGCTTTTTACACTGTCGTTTTGGAGGAGATAAACTAGATCGATAGAATGGTGCTTTGTGGTATTGATAAAGGTTTATATTATTTGATTTGATTAAATTGGTTACTTCTATTATATCAATTATAATGCTATTTTTATGCAGACAAGCTGTTAGTTTGTCAACTGTTTTGTCTTGACATTAAATAGATGAAATGATTGGTTCGATTTCTACAATCAATCCTCAAAAGCGATGTGGGTATATAAAAGAAAAAGGAAAACATTTTACTTATTATTTTGGATTCAACAGCATTTCGGAGAAAGACTTACAACCTAAAGTTGGTCAACTTGTAAGCTTTGATTTGTATCGCAGAAATGAGAATGAGTCTGTTGCAGTTCGAATTCGATCTCTTGTTCAGTCTTCAGATGATGGTGATTTTGTAGATGCAGTAGTTTTATGGTACAAGCCAGAGAAGAGCTTTGGTTATGTGAAATGTGAAAATTCATGTGATGCTTTTCTTCATGTCAAATTTCTACATAAAGTTGGTTTAAATTCAGTACGTCCTGGTGAGAAAATTAAAGTGAAAGTTGTGGAAAATAAATATCCTGGAAAAATGGCAGTTTCTCAAGTGATGCTTTACAAAGAGCTAAAGTATTCTGGTGCAAAAGATGCACAGCGTCAACCAAAATATCCCCCACCACAAGTGCAGTCAAGTTGCACTTCTGATGAACTAACAGCAATTCCTTGCAGTTCTACCAGCAATGAAAAAAGATCAAATGCTACAAAGCCTCAAAGACCTGTTCCTAGAAGCTTTTCTGCAAATTACAGGTATTATCCACCTCATGTGCATGATGGCCCTTCCTCAAGAATGGTTAATTCCTACCCTGGTCCTCCAAGAATGCCTGGAGATTATGGATGCTTCAGAAATACTTCCATGAACTACAGTGATGGGCCACCTTTGTATAGCTCCAGTCCATATGGTAAATCTGAACCAAGAATGCACAATTCTAGCGTACCTCATACTCCTACTAGAAACTTCAATGGTCCACTTCATACTCATATGCAAAATCCTGGAGGTATGCCAATGAGAATGCCATTTCCTTCGCCCACACAAAATTATCCTCGAGGAGGACAGTTTTATCCTCCTGGATATTCTATGCCTGGACCAGGTAATTTCCATTTATCGACTACTAATTCACCACGTTTTATGCCAAGACAGACTCCTAGACCTCGACCAATCACTAACCCTGAATATGCTAAAGTAAAGCAACAGATTTTTCAAAAAGAAGGTCTTCTGAAGACTTTGAATGTTCGGAAATTGCCTGATGCTGGACAAAGGTTGTATGATCAAATCAAGGAGCTCAAAGAAAAGCTAAAAACCTTGAGCATGTATGATGACAGCGAATCTGACTCTGAAACAAAATCAATATCATCCAAAGCTAAATCAAAACATGCAAATGGTCGTGCACTCCTCACAACTGCACATGATATGAACGCTGGTGATCCTACTGTGTATAGTCACAACCGCAATAAATTAATGGCAAAACAAACCGAACTCTTTCGGAAGGTAGGTAATCGGCATGCATGTTGGTTTTTATTGATGCACAAGTAGTGCTCAATTTTGTTGTAAATCTTTTTTTTTTCATACTACAGCTTTAAGAGTGCTTGTCCACAGCATGGCATGGCGAACTCACTGTCAAAAGTCTTGGTTAAGTGTTATATACCACATGACTGTTTGTTAAAGCAGAGCCATTGTTTGCTTTCAAGCTCACGCTTTAGATTGCAACCAAGGTATATCTGGTACCACCACAGTGACACGTATGGGTGGGTACAGACTTCAAAGGCTGTATGTTCGCTTTGCTGCCTTCCAAACTTTTTTTGTTGATGAGTTATAAGTTATCATCCTCGTTTGGGCTGATTTCCACTTGCCAACTTTACAAGTGTGTGTCTGAGTTTGTTATATTTTGCCACCACCGCAAATGCGCAATGAGCTATTATTCAGCAAACCGATAGCAAAAACACCGAGCGTTTTTTGGCAGCGTGTGCAAGTAGGGATTGATTTTAAAATGCCAGTGTTGTATTCAGTGACCAACTGAAGCTTTAGTAGGAGTTTTTGTCATGGTAGAAACATCAGATATCAATTGTTTTTATTGCCAGTATTGGTTGTGGTCTGCTTGTTAATTGCCGTGAAGTGCAAGCACAGAGAAAAACAGATAACCTACACTGCAAGACCGAGCAGGTTAAGAGAGAGAGGCAGTCAAGGCTAACTTCTGGTTTCGGGTGTCTAAAAGTCGCATTTTAGGGCATAATAGATGAACAGCGTCATAATACCGACACGGAGTAGTACGATCGATACTGATAGCTTGAAACCACTGTTTAGTGCAGTGGTCGGTAAACTGTACCCACTTGACTCTTTAGTGGGCTGTACGCAACTCGCAATTGTTGGCTGCAATGTGTAAAAGCAAAGATTCATCAATATTAAAAAGCGGCAAAAATGTCGATGTTGCCCGACAATTTTGCGCAAAATTGAGAAAGTTCACTTTCAAATAGTTGGTCTCCGAAAAAATGTATTCAACTGGCAAATCGTGCTCAACTCACTTTCAAATAGTTGGTCTCCAAAAAAATATGTTCAACTGACAAATTGAGCTCAATTTTAGAAGTTTGTTTCAATCAGCTTCCTTCAATGCTGGGTGGGCCTTCAGCAATGATTAAAAGGAAAATTTTGGCAGCCATAACAACAGTTTGCGACTACCGGCTCAGTCTATAAAGAATAGCGTGATTTTTAAGTTTATCTATTTGGTGTCAGGTCACAACTGAAGCTATTGAAAAACTTCATACATCTCTTCATACTTGTCCACCGCCAGATAATGAGCTGCATGATCCAGAAGGCCTAAAGGTACAGTGTCTCATCAGAATATTTAGGTTATCTCTTTTAAGATATGGCCCTGAAATTTGATGTAGTAGCTGCTTCTAGTATTTCAAAATTAGTGTCATATTTGTGAAAGAACTCGACCTGATATCGATTTAAGGTTGTCTAGTCCACTTGGCATTGCGTCTGGTAAATTATTCTAGTGAACATTATATTGTTAGAGCATCCTCTTCGTGGTCGGTAGACTTGGGTTTAATTCTCTTTTCGAGCCATACTAAAAGTCGTTAAAGAAAAGTATTCACAGCTTCCTGCACGGCGCTCTCCACATAAGGGATAGCGTGAAGAAAAAGCCGGCAAGTCTGCTTGTTAAGCGCCTGGGAAAAAGACAGTTAAAGGACGTTCCTCAATATTTATGTGGCAAACAGGTCGTGGAGCCGAGCAGTTCATCCGTGGTGTTGGCTCTGTCTGATAAAAGATTTGCTACCCCAGTACGAAATAATATTCATCACAGAAAAAGCTTCTGAAAAATTTCTTTGCTTTATCATACACTTGAGATCGCATTCTTTCAGTTATCATTCATGATTGATGGCCATAGGTGAGGATCGAAACAAAAGGAGATTAAAAGCTTGGCATATCAAAGAAGCCTTCGTTTTATGACAACTGATGGCTCTCGATTACACAGGTGTTCGTTTTTGGTTAATTTTACCGTTTTGTAGGTGACGTTGATGATTCATCAACGTCAAGCTTTGGCGTGGCTTGTGTGGAGAGAAAAGCAATCAGTAAGTGGAGGCATTCTCGCTGATGATATGGGCTTGGGAAAAACGCTGACAATGATTGCTTTGATCCTCACTAAGCTTTCGGATGTTGAGGTAACGTAACTTAATATTAATGTCATAAGCTTGCTCTAAATACTCCGTTTTTCTAGTAGACTATTGTTTGCTGTATGTCTTGTTGTTGCTCTCTGTAACCTCAGAGAGCATATCAACTAGAAAATCATTTTGATTGTTTACTTCATCCTTGTCTACTTTTGTCCGAGTTTTGACGCTGTTTTTTTTCTGTGTATGTTTGTGTGATGTGTAATAAATGTGAACGGCTTAAAAGCGAACCATAAATCTGTCTAAAGGCTGGTTTTCATTAGACGTAGATTGCTGGCGTGGGCGAAAAATTCTTTGTTTCGCGCTGCGCTTGCAATTTACGCCTAATGGAAACCAGCCTTAAATCGTTTTAAAGTTGGATCGCTGAATAATTAAACGTGTGACTTACTAAACATAGCTAAGTTATATTTTAGTACATATTTTCGTCGACAATTTATTCGCCTATTTTGCAACAATCAGTCAATTACAACTCTTTGTAAACGCAATAACTATCAAATATCTTAACTGTTAGAAACTTACCGGTCTACTCTGATCAACTATAATCGTTTTTTTACGTTAGTTTAAACTGAAGTCAAAACGTAAACACAGCCAAAAATTATAATAGATCAAATAAATAGTTTGCAACTAATTTATAAAGCCTACTTTTGCCGTGATGCATACATTCTCAGGCCATTCTGCTAGAGAACTGTTTAGCTCTGCTAAGTTCTTGCCTTAATTAGCAGGAAAAAGGCTTGGAAAGTGACCAAAAAACAACTGATCCTAGATGTACTGGCGTTGATGAAAAGAAATCATGCGATGTTGCCGATAAGAGCGATGAGGTGGGTGGTAAGCAAGAGGAAGATGTGGAGGAAAAGTCAGGCTCATCTTCAGATTCCGTTGACAGTAAGCTAAAGTATTTATTTATACGCTGCTTATTGGAAACCTTGTATGGTCTTACATTAAACAACTTGCGATCAAACTCGCCTTGAAACCACAAGTGCTGTCGTCGCTATGCGTTTCTATCTTAATGCGGCAGTAGGCAGGACAAAATGTCTTGCTGCTACTATGCTGTATAGTTTAAAAGTACGCAGTGATGTAGACGAGTGGTTAATAGCAGAAAAATACTAAATTTAATACATACTGCTAAATTGCGTAGTATTTTGGTTGAAATTTGAAGGATAATATCCATGATGTTGTAAAGCGCTACAGTGGCGCTCAAGCCCCTGGGTATTGACCATCAACTTTATATTTTATACAGGGGGGGGGGGGGCGGGGCAGAAAAACCTTTATTGCTCTTTTTATTACATGCATACAACACTATATGGTTGCTATTTTATTTTTGAACTATGTTTTTGAATTGACGTTCTCAAAGTGACGCCCTCGAGCTGCGATGCACTGCTGTAAGTGACTCCTAAAGTTTTTCGTCGCCCTCCGTGTCATTTCTTGTGGAACCTCTTTTACTGTTTGGCGAATAGCAGCTTTCAGTCCATCAATGGTCGCTGGTCGGTGGTTGTATGCCTCTACCTTAACATAACCCCACAGAAAATAATCACTAGGTGGAAAGATCAGGCGAACCTGCTAGCCATCCAATATCACCACGCAAAGAAATCAAATGCGCTGGGAAGAGTCCTCGCAAAATATCGATTGATTTTTTCGCAGTATGGGCGGTTGCTCCATCTTGTTGAAACCATACCATTGCATTTTCTCCGATATCGGCTTTCGAAAGTTTTGCAGCATCTGCACATAACGAGCTCAAGTAACTGAAATCGTTTTGTTCTCCTCAAACAAGTAAGCCCCAAACTCCAAAATTCGCAACCGCTCACCACACTGTCACTCTCTCACTGTGAAAAGACCTTTCAAGTAGCTCTCTAGGGCTACTTTCTGACCAGCAGCGAAAATTTTTTGTTGACAAAGCCAGATATATGAAAGTGAGCTTCGTCACTGGTAACCAGAACAGCATTAGCAGGAACATTTTCCAAAATATCTTTACATCAGACTACACGAGTTTCATGGTCTTGTTCCAGAAATGAACGGATCTAGGCTTTTTCAGATCCTGATCCGATCCTAATCCGAACCATCAAATCCTAATCCTAATCCTGACTTTGGAAAATGTTAAATCCTAATCCTGAAAATGCATGTTTTGAAATTGATTTTAAGCTTTACTTCATTTGATCACAAAAAAGTTAAATCCTAATCCGGATTTTTCAAAAATTCTAAATCCTAATCCGAGCTCATCTCTGTCTTGTTCCTCCAATTTTTGAGCAAACATCAAGTTTATATGGATGAAACTTAAATTAATATGCAAAATTGGTCTTTCCTACGAACAGAAAGATTCAATGCAGCAGAATGCTTGCGAGCTAGACGCGTTGCTGTTTGCAAAACGGACTCTTTCATAATTTGGATATTCTCTGGAGTTCGAACGCTTCTTGGTCTTCAGGGGGCTTCTGCTTTAGTGCTGAGCTGTAGCTCTAAAGTTTTTGATCCAGAGAAGTATAATTTTTTGATCAGAAACAGGGTTGCGCCTGCTCAGTTGGAAATGATTTCTGAAATTTCTTAAGATTGCAGTTACAGATTCTTCGTTAGTGAGAAAACTTTCCAGGATAAATGTGTACCTGTCCAGACTTCAAAACTTTTCAAAAAAAGTTTAATAAATCACTAGTTATTCTGATCTCTCACTCTAGGAAACAAAAGGATGTTGATTAACTACATAAATTGACTTTAACTCTGTGGCTAACTGCAACGGCATTGCCATAGTAAGGCTTTGAAATGTGAGAGGTTTTTCTACCCCACCCTGTACTCTATTAAGAACACAAAATTGTGGATGTCCAAAATCGTTATTTCGAAAAAAAAAGCGCGGTTTCCCTTTCCGTACTATTTTTGCTTTGGCCTGTTTTATATATTGATAAGGAGGTTAATTTAGAAGTAGCGCACGTGCTACTTTAATCTCCTTATCATTATATAAAATATTTTGATAAGGAAGTTAAATTAGAAGTAGCCTTTTATTAACAATCGAGGTTTTATTAACAATATTATCAATCGAGGTTTTACATCCTCAAGGTTTTTTCTTTCGAGCATGAATAGAATTTAAACAATGATCTACGGACTTGAATCTTTGCTGCTGGATTTATTCATTTTTTTGTTTAATTCGGTAGAATTTGCCTATAACGGCAAATTGGCTCTAGGGCGGTGCTTCTCAACCTTTTTGATGTCATGGACCACTTTTCTCCGAGACTTTGTTTTGGGGCCCACTTCATAAAAAATTTGTTTCAAAACAATCATTATTTTATTTCAGGAAGGAAGTTGCTACAAAATGAAAGAGTGTTAAGTTTATTGTACCTTTTTAGCTTTTGTAATTCATAATTTTTTTTCAAAACAATTTTTAATTTATCGCAGAACGTTTCGCGGCCCACCTGAAGGACCTTCACGGCCCATCAGTGGGCCGCGGCCCGCCGGTTGAGAAGCTCTGCTTTAGGGATTGCTAAAATTGACGTTATAAACGAATTGCCATTGTTCTAAAACTGTCTTTTGATTGGACCCAAAACTGTCTTTTGATGGACCCAGAGTTTTGTTATCGGTGCAATGAAAAACCAACGAGTTGGCGAAACTCACGCAGAAAGTGCAGCACCGTTCCACAACGAGAATTTATACTATAATCTGCAGTGGTATGTAATTTGCGCGGTGCACGTAATACAGAACGTCATCATTTATAACACTGGTTTTCAAACTGCGTATTCACGAACCCATTTGAAAAAGTCGTCAATATAGCGGACCCCTGCATAAATATTGTTTGGAAGTCGCCATTTACATATACAAATATTGTCGATCCTGTCAAATTTCTCAAAAATTAGGATTGTCGAGTTTCCTTTGACAGTTGGATGTGTATTTTTAAAGTCGCTCAGAGTTGATGATGCCAACCATCAAAACATTTGATGAAAAATTTAACAATTCATCAAAATTTATTGCTTCTAGCTTTATCCAAAGTCATCACAGCCTTTACGGACCCCCTAAAAACTTCTCATATACCCTCGGAGGTCTGTGGACCCCAGTTTTAAAACCATTGATTCATAACAGTGAAGTTATAGACCTTCAGCCGTTTTGCTTTGGTGAAGCATTTAATTTTTGTAGTTACGCGTAGATTGCCCTGGCTTGTTGCTTTTTACCATTGTTGAATCGGTCATCATATTCGTATTTTTTTCCTTGAGGAAAATGACCTTGTTTGGTATAATTTGCAACCACGGTAGCTTTCAGTTGATACTGTTTGTACAATTTTTGTTTTGATTTGGTTCTTAATAGGACGCCAATTGTAAAGTACGTCGTAAAGTAAAATTTTGCAGACCTTAAAAGCATATCGTACTGTAACGAAACGATTTTTCCTGCCCAAAGACAAATCATTCAGCAGCGAAAACACGGCGAAGTACCGTCTGTAAAATAGCGCTTTATGCAAAATATGTTGGTGGTAATTTGGAACCGTCTTCTTCTTCGTCGTATGAGCCATTTGTTCTAAGCATTATGCAGGAAGATGTACATACACTGCATTAGCGCTCACGCTCGGTTTGAGAGTCTTCAGTTAGACCGAAGCCACCATGACGAGTAGACTGCTTGGCCTCACCACTTGTCTGCCACATAAAGATGGAGGCATCCCGTTAAGTGCCTTGCCCAAGAACACAACAAGCAAGCTTTCCGGCTTACTTATTGTGTCCCACTTACTTGTTGTGTCCCAAAATTACCCATTTCAGCCTCTGAGAGGTAGTGACGAAAAATAGCGGCGCCGGAGCGTAACGGGCGTCGGCGATCGCGATGAGTTCGACGAATAACAGAGGAACCGGCGAAATTTGGTTTACTATAAAATGTGCTGATTGTTTATAGGTAGGCCTAGACTTTGTTTTGCTGTCAACTGAATCTCGTCGCTTCCGAATTACCACCGACGTTTCCGAGCATGTTTTGCACGAAGGGATATTATACAGACAGCGCTTCACCGTATTTTCATTGCTGCAGGATTTGTCTGTGGAAAGGAAAAATAGTTTTGTTGCTGCGTGATTTGTCTTTTGATGGGAAAAATTGTTTCGTTGCAGTACAATATGTTCAAAATAAGCGGTTCTCAACCTTTATTCTCACATTTACCCCTTGGCAAATTTCAAAAGTAAAGTTTACCCCCCAAATTTTTTATACATGTATTTTCACTTCTTCAAATGCCTATTGTAGTAAGTAACAGTGTGAATTTTTTTGCCAACAAAATTTACCGCCCGGTTGAGAACCTCTGTACTAAATTTTACGACGTACTTTACAATTTGCACCTTTATAATTTTAGATCATCAGCGGCGAGCTTTGATGCGCGCTTGACTAAGTTGAATCTCTGCGGCGAAAGACATATATTACAATGGCCAAACAAACAATAGACTACTCGCTTGCAGGATTTTTAACTGGATAAAAAGATGATGGCCGTTCGTGACAATGATAATGGCCTATAGTGTCGCTATAGGCGAATAGGATACCTCTGCAAAACAAATGACGCCGATATAAGCGAATTGGCATTACATGTAATGTCGTTATAAGCGAACTGTAAGGTATGCAAAAAATTGGGAATTTTACCAGAACCAAGCGGAATGTGACGTTATAGACAGATTAATCGTATAATTGAAACTTTTACATAGACGAATTCTGCTGTAACATAATGTAAGGTTTTATTAATTTTTTTTCAGCCATTAAATGCGACTCAACCTTGATAGTAGCTCCAGCTTCATTGATATATCACTGGGATAGTGAAATCAAAAACAGGTAAATAAGAATTTAATCTTGATTATCTAATGACTGCAAAGCCAGGGTTATCTGTAGAATACCTTATTTTCATACCTCCTTCGCAGCCAATACTGCCGGTGCAGTGCAATTTTACCGCAAGCAGGGAAATTGCAACGCCGCAAAATCCAAACTGATGTCGCTCGGGTAAAGTCTTGCTTTTAAGAAGCGCCGCAACATGTTGAGTCATTAGAGTAGCTGTGCGCTCGTTTTGTTGGCATCAGTAAACTGTAGGGTAATGAGTAACATTTACTTATTGTGGAATGAGGTGTGAATATGGACAAGGAAAAAAGATGGTGTGAAAGAGTATATTAGAACTAAAACAGGTTTAATCAACCGTTAATCAGCCCCCTACCCCCTGTTTGTGCAATCAAAGGGGGGTACAAGAGGTCCAAAATTCATCAAATGCCGATATCTTTTGAATAAAAGGAGATAAAAAGGTGATTTTGATTTATGATTCAGAAGCATCAAAAGTTCGTTTTATTTAAAAAAGAAAGTTTGCTCAAAAATCAACAAATTATTTCCAAAAACTTTGTTATATGTTTAAATGATTTTATGTTAAAATATTAAGGTGAATGTATATAGTATACGTTTTTGTGCTTTCTTGTGTGGTTGTATATGTTTTTCTCGCCCGTTTTTGTACGAAAATTTTTATTCGCTTGGATATTTATACGGTGTTAAGTTTAATGTACCCCAGTACATATTTTTTCTCATGCATTTGCGTACGAAAGTTTTCATCTGCATAGTTATTTATAAGATACTTTGTAGTATATGTTATCGTTCAAACATCCGATTTTTGTGGGCAAAGCCCGCATCTAAGGCGTTGTTGTGACCAGAAACGCTCAAAAGTCTTTTGATTCGTGCTTGGCGGACAAAGCGAGGGCAATCACTCCCGAGGTATTCTGTGTTACGTCATAATGCAAATTTAAGCGGATGAAAATTTCCGCTCAAAAATGCTCGAGAGCAAAAAACCGCGAACTGAATACAAACATTTCTACAGAGTGTGCATTGTGTTCGTCGTGTGAACATTTGGTTTTGAGCGCGAAGTACGTACCAAAAGACATTTATACGTTATCGTCCACGAAAACGTGTACGCTTTTAGTGTACTTTGCGAACGACATCGGATGTTCACTCTACAACACCTACTGTAAAGCAGGGATCCGCAAGTAGTGGGTCGCGAGACCTTGCACATTTGGTCCTGAAGAAATTTAAACTTCCTGCAATTATTCTAATATGTCAACGCATTATTTATGTTTGGAGTGCATGCAAGTAATTAGGATTTAAGCGATTTCTTTACGTAGTGTAGCGTCGTCTGTACAAATATAATTTTGTTTTTTAAACACACAATGCTTTCCGTAGTGGTTGTTTCTTACGTCACAATTTCCCTATAAAGTTAGTGGAGCATATGCGGAGTTAGCAGCAACCAAAGCCCTTATTCTGCGAAAGTGTGGCTATTTTCAAAATCAAATCTCGACTTGATTTGCTCTAAACACAGAGCTCGTAATTTTTATTCAACAGAACAAATTTGAGACTCTTTTGCTCTGCAGTTTATGCCCTGAGTTTCATACAATTTCGTTGAAAAAAATTGCTGCGATCACCAGTAGCCTTAACCGCGTTATTTAATTAAAAATATTTTTTGTAGAACTGCTCAGTGATGTTTGGGTCGCTTTACTTTAAGACTATTTTTTGGGGGTCAAAAGTATATGTGGACTTCTGCTGTATTAGCATCATATGAATATCGAAGCGGATGATAACTTTTTACAGAAATGCATGAGAGAAAAAATGTGCACGAAGTATATCCACTCTTATTTAGGTACCTCGATTATACATTTCAAGTAAAAAAACATTAGTACATTTTAGAAATCTCTTCGAAGCGTTCATGCACTGATGTGCTGGGCGTTGGTGGAAGCCTTTCGTAGCGTAAACTGGGTGCTGTTGTTTGCTTTGTTACAGTATATTTTTGCGTTTTGTTTGCGAAATGTCATTTTTTTCGTGTTGTTTAATGTCTGCAATCTCCTATTTATGGGAGAGGTTGCGTAGAATATTTGGCAGAATAAAATTTGATGTGCAACGTGAGCTTTTGACCGGGATTCCTTTTGCCTCAAACAAAAACTGGGTTGTGATGCAGACAACAGCAAATCGGTACAAGCAATGTGTTTTAGGTCTTGCGTGAAGAATAGGTGACTCCATAAACATTTTTAAGAAGACACTCTTAAAATCTAAAAACAGTTTCTTTGAGATTTAGCTTTTTATCTTGATTTTTGAGCAATGTTTGCCTTTGAAGCAGTGACAACCGAGGCCTGTATGAATCGGGGATTTCAAAATCATCTTTCTGCAACGTTATGTTGAAACTGTAAGAATTTGAAAATGTTGAACTTTCTGATTTTATTGCCTTCCTCGACAGATAGCATAGACAATGGATGAGCAATCTACTTAAGATTCGATGAAATCTGTTTTTAGTTTAAGTGCGCACTACCACACCATTTTTTCCAAGTTAAAAATTTTTATTTTTGTTGCATTCTTTTGTTTATTGGTGATTTTACTGAACTAACCCAATGTAATGCATGTAGGTGCAGAAGAGGCCTACTGAGTGTGCACTTGTATCACGGTAGCGACCGCGAAAAAGACGCCGAAAAATTATCAGAATTTGATGTTGTAATAACCACGTACGATATAGGTATGATATCAGAGGATAAATACAAAATTTTACTGAGAAATGTTATTCATAGCATTAGGAATTGGTAGGAAAGCATGCTCACCAATAATATTGCTATGCTGTTGTTTTTGTTGTGCCCATCGCAGTTGCTACCATCAATGCCATCGAGACCAGCTGCACTGTTTTTGATCATAACCGATTAAACTCAGTTTCATATTTTCACCCTTCACATTGCTTCTGTTGCTGGGCGCTTAGTAAACGATTTGTAAATACCATTTGTAAGTCTTTGGTATGACTGGACGAGGGAACTAAACCCAGATCTACCAACTGCGAAGTGGACGCTCCACTACACCACCGCGTTGGTGTATTGCTGTGCAATCAAACTATCTTTCGTTGTGCTCATCGAAGTTTCAGAACCTTACTTGTGTTGGTACCACAAACATACTATCGTAATTTCATTTCAAAACAGTGTTGAAAGAAGATTTTATGCCGGGTCGTTTTGGCGTTATCCCCCCTCTGTATAAACTTCCGTAAAAGTTTTTTGAAGCTAAATTAAGGTTGTGTTCTGCCAGCAAATTTTTTTGAAAAATTCGTTTTGTTTCAGTGAGACGCTGCAATCCGAAAGCTAAAAGCAAAGAGAAAAATGGCGAAAATTCAAAAAAAGCAGGTAAGAAGGGTATGGTACCTCAAGTCAGTTGATATAACATGGTTGAAAAATACTGTGTTCATGTTTTATTGCTAGTGGACATAACCTGCATTTAAGTGAGTTTGGTCAAATAAGTGAATGGTTCAACCTTCATTTAAAATGTTCCAAAAACTAACTTTTTTTAAATTTAAAGTCATTTTATTGCAAAAATACGAAGCCAAGTCTATATTCAACTTTGCCTTTTTCGAGCTGTAAATGCAACAACGTCTATACTTGCAAGTTGAGGAGTAACTGGTGATCAGTTTGATAGTGTACCTTGCATACGTTGACCGATTAAAATGAAGCTCAATACTTGCTATGACGTCAACCTCGAATGTGTTTCACATGCTCTGATTAGCTTTATTAGGAAGAAACGGCGTCCTTGATGCGCTTTTTGTGATTCAGCTTCCTCGTTCGAAGATGCCTTGTTTCGAATCGAGTGGAAGAGGATTATTTTAGACGAAGCGCATCAAATTCGCAACGTTAAGAATTTAACATCAGAAGCAGTTTGCTCCTTGCATGCAAAATCTAGATGGGCTATGTCAGGTGAGAAATTACTTCATGGCAGCAGACCACTTGACGCAAAAACCTTAAATGTTGATTTAACGCAGGTAACATATTTTGTGTGAATAATGCATTATCTTTTTTCGTCGTTTTCCCAGCAGAATGAAATGCAGGCAATGCTGATGCTGTGCATGCACTGTCGGCTTCTAATCATACGTTTTGGTACAAACTCTTGTTAGCTGGCTGGTCTTTAAATTCCTGATGTTTTTCACGGTGAACAACATGGTGCCAACTTTAGAATGTAGGTCCAAACAATGTGCGTTGAAATTCAAAGCATGCTGTCTAAAGTGTAACAAGTATGTGGCTTAGATTCAACAAATAATGATTCCAATTGCTGTTAAATTGCGGAAATCCGGACGGTTTTTGATTCGATTTTTTTTGCGCCACCAACCAACCGATTGCGCGCATTTATGGTCTTGACTTGTAGAGTTTTTTGAAAAGAAACCTTGTTGTATGTTCCTCTGCCTGGCTTCAGTCCTTGTTTTTGAAAGCCTGCAGCACTGGTAACTTCGAAGCCGTTCTATACACAAGTTGTTCTTTGTGTAACGGAAAACATTTCCCCGTCGTTGGAGATGGAAAACATTTGAACTAAAGATATACATTATTCCATCTATAATTAAGGTTAATTTTCTTTAGGTACGCCCATACAAAACGATGAAAACGACATGTTCGCTATGGTTAAATTTCTTCATTGTAGACCATTTGATGACTACAAGTTGTGGAAGCACCAAGTCTGCAACAAATCTGCAATTGGCAGAGAGCGACTTAAAACTCTGGTGTCTTCCCTTGTGCTGCGAAGGTATGTGACCACCCTTATTGCATTGCTGGCTCAAAGACTAGCAAAGCGAATACAAATTTTTAGCTTTAAGAATATTTCAGAACCAAAATTTTGTTTTGTGAAGCACGCTTTCTTCGATTGCGGAAAAGCTTGTGATTGCGCACGGAAAGGCTAGAATTCAGACCCTCTTTGGAGCTGTCAGCACTGGCTCCGCATTACTTCAGCTTGAAAATCGCTGTAAAAGACCTATCCCAAGAACGCATGAAGGCGCTGAACCGGTATTAACCTTCAGTCACTCGATACTAGCCAGTGTTGCGATCCGACTTATTACGTTCAAAATGCACAAATTTAAACAAGCTTTGAAAATGGCATTTGATCAGCCGGTTATCACTGAAAACTGTTTCATGCAAGTAGAAGGGAGCCATAGATTGGTGTTGCGAACTGGAACAAAGAAGTTACAAAACAAATTTTCATTGGCTTTTAAAAGCTTATTTAAAACTGCTTAAAGATAATTGTAAAGTACAAGCATTTTATTGTTTTTGTCCTTCTGTTGAGTCAGAAGCGCAATGTGAAACAAAGCATTTAGATTCGCATCGCAACATCTCATCCAGGTCAACATCGGAAAGTGACTATGGCATTGGAACCCAGTCGTTCATTTTCATTTGCCTTTTGAAGGTCGGGCCATTACCCCGAATCATCAGGGTCGACCAATACTTTGAACCAATCATAAATGAAAATTGCGTGTTGGCAGGTCACCACCAACAAAGCTGTTGCCATTGTTGGTGTCCACTAACTGCCGTTGTTGGGTGTCCAAAAGTCGCCTCTTACGACATGTTGTGTGAGCAGCTTCAGTATTTTAGCTATTTAAAGAAGCTTCCGACTTCTAGCATCAAGGTCTGCAATACTATTGTTGCAATTGGCACAAGCAAATATGTGCGTTTGCTATTTCTGCCGTATATCTTGATAATAATGTTGCTTTTTCGTGCAGAGAGAAGAGCCAGAAAGGAACTGATGGCAAACCATTAATATTATTGCCCAAGCGCACGTGTACAATACACAGACTGAAGCTGAATGATGTAGAGCGAGAAGTAGGTGTTGAATGTGGCAGCTAAGGCCGTTCAAGAGTTAGTTGATTGAATTATGCATTACTGGCTTGGAATTAAATCAGCCTCTTTGAGATAGCGATGTGCTTCGAAAGTCTTTATGGTAGCTTCTGTTTTCTTACGATGAAAAAGCGAGTTTAAAAGACGACAAATTGAACATCAACCAGTTCTTTTCAATTATGCTAGAGCGTCGTTGTGTTCATGTATGCTTCGTAACGATCAATACAGCTTGGCAGTTGGCGCCGAACATGCGTGTTGCAAGCAAGGAAAATTACGGTGAAGTGTATTTCTTAAGGACATTTCAACCCTTGGCATGTATTGTGAGGCTGTCATGAGGTGTGAACGCTGGATCACTGGTACCATAAAATGGCGATCCCACCCACTCGACTGAAACCGACCAAGTTGTTGATTAATGAAAATTAATCCATTCTGCGGTCTGCAACATAAAACAGCACCAGGAAGTTTTAAGTTCTATTCTTTATCAGGTTTATGACAAACTAATAAAGGAATCCTTCACCGCTTTTAACTCTTATCAGTCGATGAAGAGAAATAAAGAAATCTCGCCGGATCGCAATCCGTATCGCAAAGTCTCCACTAATGAAACGGCGAAGCTCTCAGCTACTGGGTTGCTGGTTCGACTCTTAAGGTAATAGAGTCTAACTGGAATGAATAATGTGAGTTCGGCGTGGAGGGGCTTGAAACTGCGCGTTGGTGACAATGACCGAGAGTTCAGATCTGGCAATGACTACGTGTTTGTGCTCTTGAAGTAGATTTGTCTACAGAAAATTAATCAACGTAAACGTTATCTTTAAGAAACAAGTCTGAACAATAATGCTCTCTATGCTTTGTGGCACTGTTGCTTATCCTACAAATTTTGTAATGAAAAGTTCTATACAAGAACAGTAAATCACCTTGTTGTTGTTGTTGTTGTTGTTTACCCGACCCCTTCCGAGGGATGGGGGCATGGCGGAAGACCATGGAGCCCCAGAAGCCGGGCAACTCCCCAGGGTCTGGACCAGAGGTCATAAAGAGACAGAGAGTCGCCAAAGAGTGAGCGGCGCAAAGAGTCCGTAGCTGGACAGTGCAGAATGAGATGAGAGATGTCCTGGGACGAGTGTCCACAGGCGCTGCAAGAAGGATTCTCGATTCTGCCAATCCTGGAGAGATAAGAACCTAAAAGAAGGCTGTGTCCATTGCAGCGAAGACGAGAGAGGACACAGCGAGCATGACGAGGGAGCACAAGTTCCTCAGTGGAAATTGAGGGAACCTGTGTGTCAAAATACTTTGAGGAGACAGTACGCCTCCAGTCCGAGATAAGACGAGAGTGGATACGAGAGATAAGAGGAGAGAGACTACAAGGGATTGCGGAGGGCGCAAGCAGCGCTCCCCGTCTGGCAAGCTCATCAGCTGTGTCGTTCCCCGGGAGAAACGAGTGTCCGGGGACCCATTGTAGCCTGATAGAACAGGAGGAGAAGAAGGACAGTTCCTGCCAGATCTGCCACAGAGTTTGAGATAACAGGAAAGGTGGAGGAGAGGACAGGGTGGCGAGGACAGAACGAGAGTCAAACAGGAGAAGAAGAGAAGAAAAACGGCAGACTTTATGGTGTTGCCGAGACCAGCAAAGAGCGTGCAGAATGGCGCAGGCTTCAGCGGAAAAACTGGAACAAACTGGGCCTGCCGAAAAGGAAAGAGTGGCCTCAGTGCCACAGAGAGAGCAGTTGGCAAGAACGCCGGAGCCGCCCTTGCCAAAAGGAAAAGGAACAGAGCCGTCTGTCCAGAGTACCAGATCATGAGGAGGAAGAGAGTCAAGGTGGGCGAGAGCCGCACCTTGGCGAGAGTGAGGGGGATCAGAGCGAGAGCATGGAGTGGAAAGGGTGGACTCCACCGTGAACGAGGGAAGATTCCAAGGAGGACAAGGAGGGCAAGCAACAAGAGCCTCCCTAGAACAAGTAGAAGGAAGCATGAGCGGGTGAGTGGACGCAAAAGCTCTCCAGGACGATCTGCAGAGTCTTGGTTTCACTCCTAGTCTGGCCAAACCTGAGATGGGAAAGGAGGTTGGGAGACGAAGAGCCCGCTCATGAGAAAAAAGAGTGAAGTGAGTCAGAGTGACTCGTAGGGGAGGTAGAGAAGCCTCGGTGAGTAGTAGAGGGATAGGGGACGACGAGAGGCAGCCGGTGATGGCGCGACTGGCCGCTCGGTGAAGGCGTTCCAATTTGGTGATATTGGTAGCGCTTAGGAAAGGAAACCATCCGGGTGAAGCGTAAGTGAGAAGGGACCGAAGAAAAGATTTATACAGAACAGAGAGGGACTCCTTAGAGGGGCCCCAAGAGGAAGCAGAGATACAGCGTAAGACCTTGAGACGTGGGAAAAATTTGGCCTTCAGCGAAGATACATGCCTAGAAAAGGAAAGAGTGCGGTCGAAGGTGACCCCAAGAAAAGTTGGAGTGGGATTAAAACGGAGGCGGGAGCCGAGTAGGAGGAGGTTGGGCTGGAGGTTAGCCTGGTGGGGATCCACTGAAAAGAAGGAGGCCTCACATTTGCTCGGATTGAGAGGAAGACACCAGTACTCAGACCAGCGCTCCAATCGAAACAGAGCTCCTTGTGTGGCCTCCACCGCAGTGGGGACCGAGGGGGAGGAGGACCAAATGGCCAGATCGTCAGCGTAAAGAGAACAGCTGACGGAAGAAGGCAGAGAAGCCGGAAGATCATTGATGAAGAGGGAGAAAAGTACAGGGCCAAGAACGGATCCTTGCGGAACACCTCGACGGACTCGAAAGGAACGGCTTTTGTGATTTTGAAAAACCACAGAAGCGCGCCTGTCAGAAAGGAAAGATTGAGTCCAACGAGCAAAGCAAGGAGGGAGGCCAGCCGAAATAAGTTTGTGGAAAAGGGCGGGGTGCCAGACAGAGTCAAAAGCTTTAGAGAAATCGATAGTAGACAGGATCGTCCGGGAGCCCGGCCTGGGTTTGTTAAACCCATCCGAAATGGACTGAGAAAGGTACAGAATTTGATCAAGTGTAGACCGTCCAGGGAGGAAACCGGCCTGGCGGGGAGAGAGAATGGAATTAGATTCCAGAAAAAAGAGAAGACGGGATAGTATGATGCGTTCAAAAAGCTTTGATACGCAGGAGGTGAGAGAGATAGGCCGGAAGGAAGCAGGAGAGTCGAGAGGTTTTCCCATCTTATGTATGGGAATAATAGAAGATGTCTTCCAGGTGGAAGGAAAGGAATGTGAAGACCAAGAAAGATTGAAGATGTGAAGAAGAAAATCCATGCCAGAGCGAGGAAGATGCTTTAGCATGGGATAGGCAACTTTGTCTGGGCCAGTGGCAGTGGATGAGGAGAGGTTGGAGGCAGCCGCAAGAAATTCAGCGGGAGAGAAGGGAGAGCAAAAGGACGAGTGAGACTCCACAGAGCACGTAGCTCGGCGGAGCTCAGTGAGGTAGCCTCTGGCTCTGCTGCGCAGGGCCTTTGGCTGAGACACGGAAAAGTGAGACCTCAGGTAAGCGGCATAGACCGAAGCCGATTCCCTGGGAGAGGAACAGTTAGGAAAGTTAGGAGAGGAGGAAGACGAGGAAGGAGAGCCAGCAATAGAGCGAAGAAGAGAGTGCATAGATTTAGGATTAGATTTAGGTGAAAGAGAAGTGCAGGTCGTCTGCCATGCCTCAGCCTTGGCCTTGGCAATGACCGACGAGGCACGTCGAGAGGCGGAGATGTAAGCCTGGCGATCTTCATCACTTCTGTGAGCAGTAGCGAAAGTCTTGCGTCTTTCACTAACCGCTTCTTCCACCTCAGCAGACCACCAGGCTTTAGGATGGCGTTTGATGCGGCCGAAAGGAATGGAAGATTTGGCCGCATTCATTGCCAGAGAGGTAAAGAGAGCAGCTGCAGAGGAAAGAGAAAGAGACGAGTATTCCTCTGCAGTAGGACAGTGAGAGTCAAAGTAGGAGGCAAAGTCATCCCAGCGAGCTTTCTGAAAATTGAAGGAAGGGGGGCGCTCGTTGGGGTGAAAGACCGGAGAGAGAGGGATAGATAGAAGAATTGGTAGGTGGTCAGAACCCAGGTCCTGAAGCACCTCCCAGGAGCAAGAAAAAGCAAGAGTAGAAGGAGCAAAGGAGATGTCAGGAGAGGAGCGACTGCCGGAGGAGCGATGGAGAAGGGTGGGTGTGTCAGGGTCATTGAGGGGGAGGAGGTCTGAGGAGATGACCCAGTCGAATACTTCCTCCCCACGGGGGTCGGAAGTACCTCTTGAGTCCCAAAGCGGGTGATGGCAATTGAAGTCCCCCAGAATGAAGAGATTTCTGGAGGAGGGAAGAATTGAGGGAGAGAAGGAATCGGTTCTGCCATCCGTTGGGGAGGAGCGAATAGGGGGGGCATACACATTAAGAAATGACACCGAGGAGGATTTGTTTAGAGAGATGTTGACCCCTACATAATCAGAGTAGGGATCGAGCGAAGAAAGAGAGGTGGTAGAAAGTTCAGAAAAGGATAGGCCCTGTCTGACGAAAATGACAACGCCGCCACTGGCATGCGAGGCATCAGAGGAGAGAATGCCAGACCGGGAGTGAGTACGATCAGAACGCAGAACAGAGAATCCAGGAATCCGGAAAGAGGAAGAGGAGTTAAGATTGGATTCCTGAATGCAGATAAGATCGACAGGATGGGATGAAAGAAAGTGAAGTAGTTCAGTGCTCCTGGCTCGAAGACCTCCAGCATTCCATTGAAGAACCCTGAGAGAGTCAGGGGGAGGAGAGGAGGCAGGAGGTGCAGAAGTATAGCCAGGAGCAAGGGACGGTGGTGGAAGGGTAGGGGAAGGAGATATAAGATGGGCAGATGGGGGATAAGAAGTTTGGAGACGAGGGTGGGGCAAGAGTGCAGCATTAGCAGAGGGGGGGCCAGATTCCACAGTGGAGGTATACGTGCCGGAGGAGTCCGAGGAGGGGGGAGTCACAGTGTTGCGGCAGGGGGGGCAGCTCCAAGAGTGAGAGCTGCCAAGAGCTCTGAAGTTAGATAAAGAAAGTTGTGAGCACCTTAGATGGACCCATTTGGAGCAAGCGCAGCATTGCACCGACTTGCCCCGCCAGGTCACATTTCCAGCGCACACAGAGCAAGGAAAGATGGGGCCAGGGTTAGGATGAACGTTACCGCTCATCAGGAGAAGAAGAAGAATGAGGAGACGAAGGAGGGCAAGAGTAGGGCAGGAGAGAAGAAAAAGTAAGAACAGGCGACCGATTTTAAAGATGCTGTGTGCTGCCCTTCTGCGGTCGTTCAGGGGGCAGCATAGCGAAAAAATGAATGGGGGGAGTGCCCGGGGTAACTGGGACCCTCGGGAAGGCCAACAGCCATTTCGACCCAACCCAAACGGGGCCGGGGACCGCACCACCACGTTGAGGCGGCTGTTGATTGGTGCAGTCAATCACCTTGAATCAATCATAGTAGTCAATCACCTTAAATCACCTTGTGGACTTGACAATAACTATACAAAAGAGCCAAAAACATAGAGGCCATCCTTGAAAGAGTCGCTATGTAAGCAAGTGTAGATTTCCGCTGCTCATTATTCGTCTAAAGGGAGGGTGGCAACTTTTTTCTTTTTTTTTTCGGAGATCACTCTTCACAAAACTAAAATTCCCAGATTTTCCATCTCTACAGTAAGTGAAGACCTTTTTTTAAAGACAATATTACGCGTGTGCGGCCTTCCACTGGCCACAAACTCTAACGCGTTGCACTGCAGTTTACACTCCACCACTGTACACGAAAACAACACAAGTCAAAAGAGCCGCAGTCAAGGTGGCTCGCGAGCCGCTGTTCGGCCACCCCTGGTCTAGAACGTCGTAAGTTTAGACGACTTCGCAGTTGCCGGTACTGCTGGTACCGTGTGTCAGTGCAGTTTCATGGCAAGCTCTTCAATGAAGCTGGTGAAAATACGTGCTCAGGACACGTAAACGTGGAAATTAAGTAAACGCCGAATAAGAAATCACTCGACGAGTTATTGTTGTTCTATCATAATACTCGGTTAGCCCAATTCCGAGTATCTATGATGACAGTTTGGGTTAGGTCACGCCTATTTTTGAAATTTTTTACATCCTCTCCTGCATTGCTGGCTAGTTACAGGCTAGCTTGTAGGTTAGACATGGGATGGATCAAGGTTACTTGTATCATGCGCAATGTTTTTTTTTTTGCGTGATCTGATTAATTTGAGAGTCAAGTAGCAGCTTTCAAATGCTTCCATATGGCTTTGCAGAAACAGTGCAATAGCAAATTGACATTTACGCTAGTGTTCGCCATAAGCACAAACAAATAGTGGGGTATCGAACCATAACGTAACAGCACTTAAAAGTTACAAAACTGGGTAAACACAGAGCTGCAAGAATTAACCTTAGTAAAAAGATTTTTATTTTTAAATGCTGTTAATGATTGGGGTCACTTTACTATGAAGCGGTGCGAAAGACAAAAAGCGATCCTAGTGGGATAAAAAACGAACCCACTAGCAACTAAAAGCAATCCCCCCAGGATCCCTTAAATCTTTTGCTCTGTTCCGTGGTAAATGAACCCGATTGTTTACTATTTTAAGTCAACTCGGTTTTGTATTTCACCCTCCGCACACTCCTATTGAGGAGGAGATGAGCGGATGTGGAGATGCGGCAAGCAGGAGACGTGCGTATACCATTTTTAAAGTCTTTGGCAAGACTCGACTAGAGAATTGAACCCAGGTGTACTAGCTGCGTAGTATACGCTCTAATCGCTTCACCTCTGCACCACTACCTCTCTACGCCAGTTGGAATCGGATTTTGAGGGAGATGAACAAAAACTTAGCAGAAGAAGTTGAACTGATTGAAAACGTTAATACGAGGTCGATTTTTCAATTTCGGTTGTTACTAAGGCTAAAAAGTAGAATAGATGTAGACTTGATGTAAAGCATGATGTGCTGTTCGCTTTGTCACAAACCGCACCGAAAATTTTGTTAGTTTCAAGTTAAGAGTGATAGCAATGTTCCCGCCGCAATTTCTGGCGTAATTATCATTTTAACGTTTTTTATTATTTCTTTTGTTGTGTTGCAGTAATTGTAAATATAAGGGGGAACAAGAATGATTTCGGAAAGTGTATAGGAGAGAGCGTATTATAACGGTTGAGAACCATTAGGATAGCCGCTTCGTTATTTCACCGTTTAATAATAGTAGAGGGTAATTCGGGGTGGTGTGAAAAAAGGAACTCGCATACATTGTGAAACATCCATATGTCCACATGCACCTTGCAGTTTTTCATGTATCTACTGAAAGGTTACGTTAGCCATCTATGTTTCAAACTATTACTATCTAGACACTCGCAAAGAATATTTTATTTTTAAACAAACTTATGTATAGGATTTGTCCCGCTTTTGTGAGTCTGTGTCAAAACATGATAACGAATCGCTGCACATCAACCTGTTTTATCTTGTGATTTGCGTTAAGGTTACGTCAATGTTGCAATCATCTGCATTTACTGAAAGACAAGTTCAACACGGATTTGCTCGAAAATGAACGTAGAGAAGTTGCGGTTGAAGATTTGTTGGAGACTTTGCATATAACAGATAGTAAGTGGTATCGCTGATAAGACTTGCGTAATGAGGTTTTAAAGACTTGATAGGGGTTTATCGCCCTCTCGCTAAATCAGTCACTGGCTTGATGGACGATTTTTTGGCATTTTTGTTGGATAAATTTTTCTTTGCAAAGCAATCTTCTACTCCCTGTCTACAGCTACAGTCTACAAGTCAAAGTTACTTTGACTTGTAATGCGCGTAGTGTTAGTTTTTATGGATTTCTGATGAGTAGTGATTTGTTGCTTTGATTTGTGGAGGAACAAATTTACTTCAATTGCAGAGGAACCAATGTTCGACTTCAAAGACGAACAGTATCTCGGCAAAGACAAAGCCTCTTATTTCGACATCACAGCAAGTAGCAGTAAAGTCAAGTATGTGATGGAGGTGTTGAATCGGTTAAAGTAAGTAGATTATCCAATATGCTGCTATTGCTTCTCCCTAGTAGGCGAGTGTTATTTTTTTTTCGAAAAAAGCCAATTTTGTTCTCAAGTTGCACGCCAATTTTGATTTCTTTTATTCACGTGAAAGCATTCGTCTCGCAAACTAATCTTAGTGCTCCGCGACACTAAAATGTAGCCGCCGTGTTGTAGCAGTCTTCGCTTTTGCGTTCCAGTGTTTTATGCGATTCAGTTACACTGCCATCTGAGGTGGACTACGAAAATGTTGACTGTACTTACGCTAACTTTGCTGTAGATCATTTAGTTGTTTCTTTGTATATTCACTGCTAAATGTATGATTGTCGACTGTCAAGAAGCATATTAACTAGAATACCGTGAAGTTGCTTCATGCTTTTTGAAGTATATGGTTAAAACAATGGGGCTGCCCGCCATCAGTTGTAAAAGGCCAGTTTCAGGCATGCAGTTGTTCCAGTCCGCTTTTTCACGGAGTAACTACCAGTTTGCATTTGTGTTTCACGTCTGGTTCAAATTGGACCGCTGCGTTCCCCCTGCCTGATCTTCACTAGGTAAGCGATATAAACGTGAATTAATGTGTCATGTGATGTTGCCGACACAAAATTTCATACGCCTCGCTGCAGCTTACCCTATAGTATCTTCTTTAGCGAACGGATCATTTTTATATGTAATCTACGCAGAATGAAATCGGCTAGGTCAACAACTCCGCTAATCCGTCTTTATCACATTACTGTAGACATAACGGTATTTTTGATCTTAATTATCACTCAAGCATCGTTCTTATTATGATTCTAAGCTTTTATCGAGAAGTTTAACCAGAGATTTTAAAGTAAGTTTCACAAACCGGTTTGACTGTACACACATTGGCTGATCTTAGTACTTGGGTATTGAAAATTTAAGTTTGAGCATATTATAAGTAGTTGCCTAGTCATTGCTTAATATATCAATCATGGCCTTGGATACGTAAGAAGAGTTGTCGCAATATTTTCACATTAAAGTCGGTTTTTCTTCATCTTGTCTCAACCACCTGACCACTCGTTAAAGTAATTTAGCATGTATAGTGACTGTGTATTAATATAAATCTGAAAAATAGGTTTAGAAGTCTAAGACTTAGCACGTCAAATGCTAATGTGATCTAAAAAAGCCACTCGGTACTCTTATGGAAATTCAAAGACAGTTAAATCAGCGTGGTAGCTTGGTCATGGCAGTAACCATGATATCCCAGCTCACACAACCACCGAAAGGAAGAGCTTTAGGGCCAGTAACCGGGTTCTCTGTTTTAACTCTGCTCATAATCTTTCATTTAGTAAGCTCGCTAAGTTGTCAAGCAAGTTCGCTAATCCTGTTAGCAGGTTAGCTAAGTGGTAGTTAGACCAGGTTTCCAAAACTAGTTGCATATGTGTAGTCATTGGTGGAACACTTGTATTTCGGAATCATAAAAATGATAAAAATCTGCTTCCGAAGTCAATCCGCAGTCAATTCAGCGTCCAAAACTTCGTTGGAATCAACATGAAACTACGCGGCGCGACCGCATGCAGCTGCGAACTCTGCGCGGTTGATGTCACTAATGCCGTGACACCATCCCGATGAAGAATAGGGGTAAACACACGCATACTTTCTGACTTTAAGGTTCTGGTTTAGGCATTGTTTTCAGTGATGTATCTGTTTTAATTACGTCATGTGTAAGTCTGACTGTAACAAAACATGCAGCGAATTGTAAAAAAACTTTAGGTTTCAAAAGACTTTCAATGATATTTCCCACGTGATGGCAAGTTCTCCAAATTTCTGTTTATGCCCAGCAAAATTTATTTCAATTAAAAGAGTTTGTTTCAGTTTTGAGAAGCCTTCGGAGAAGTCTGTGGTTGTGAGTCAGTGGACGTCCATGTTGCGGATTGTTGCTTGTCATTTGGACAAATTAGAAATCAGTTACGCGATCATAGAAGGGAGTGTGACAGCTAGAAAAAGAATGAATCTTGTGGATGATTTCAACAGAGATCCTGTCAAACCAAAAGTAGGTGAACTTGTTTTTGATTTTTCTCCTCCAGCCTGAGGAGCATCTTTATAATTGCAAGTAGAACATCTTGTGTTTGGATTCGTTTTTTAGTTACCTATACTGATGGCATGGTTTGATTCTATCACCAGCAATAAAATAATGAGATGAAGTTACAGCGACTGGTAATCTGATAGACTGGCTGGTCCCATCATCTGTCTGGCACATAAAGATGGAGGTATTTTGTCAAGTGCCGTATCTAAGGACACAACAAGCGAACTTGCAGGCTGTTTCAGCGCATCATTTTATTCAATCTTCCCATCTTTTTGAAGTCCAACTCTATTTTCTCTACTCGCCTTTCCAGTTTCCGCCTTGGTCGGTCTCCTTTGATTCGAATTCTTTATCTTTGTCACTCCATTTCGGATGGGTTTGACAAACCCATGCCGGGTTCTCGGACGATTCTTGCTGCTATCGACTTCTATAAAGCTTTTGACTCTATCTGGCATCCCGATCTCTTTCACAACTTATTTCGGCTGGCCTCCCTGCTTGCTTTGTTCGATGGCTTCAATCTTTTCTTTCTAATAGGCGCACTTGCGTGTTTTTTCAGAATCACAAAAGTTGCTACTTTCGAGTCCGTCGAGGTGTTCCACAAGAATACGTTCTCTCTTTGCATCGATGATCTCCCTATCTCTCCACCTGCTTCTGTGATCTGTTCTCTTTATGCTGACGGCCTGGACATCTGGTCTTCTTCTCCTTTCGGTACCTGCTGCTGTGGGGGCCACACAAGGAGCTGTGATCCCACCGGAGCGCTGGTCACAGCACCGATATCTTTTTCAATCGTTTCGCCTTTTTCTTTTCAGCTGATCCCCATCACGCCAATCTGCAGTTCACCTCCTCTTATTCAACTTCTCTCGCGCTTCAATTCTGCTTCCACTTCTCGAGATCACTAATAACAGCACTCCTTCCTTTTCTGCACATATGTCTTTGCTAAAGGCCATGTTTTTCCCTCATCTCAAGGTCTTAGCTGTATCTCTGCCTCTCCTGGGACCCCTCCAAGAAGTCCATTTCTCTTCTGTACAAAGCTTTTTTTTGGCCTGTTTTTACTTTACTTCACCCGGATGGTTTCCATTTCTCAGCGTTTTCAACATTACCAAGTTGGAATGCCTTCACCGAACCGGCAGTCGCGCCATCACCGGCTGACTCTCAACCTTTTCCTATTCCACTTCTCTCAGACGTCTCTACTTTCCCTGCGAGTCACTCTGACTCATTTCGGCCTGTCCTCTTGTGAGCGGGCCCTTGGTCTTCCAACCTCCTTTCCTACTTCAGGTTTGACCAAACTTGCAGTGAAACCAAGATTTTTTAAGTCTTCTTGGAGAGACTCTGCCTCCATTCACCTTCTTATGCTTTCTTCTTCCCCCAGGGAGGTCCTCTTTGCTTGCCCTCCCTTTGCTCCCTGGAACCCACCTTTCTTCAGCGTGGAGTTTACTCTCTCTACTCCATGCTCTTCCTGTGGCACTTTCTCGCCAAGGTTCGGCTCTTTCCCACCTTGACTTTCTCCCATCTCACGATTTTGTGAGTTGGACTGATTCTCTGTTTTTTTTCCTTTTAATAATAGGCGACTCTGGCCTCCTTGCCAATTGCTCACTTTGTGGTGCTAAGCCAACCCTTTCCTTTTTCGAAGGCCCATTGCGTTCAAGCATTTCTGCTGAAGCCCATGCCATTCCACAACCTTCGCTGGTCTCAGCAGCAGTTGCAAGACTGGCCATTCTCTTCGTTCAAATTCTCGCGCTGTTCTACTGAGGAACTTGTGCTTCCTCGTCAGGCTCGTTGTGTTCTCTGTCATCTTCGCTGCAGCTTTCTGTCAAACGTTTTGTTGGATTGGAAGAATTAAGAGTTTTTTTTAATCAAGCAGTTACTGAAATTTTTAAAAGGTTGAAGAGAATGGTCGGTGCACCTTTTTGACTTCATCAAAATTCTCGCTACAAACAGTGCAGTGATGCAGCAGTGTGTTGCAGTTTATCCTCAAGGCTCATGGTAGATTGGTTGTAGCGCTAGGTGTAGAACAAATGTTTCAACTTGCTTCGTGGTTCTCAGATCTTAGCATTCCGCTTAAACACTTCGCGCTTATCTTCAATAAATCAACTGCTGGTCACAATCCAGGTTGAGAAAATCATCCTGTGGAAAAATACCGTGTTCAAACTGAGTTTGGAACACCCGATCATTGTTTCCTTGCAAGCGACACTAACCCCCATCGACATTGCGAAGAATCGCAAAACATGATTCAATACCTCGTCGTAATCATGAAGTATTGCATCTAACTAGCGTGCGATTTGAAGTGTCATAAACCATGTTTTCAGGTCATGCTGGTCTCTCTTCAAGCTGGTGGAGTTGGATTAAACTTGATTGGAGGAAATCATTTGTTCATGCTCGACATGCATTGGAATCCTGCTTTGGAAAAACAAGTATAGATTTATAAAATACATTTTGTATGCATCTCTCAAGGAGATATTTCGGCAATTCGTTCACGGGGTAAAGCACTTCGCTGGGGAAAACTTTTGAGCCAATACGAGTTCATATAAACATTCAAGGGACCCGGATCTCTGGTGTTTTGTAGTTGTCAGTCGCACAATGAAGGCGCAATGCTGATTGATTACTAGAGAAAGAAGTGTTGTCTGTTTCAACTTAGAGCTGCTTTATGATGTGATAGAAGAAAAGCTTTGCGAAAAAGTTAAGCTAATTCAAAACAAGGGTTTATTACTTTTCGGGCGTTTGACACACAGTCCAATACGTAGTAGTGTTTTAAGAATACTTGGAGGTAACAGTAACTTTGAACTTAGATTTTCAATAGTAAAATGATTTTCATTCGCAGGCTTTTGATCGTATTTACAGAGTCGGTCAAACGAAAGAAGTATTTGTTCACAAGCTTGTGGTAACAGATACGGTTGAAGAACGGATTTTGGATGTGAGTTTTGACCTGAAGTTTTAAAAAACTTAAATTTTTTGTTTTCTTTATATTGCTTCTGCGTTTTGGGACAGAAAACTTCGATTTCTTTTCGTCATTTTCTACTGAGCTGTTGGTATCTTGATGCTATGGTTTACTGAAGCTTTACTTTATAAATTGAGCAACTTGTGTTCAAGCCCGCTTCGAAGCTTAAGTGCTGTCGGCGCACTGCAGTTTAAGCAAGCAAGCAGTTTAAAGCAAGCAAGTTTAAGCAGTTTAAGCACCTTAAGCAAGGTAACTAAACAGGGAACTTGGTTGTGAAATACGTACTCCAGTGCTAACCAGGTAAGATTTCATTTAATTTGAGAACCGCTTTTGACCGTTTGGTATAGTTGTCCACAAACTTTGGGCTCACGAATACATTTTAGCAGACCTTACGCTGTTGTGGACCACCTGTTATGTTGAAGCTGTAGCCTGATGCTGTGTTGCTTCAGAAAAAGTCTAGTTCCAAACCAAGCGGGCTGTGGTAGGCACCTAATAAAGTGGCTGGTCTAAGCCAACAAAGCGAAACAAAGAAGTACCATCTAGTATTTGCCATTTCTTCTATGTGTCTTAAGGTCCAATTTGAAATTGAAACTATTTTCAGCTTCAAGACGAGAAGGTTTCGGTTGCTAAATCAGTGATGGCTGGTGCTGACTCAGAAAACAAAGTGAAGCTGACGCTCATGGACATGAAAGTGCTTTTTGGGATTTAGAAATCTCTTCAGCATCTTGTTTTATGTTTGCCAACCATGTAGGTCTCTTTCTTTTTTTCTTTTTTTTTCTGTATGCTGCATGCTAATTGACTTTTTCTTTATTCCGTCTGTATTTAAAGCTGCCGATTGAGCACACCGCTTTCGTCATGACTTTTAGCAGAAAGCCTTATTAAAATGAGACCTATGAATTTTTCACCACCCTCTTGATCCTGCTGTTGCCGGTAAACTTCATTTTTACAAGCTTCTCTGCGTTGTGCGCATACTTTCTAATCATTGGTCTGAAATCGTGGTTCTTGCCCACTGATGTCGTAGGTGTTTGTTCTCATATTTTTCTAATTTAAAATAAATACAGAAAAGTAAAAAATGATTTTGCTGTCGTGGCTAAACGGATGGGTTCAATGAAACCAGAAGTTACTGCGCAATATTTTGGAATGTATTTAAGTGCGTGCAATATGATAGATAAACTCTGAAGACTGCCTTTAAGGATACATTTTAAATTACTTGTTGACTTTTCTTCGGTGTGTAATAGCATCCATTAATTTGTTTAATGGCAATGTAGCCATATAGCTACCACACGCTCAGTTTCAAGAAAAGGATCGGTTCAATCCAGCTGAGGTCTTGTTGTTACTTCGTCAAAACTGTTCTTCCCGCTTTTTGAGAACATCTAAAAAAAAAAGAGAAGACCATTACTGTAGTGATGATGTCATCGTAATGTAGAGCCTAAAATTTTGAAGTTAAAATTGTCTTTTACTGGCCCTTATATTTTTCTTTATCCCGCCAGTTATTAGGACCATCACTGTAGTGTTTGTGTTTATACGCAGAACACCCAGTTCCAAAGCTTTTTTGCTAGGCAATCTCTCAAGTGTTAAGAAACTAAACCCCGTAGACTAGCGGTAGTTATCTGCGCTTTACAAGTGAGTGTTCAGTGTTCGATTTGAGGCCGGGTTGCATTAGTAGTCAACGACGTAGCATTTGTCGAGTCATTACTGTTGATGCAGTGACAATGCTTTGGTTTTGTGTTTGCTTTTACGGAGCATGCGTTTGCCCCCTTCTCTCCATCGCTGCATCTCACACACACAATTTACATAGGTATACAGACGGTTGACGCGTTTCTTGGACACTTAAAGGGTGTGGATCTACTCCGTATTAGTGGACTTTGCACACACAATGAGACAGTTATAATGTTTAGCATCGATGGAAATATTTCAGTGTAAAACCTACATTTCATTAGAAGTGGCCTAAAGGTCCACAAAAGTATTGAACTGATCAAGTGTGAAACACCATCGAGATACATGGTGTTCTTGTTACTTAACCCTTTCCTAGTGATGGGAGCATGGCGGAAGACCATGGAGCCCCAGTAGCCGGACAACTCCCCAGGACCAGAGGTCGTAGAGAGACGAAGAACAAGCGGCGCAAAGAGTCCGTAGCTGGACAGTGCAGAATGAGATGAGAGGTTTCCTGAAACGGATGTCAGCGGGCGCTGCAAGAAGGATTTTTGATTCTGCCAATCTTAGAGATATAAGAGCTTAACGGAAGGCTGTGTCCGTTGCAACGAAGACAAGAGAAGGAACAGCAAGCGTGACGAGGGAGCACAAGTTCCTCAATGGAAATCGAGGAAACCCGTGTGTCAAATAATTTAGATGAGACAGTAAGCCAAAAGAGAGGAGTGGATAAGAGGAGAGAGACTACAAGGGATTGCAAAGGGCACGTGTAAGTGCTCCCCGTCTGGCCAGCTCATCAGCCACGTCAATAAGTGTCGCGGACCCATTGTAGCCTGATAGTAAAAGAGGAGAGAAAAAATTCCGGCCAGAGAGAATGAGGTAAAAGGAAAGGCAGAAGAAAGGACAGAGTGGCTAAAGTCAAAGAGAATGACAAGAAAAGTAGAGACTTGTTGATGCTGCCGAGACCAGCGAAGAGCTTGCAAAATAGCGCAGGCTTCAAAGGAAAACTTGAACATACTGGGTCTGCCGAAAAGGAAAAAGTGGCTTCAGTGTCACAAAGTGAGCAGTTGGCAAGTACGCCAGAGCCATCTTTGCCAAAAGAAAAAGGAACAAAGCCATCTGTTCAGATCGTGAGATGGGAGAGAGTCAAGGAGAGCGAGAGCCACACCTTGGCTGGAGAGAGAGGGTTTGGAGCGGAAGCATGGGGAGGAAAAAGGGTGGACTCCACGGAAAAGGAAGGCAGGTTCCAAGGAGGTGAGGGAGGGCAAGCAAAGAGAATCTCCCTGGGAGATGTAGGAGAATGCATGAGTGGATGCAAAAGATCTCCAAAAGGATCTGCGAAATCTTGATTTCACTCCAAGTCTGGGCGAACCTCAAGTGGGAAAAGAGGTTGGGAGGAAAATGGCCTGCTCATAAGATGACAGGAAGAAATGAGTCAGGATGACGCATAGGGGAGATAGAGACGCTGAAGAGGGATAGGGGAAGACGAGAGGCAGCCGGAGATGGCGCGACTAGCCACTCACTGGAGGAATTCCAATTTGGTGATATTGGTAACGCTAAAGGAAACCATCCGGGCGAGGCATAAGTGAGAAGGGGCCGAAGAAAAGTTTTATACAGAAGAGAGAGGGACTCCTTAAAGGGGCCCCATGAGGAAGCAAAGATACAGCGTAAGGCCTTGAGACGAGGGAAAAACTTGGCCTTCATTCAAGATTTAGCAGGAAAGAGGGCGGTCGAAGGTGATCTCAAGAAAAGTTGGAGTGGGATTAAAACGGCGGGTGGAGTTGAATAAGAGGAAGTGGGGCTCGAGGTTAGCTTGGTGGAAATTCACTGAGAAGAAGGAGGCCTCACATTTGCTCGAATAGAGAGGAATACGCCAGTACTCAGACCGGCGTTCCAGTCCAATCATAGCTCCTTGTGTGGCTTCCACCGCAGTAGGGACCGAGGAGGAGGACCAAGTGGCCAGGTTGTCAGCATAAAGAGAACAGCTGACGGAAGAAGGCAGAGAAGCAGAAAGATTATTGATGCAAAAAGAAAAAAGTGCATGGTCAAAAACGGATCGTTGTGAAACGCCTCGACGGGCTCGAAAAAAATGACTTTTGTGATTTTAAAAAACCACGCAAGCGCGCCTATCACAAAGGAAAGAATGAGTCCAACGAGCAAAGCAAGGAGGGAGACCAGCCGAAATAAGTTTGTGAAAAAGAGAAGGTGCCATACAGAGTCGAAATCTTTGGAAAAGTCGATAGTAGCAAGAATCGTCCACGAGCCAGGCTTGGGTTTGTTAAATCCATTCAAAATGGACAGAGAAAGAAACAGAATTTGATCAAAAGTAGGCCATCCAAGGCGGAGACCGGCCTGGCGGGGAGAAAGAATGGAGTCTAGACTTCAGAAAAAACAGAAGATGCGGTAGATTAATGCGTTCAAAAAGCTTTGACACGCAGGAGATGAACGAGATAGACCAGAAGGAAGCAGGAGAATCGAAAGGCTTTCCCATTTTATGGATGGGAATGATAGAAGATGTCTTCCAGGTGGAAGAAAAGGGATGCAAAGACCAGAAAAGATGGAAAATATCTAGATAAATATCTATGCCAGAGCGAGGAAGGTGCTTCAGCATGGGATAGGCAACTTTGTCTGGACCAGTAGCAGTGCACAAAAAGAGGTTTATGGTAACAGCAAGAAATTCAGCGTTGAAGAAGGGAGGAGAAAGACGAATGAGACTCCTCAAGGCACGGGGCTTGGCGGAGCTTGGAAAGGTAGCCTCTCGCTTTACGAAGCAAGTCCTTTGGCTGGGAGATAGAAAAGTGAGATCTCAGATAGTGAGCGAAGACCGAAGCCGAGAGAAGACTCCCTGGGAGAGAAACAATTGTGGAAGTTAGCAGAGAAAAAAGATGAGGAAGAAGAGTCAGCGATAGAACAAAGGAAAGATTACGCAGACTTAGGGTTAGATTCAAAAGAGAGAGAAAAGCAAGTCGCCTGCTATGCCTCAGCCTTGGCCTCGGCTCTGACACACGAAGCACGTCGGTAAGCAGAGATGTAAGTCAGACAATCTTCATCACTTCTATGAGCGGCAGCAAAAGCCTTAGGTCTTTCACTAACCGCTTCTTTCATTTCAGCACACCACCAGGCTTGAGTTTGGGGTTTGACGCGGCCGAAGGGAAAGGAAAATTTGGCCGCATCAGTGCCAGAGAAGAAAAGAGAGCAGCAGCAGCAAAGGAAAGAGAAAGAGACAAGTATTCTTCTGTAAAAAGACAGCGAGAGTCGAAATAAATAGAAAAGTCATCCCAAGGAGCTATCTGAAAATTAAAGGAAGGGGTACGTTCGTTGGGGAGAAAGAGGGACAGTTAGTGAAATTGGTTGGTGGTTACAGCCCTAGTCCTAGAGCGCCTCCCAGGAGCAAGAGAGGGCGAGAGAGAAAGAAGCAAAAGAGATGTCGGGAGAGGAGCAACTACCAGAGAAGCGATGAAAAAAAGTTGGTGGGTCAGGTTCATTGAGAGGAAGGAGGTCAAGGGAGACAACCAAATCGAATACTTCCTCCCTAAGGGAGTGAGAAGTACCTTTTGAGTCCGAGAGGGGTTTATCGCAGTTGAAGTCCTCCAGAATGAAAAGATTTCTGGAAGAAAAAAGAATGGAGGAAGAAAAAGAGTCGGTTCTGCTATTTGTCGGAGAAGAGCGAATAGGGGGAGTATAAGCATTAAGAAAAGAGATTGAGGGAGAGTTGTTTAGTGAGATGTTGACCCCTACATAATCAGAGTAGGGGACAAGCAAAGAGAGAGGGAAGATAGAAAGTTCAAAGAAGGTTAGAAGACAAGGGTGGGAAAAAGTGCTGCATTAGGAAAGGGTGCACCAGATAGACCAGCTTGAACAGCAGCAGTGTACAAGCTGGAGGAGTCCAAAGAGGAAGACCGCGTTGGTAGGTGTAAGACCTCCCCACCCCGCCAGGTATTCGCGGAGGTTACGTTCCTTCCCCTCCCGCAAATCTCGGAAACCCGCAAATTATTGATGCATTTTAAAATCGCCTATGTATGATATTATGTACGCTAAAATATTCTTCCTGAACACATTCTAACGACAGTCTTACTGATTAAAACAGTAGTCATGTAGTAATATATACTGGTGACAATGATAAATTAAAAACAGTAAAAATGTAGTTGGAGTAAATGTAAGCGTTTTTCTGCTAAAAAATGACCTTAAAAATTCACGAAATTGTTGAGATTATGAAAAAAACTTTGAGAGCAAAATTCTCGAGTGTGCAGGGCCGCAAACGGTAAACCGCGAATGGGTGAGGGTATTCTGTAGTGTAGGCTATCATGGATTCAAACCTTTTTAATTGAATGGGTCACACATGGGATCTTAATCTGGTAAAAAGCAAAAGTCGGTCTTACATTTAACGATATGTAATAAGTGGGTTATAGATTTTATGATAATGGATCATAGATCCAACAATTTGGGGTTAAATCTCTAAAAATAAAGTCTTAGCAGATATCATGTTTTATATTCCTTGACCTAAAAAAAGGCATTTGATACAGTCAACCATAAAATCTTACTATCCAGGCTTGAAAAATATGGCATCAGAGGCTTACCTCTACAGCTTTTACAAAGTTATCTCTGTAACAGGTGTCAATACACAGTTGTTAACAGTTGTAAATCAAGACAGATTCCAGTAACCTGTGGTGTGCCACAAGCAGGGATGTGAAAGCGGTTATTTTTTGACCGCTTCCGATTCCGCTTCCGCTTTCACACCTATCGCTTCCGCTTTCACCAACAAAAAACGAGAAAACAACCGTTGACAATTTTTTAAACTTTTGTGGGTCTGTAGGCTGCCTTCACTTTATCATTTTGAGGGGACAAAAACCTTCATTTATTGCTATTACGTCACCTACTTCGCTTGAACTTATTGTTCCGAACTACTCTGCGTTTCTTGTATTCAGATATTAGAAGTCGTGTTGACTGTAGAACAGTGCTTTCATTCGATCGGGTCACCTCCTCCCCCTGAATGACTTTGGGATACCTACTCTTCTTCATCGCTCCTCTGGCAGTCCCTCCTACCCTGACATCTCCTTTGCTCTTTTCTCTCTCGCCCTATCTTGCTCCTGGGAGGTGCTTCAGAACCTGTGTTCTGATTACCTACCAATTCTACTAACCGTCCCTCTTTCTCCGGTCTTTCGCCCCAACGAACGCCTCCCTTCCTTGAATTTTCGGAAAGCTCCTTGGAATAACTTTGCTTTTTACTTTGACTCTCACTGTCCTTCTGCAGAGAAATACTCGTCTCTTTTTCTTTCTTTTTCTGCTGTTCTCTTTACTTCTCTGACACTGAATGCCCTCCTTACGATCTGATGCTCTGGACAGACGGCTCTGTTCCTTTCCCTTTTGGCAAAGACGCCTCTGGCGTACTTGCCAACTGCTCTCTCTGTGGCATCGAGGCCACGCTTTTTTTCTCAGCAGGCCAATTATGCTCACGTTTTTCCGCTGAAGCCTGCGCCATTCTGCAAGCTCTTTGCTGGTCTCGGCAGCACCAACAAGTCTGCCATTTCTCTTCTCTTCTACTAGCTGACTCTCGTTCTGTTCTCGCCACCCTGTTCTCTCCTTCATCTTTCCTTTTACCTCAATCTCTGTCAGAAACTCTCTTCTCCAATTCTATTAGACTACAATGGGTCCCCGGACACTCGTTTCTTCCGGACGATGACGCGGCTGATGAGCTGGCCAGACGGGGAGCGCTACTTGTTCCCTCAGCAATCCTTTGTAGTCACTCTTCTCTTATCTCTGGTATCCACTTTTCTCTTTTATTGGACTGAAGGCATACTGTCTCATCAAAATTTTTTGACACACAGGCTCCCTCAATTTCCACCAAGAAACTTGTGCTCCCTCGTCACCCTCGTAGTGTTCTCTCTCGTCCCTTATGCTGCAACGGACACAGCCTTCTGTTAAGCTCCTATCTCTTTAGGATTGGCAGAATCGAAAATCCTTTCTGCAGCGCTTGCGGACACCCGGCCCAGAACACCTCTCATCTCACTCTGCACTGTCCAGCTACGAACTCTTTGCGTCGCTCGCTCTTTGGCAGTTTTCAGTCTCTCTACGACCTCTGTCCCAGGCCTTGGGGAGTTTCCCGGCTTCTGGGGCTCTATGGTCTTCCGCCATCAACCTATCTCTCGGAAGGGGTCGGGTAACAACAACAACAGCAAAACTGAAATTGCAGACGCACTATTACGTTGCAAAGGGAGTTAGGAAATTCAGACGTTTCTAAAGTTGTAAACAGAATTACGTCACAATCTGCAACTTGCTATCCTAAGATTTCAATACTATTTATATACACGGAACACCACTACATACAAGAAATCAATACCGGTATACTGAAATAAGAAATAAAAACTGGTAATAAACGAAGAACCTTCGCGGTCCCCTCACGGAACCCTTAAAACTCACGTAACACAACTGAATGTTTTGCGAAACCCCTGCTGAAGAGCACTGATGTGGAATGATCAAGTTGTTTCCGTCGTGAAAAATTTCTTTTTTAGCGTTTTCAAACCCCTAACCAGGGTTAGTTAAGTTAATCAAATCATCATTTTATTAGCTACGTTTCATTGTCCAAACCATCATTTTCTTACCCATAATCGATATAAAATGTGATACTAATTATACTTTTTCTTGTTCTCTCGCGCTACTGATATCGCACGTTCGTTCAGACTTATTGTGCAACTTCACCGTTTAATCCACAATGGGAAATGGACAAAACTTTTTCGCTAAGTTACTCTTCAAGTCAAATAACCTACGTGGAAGCGGAAGCGGTAGATTTTTCGCGCTTCTGTTTCCGCTTCCGCTTCCACAGGAAAAGAACCGCTTCCGCCGCTTCCGCTTCCACATCCCTGGCCTCAAGACTCAACCCTAAGCTCATTATTATTTATAATTTATGTCAATGATCTGCCATTGGTCTCCAACCTCAATACTTAACTCTTTGCTAATGACACTGTTTTAAAACTATTAACCTTGCCAAACAAATGCTTAAAGTCACTGCATACTGCTGATGAAGAATTAGCCAGGATTGATTACTGGTTTAAAATCAATAAACCATCCCTAAATTATAATAAGACAAAACATATGCTATTTTCAGGCAGCACACCCGACAAAGCCAATAAATATAATATTACAATAGGGAAGCTCTCACGAGAACAATTTGATCAGATAAAGTATCTTGGAATTACAGGGTGGCCACAAAGTCACGCACCAACGTTAATATTTATTTTTATTAATATTATTAGACAGCAAAGAACACAGCGGTCCCAAGATAATGATTTGGTGTGGTTTGTACATATCGAGCATTTGTAATCCTTGTAAAGAACTTTGAATTTGAATAAATGTTACTACTATAATTTTTTTAATTAACATTGGTGCGTGACTTTGTGGCCACCCTGTATATTGGACAATAAACTTTCTTGGAAGCCGCATATACAACATATATGTACCAAACTCTCAAATAGCTCTTGGGCATTGACAAAACTTAGAAATTATGTTGACATCTCTACGTCAAAAGCAGTTTATTATAGTTTAATCTATTCTCACCTCCAATACTGCATAAACCCATGGGGTCTGGCCTCTGCATTTGCTCTTTATCCACTTGAAAAATTACATAAGCGTATCATTAGAATTATAACTCGAAGCGCTTACTGTGCTCATACCACACCACTTTTTCACTAATAAATTAAAGATATATTTAATTTTGAAATTGCTAAGACCATGTTCATGCTATATAAAAATCTTGACCCAAATATAAATCACAATTTAGTTCTTTCTAAGAATATTCATTCCTATAATACCAGACATTCGGCAAACAGCAACTACTTTTTAGTAAGAAAACGGACTGAAATGGGTAAAAGGTCACTGTCCTTCATTGGTCCAAAAATCTGGCAAAACGTTTCTCAAGAATTGAAATCTCACACTTTAAGTACATTTAGAAGAAAATAAAACTTTATACAATTGCAAAATATTTATCTGGGTAGATAAATATATTTGTGTATTTCTAGTGTTTTGTTTTTGCTTTATCAATGTTTAAAATTAAATAATTGTAGGTGGCGATGGACCTAGAAGACCGTATGGTCATCTCTATCGTCTCCTTGTGCTACAACTATATTATGTTTCACGTAACATTGTAACGTGCACAAAATAATAAGCAGATTGATTGATTGATTAACTTTTATCTACGTTTAATTTTCCCAAATATTGTGGCTGAATCTTCAAATAAAGACGTCTTCACTTCTATCTTCATTTTTTAAAAGAAAGAGAAAGATCCACACCGTGAAGATTTCAACAGGCTGGCACCGTGATCACGAATCTGCAAGTGGATCATTCAAACACTTGTGACAAGCCACGCTGTGATCAGCAGGTAGGCTAAGCTAAAGTTTGCCATCTCTGTTTTATATCATTGATGCCCACAAGGCTGCATTACAAAGGCCGTTTGTCGTTACCCAGTAGCAGTTGTTTAACATTCGTCGTTGTTAATACTATCATTATTGTTTTTACACTTCATTTTTGATCGACCAAAAAAACTTGATGCAAACCGCTTTTGAAAACTTACCCGCTGTCTTCCTAACATAATTTTCCTTTCATACATTAACTTTCAAGTTGGTGGGTAATCAATCAGTGAACGCGGGTCACAAATGGTGCATGCCTTTGAGAGCCGCCTAATTTTTCCTTTGGACCGCATTCGGCCTGTGATGTTCAGTTTGCACACTCTTAAGAGTAATCTATTGCAGTGGTTCTCAACCTTTTTTCGAAGCGACCCCAATTTATAGAAAAAGTCTAACGTGTAAAATTTTACGACCCATGTAGGTAAATATAACGTTGTGGGGATTATTTTCAATTTCATGTGACCCCACATTGGAAAAAATTCACTTTACCAAAATTTTGAGCTGAGTTCGGAAATCGATATTCCAACCCATAAATGTGCCTAAATCAGTGTCAAATTTTGAGTAAGTAAAAAATTTTCAATATCAAAAGTTGCATTTTGAAAAATGCCCCCTCCCCCCCCCCACAACGTTATATTTACCCCCATGTATATTCTGGTGCATAGTTAAGTTAAAAGTTATGTAGAAAACACTTTTTTGATGACAAAACTGCGTTGAAAATAATACAAACAACTTTTCACTGAACATACATTTATGAAGTCACTCGAAAATTACACTAATGAGAAATCTGTGCTTGCTTTCCGTCAGTGAGCTTTTGAAATCGTGGTGATACTGTACATAAGCACAAACGCAAGTCAGCTTCAACTTCCATATATTACAAAATTACAAATACACATTGCACTAAATCCAGCCTCACAAAGCCAAGTTGTCGCAAATGGAATCAGTTTTTTTATAACAAACCTAGAAACTGTTGGGTACGTTTTGTATATGGAAGCCCAAAAGTGGATGCTTACAGAATCTTTCGGGTGCTTTTCTCTGAAGGACGCAAAAGAAATATGATTTGTTGGTTCTGCCGTCATATCCATAAATTCTTCAGCAACAAGGAGGGGAAGTTGAGGCAGATCTGTGCCAGCAAATGGATCAATTATCCAATCGTTTTCATTAGTGGGCGACAAATCATCACCATAGTAATCTACAAACTTTTCGGCAAGCTGGTTCAGGTGTGCTATTATGGTTTGCTTAATATCAATTTCTTTGCCGCAAATATACTTTGTTAGTTCAGCGAACATATCGTACTGATTTCGAGCTGCGTAGCTTTTCCAGAGAATGAGTTTTTTGTAGTAAGCAGCAACTTTAGCAGCATGATCAATTACTGTAAATCCAACACCTTGCATTGATGAATTCAGACAGTTCAGAGAGTCAAATATATCGGCAAAATAAGCAATCTTTGCATTGAAATCTTCTCGACTAAACTTTTCAGCTAATTCCGTAAAATGCTGTGCCTCAAAAAAATAACAATTTCATCTCGCAGATCACAAACACGTTTCAGCACACGACCTCGTGATAGCCATCGTACTTCAGAGTGCAAAAGCAGTGCTTTATGATCAGCATCCATGTCAGAGCAAAGGCACGAAAATATACGCTGATTTAACGGCCTTGCTTTAATCAAGTTCACACATTTTACAACAGAATTCAATACTTCGTGCAGTTCTTGTGACATTATTTTTGCGCAAAGAGCCTCTCTGTGGAGAAAACAATGTGTCCATTCAGCATCTGGCGCTTTGTCTTTGATGCGTTTTACAACTCCAGACTTGAAACCAGTACATGCTGCTGAACCATCAGTGCAAATTCCAGCACATTTCTCCCAAGGAATGGAGTGTTCTGTGAAGAAATCATTTAAGCATTGAAAAATGTCTTCGTCCTTTGTGTGTAATTTCAATGCTTTGCAAAATAACAAATCTTTTGATACAGCACCATTGTTGATTTAGCGAATAAAGACGGAAAGCTGGGGCAGACCTGCAATATCTGTGGATTCATCCAACTGGACGGAGTAAAATGGAGACGCTTTTACCTGAGTTAGAATCTGTTCAAGAACATCATCAGACATGTCAGTTATGCGTCTTTTCACCGTGCTGTTTGACAAGGAAATTGCATTCAGTTTTTTACTTTCTTTCTCACCAATCATTACTTTTACAACTTCTTTCATAACCGGCATTAACAAATCCTCACCAATAGTATGATCTTTTTTCTGCTTTGCAATTTGATAGGAAGCAACGTACGAAGAGTAGACAGCTAATTTATTTTCTGTTGCGAATTTTGTCATTATATTTCTCTGTCCTTAAATCGAATTTAACTTGCGCTCAAAAAATTCAACAGGCTTATCTAAACAATTTGGATCATTTGTCTCTAAATGGCGTTTCAATTTATTTTTCTTCATTGATTCTGCAGAGAGAACTTTCAGACATACTACACATTTCGGATTACCATCCAATTCCGTAAAACCTAGTTTTAAAAAAGCTTCACTATACGGTCGTTTTGCCATTATTATAAGTCTAAAATTAAGCAACAAAAAAAGTCTAAAATTTTGCCATTATTAATGACAACGATTATTCATGCTCAAAAACATAAAAACTGCTGGAACTATACTCAAACTATTGGCTATTTGTATATTATAGTACCTTTCAATATTGTTACCAAGTCTGACCTGACGTAGTCTGACATAGGATTTCCAGTTTCCACGCATACAAAAATTCTTCACAGCGGTAGCTGTATGCTAACAAAAGTGCTATATCGTTTACTACTGTACTTCAAAGCATTTTCCAACTTTGCGGTCTCCAGCGGCTCAAAATTTCACTTCAGGAGTTTTTCGTTTACCGAAATGCAACAAAGGTTGACTTCTATGAAGCGATGCTGCGTTTAATTTATTATTGCTTTCTACAAGTTTCACTCCTTGTAGATGTTTACAAAAAACAAGCGACCCAAAATAATTTTTAGGCGACCCAACTTTGGGTCGCGGCCCATAGGTTGAGAACCATGGATCTATTGCACTTTGTGTCCCCCAAAGCAGGACTATACTCAAAGTTTTAACAGATTATGATTGAATGAACTACTTTTGTTCCGCATGAGTGATTATGAATTTCGGAAGCTAAGAGTCCGATCTTACGTGGTGATGATTTCTTACTTGGTACTAAATAAAAATTGAGAGAGATTTGACAATTTCGCATGGAAAATTTGCAACTGACGAACAATTTTACAATATGCTCATTAAATGTTATTGCGTGCAGGTTAAAGGCGGAAAGTATACTAAGCTCTATTTTGTTTGCTGATTACAGCAGCTGAGTAAACTATGCTGTTAACGAAACGTGTGTTTTTGGTTCAACAGACTTTATCATCTTGGTGCCCTAATAAAGAAGGCCTCATTTAGTTTAACTGCCTCATCAAATTTTTGTTCATTTTTGACAAGTTACTTGCATAGCTCCTTGCATGCTGACATAGAAAACATATTGTAAATTAACTTGAAACTTGTTTTCACCAGGTTACTGGAACAGATACTGGTAGTTGCTGAGCAGGTAGATAAATACTAAGGTTTTCAACAGAAAATAGGACTATATTCAAATGCAATCTTGTCACTGAAGATGAAGGTTTTCACTCTAACAAATTTGCTGATTGTTGTTTGTTGTGCATACCTTTTTCATGCTACATACTCAATTTATCACATCTGGTATCCTGATTCTTGCTTGAAGAAAGGAAGAGAGAAGCATTGCTTAAAATCTATTATCTTTAAGCAAGAAAATCTAAAGTGGAATATAAATGTTTACAGCAGTTTAAAGAAAAAATTTTCAACTTACACCAGCACAATGATTGATTCATGGAAAGATGCAGATTTCAATAAAGTATTTGCAAAAAAATATAATTGTACTGTTCCTCTAGAGACCATCAATAATGGTTCTTTATATTTTCATGTTGAGATATTTCCTGATGGAAAATTTGGCAAACAATTAAGTGTTCACGGACACTCCACAATTACTGAGTACAAAGTTCCAGTGTCTTATTTTCAGTTGATGAATGATAAAAGTGGAATTAACCATAATAAATCTATAAAGGCAAGACTTCCAACAACTCACTGGAAGAAGAAAGTTAAGTTTTTTGTGTTGAATGAAAACTTTATGTTTGATAGACAGAACATTCCAAGTGAATTGTTTCCTTTTTTGAAAGTAACAAGTGGACGTGAATACCTCCCTGTTTTGATTGTTGATGAACTTTCATTCAAGAAAAGTGATTTAGTGCCTTTGCCCGAGAATGCATCTCAGATGGAAATCATTCTTGAATACTCTCCAATCAGTATTGGAAAGTTGAGACTTTGGATCACTCTTTCTCATTCACTTTCAATGATGAAGTCTTTGGGTTTCACTGATGATGATCTGGATGATGTAAAAGGAATATTCACTGACACGAATTTATTTTTCCTTGGGCTAACCATATTTGTTTCTACTGTTCATATTTTATTTGATTTTCTTGGTTTCAAAAATGATATTTCTTACTGGAACAAAAGAAAAACTATGCTTGGTCTTTCCTTTCACACTGTCATCTATCGCTGTATTAGCACAATCATTATCTTTCTATATTTGTGTGATCAAAAAACTAGTTTACTTGTACTTGTGCCTGCTGGGATTGGGTCTATCATAGAGATATGGAAAGTTACTAAAGCACTTAAAATTAGTATCAAACTCAGTTATTGGAACGTAAGTGTGTCAATTGGGAAGAGCACAGATGTTGAAAAAACAACTGAAAGCTTTGATCAACAGGCTATTACTTATCTTTCCTATGTGATGTATCCTCTTTGTGTATTTGGAGCAATTTATTCTTTGTACTATATTCCCCACAAAAGTTGGTATTCATGGATCATACAAAGCTTGGTCAATGGTGTCTATGCATTTGGGTTCTTGTTCATGTTGCCTCAGCTGTTTATTAATTACAAGTTAAAATCAGTTGCCCATTTACCATGGAAAGTATTCATGTACAAAGCATTTAATACATTTATCGATGACATCTTTGCTTTCATCATCCAAATGCCGACCAGCCACAGACTGGCATGCTTTCGGGATGATGTTGTATTTTTCTTTTATTTATACCAGCTCTGGTTGTATCCAGTTGATAAAAGTCGAGTGAATGAGTATGGATTGTCATATGAAGATGATAAAGAAAAGAAAGATTAATTAAAAACTTGTTCATACCTTTGAGTAGTGACTTTTTGATTATAACAGGACTTCTTGATCAGAAACTGTGGATTTTCAGGACTAAGCCAGGGATACTCAGGATAAATATTCAGGAAAATTAAAATCAAATTTTTTGTGAAGTGAACAGAAAAAAGCAAGTTAATTACCGGTTGTTAGCCAAACACATGTTTTAAGTTTAGGCTAATGTGTGCTGGTTTGAGACATCAAAAGACAATGTGAGTCATCAAGTTGGTGTCACTTGAATTTCTCAAGGTACTGTGCAATCATGTTGGTTTAGTAATAGTATTGACTAAACAAAAAATTTATTAACATAACAAATATTTAACACTAACCATTAACACTGCTCCAAAATAGCTATTGTTCCAAAGTCATAAATACTTAAATATTTAATCAGTTTTTCTTTATTTCATCAATAAATGCCACTATAAGAGCCTACTCTACATCATACAATAACACACAACTTTGGTTAGTGTTTCTGAGTTAAGTGAAAAATTAGTGTAACTCAAGTGAATATTAATTCAACATCATCTTGCCATATGTTGATTTCATGTTGCAATACTTGACACTCTGTCCAAATAGCACTCTGCAATATATAAATATGCTTGAAGTACTTAATTAAAATTTATACCAGCAGAATAGACTTCTTTTATAAACTAACCTTCTTTAAGAAAATTAGTTGACAGCTTGATACATTATTTAATATTTTATTTCTACTGTCAGGATTACTTCATTTATGGGTTGTTATGTTTAGAGCCATTTATGTGTTTATTTTACTGCTCTTTAGCGTAAGTTGTACAATGTGGAAATGGATATTTTTTAATTGATGTAATCCTGGATTTGCTTTACCCTGAAACACTGTGTTAATTTTAAATCAAGTTTTGTGCTTTTATTCAATTTGTGTGGGCAAAATGTGTAAAAGCTGGTGTATTTTTGTTCTCCACCCAGTTAAAGCATTTGAGTTATGAGTATTGTATTTGCAACCTTCAAAATATATTTATCTTCTCTAAACATTCTGTTAGAGTCATAAAGTAAATATACCCATGACACTACTTTTGTTTATGTTTGTGTGATCTAGTTTTGTTGCATGTTTGCATGTGAAATAATCTCTATCAGACTTTCCGCGATTGCTGATCTTGGTGTAATGGAAACCCTTTCTGCTGTCTGCCTATTTAAATTTACTTTTAACAGTACTGTTTTGCTCAAGTGTGTGAAAACGTACATGAAAAATAAGGTGGTTGATTGAAATAATAGCAAACAAAGGACATACGTCAATGATGGATGATCATCAACAAGATGCTAATTCTGCTTTAATGGAACTTGACAAAGGTTTGTCTTAAGGCCAGATAACTCCTATTATATCAGTTGCCATATGGTACAGTAATTAATTAGCTAACTGTCATCAAAATCAAATTTGAGACCATGCGACAGCCTTAAATAAGCCATCAACTTATTTGTTATAGGTTTGAGGTCACATAAAGTTGGTGAACAATGTGAAGCTGTGGTTCGATTTCCTAGTCTGTTTACCAGATTTCCATTCCCTATTTTGATTAATTCTGCTTTTCTAAAGCTTGCTGATGCATATAGAACGGGGTAAGTTTATTATGATGCTATTTGAAAGAAAGATATTTCATTTTGCATTGCTTGCAGAGTTGTTAATTTGTTTTGTTTGCGTTAGTTATGTATGTACTTAATTTGTATGCCTATGGCTTAAACCATATGAGCAAATTGAACATTTTTGTGATTAAATTTTTTTGTATATAGTGTGAGCTATTTTCAAACAATTATACAGAAACAAATAAAACAATAAAAACTTATCCAACTCATCAAACACTAGATAAACAGAGTTGGGGCGACTGTGGAACTACCAATGCATGTTGTTGCAGGTGGCTTAAGCTATAGTTTAAATTTGAAGCATGAACATTTACAATAAATGCCAGTTCTTCTTGGCTATGCCATATTCAAAGAGTTGTTCTGAGTGCTCAACTCAATATCTTTTGTATGATCAGTCACATAGCTCAGTCAATTATGCCCAAAAGTGGTAAAAGTTGTCTGGAAAACTACTTGAGTAAAAGTACAGGGTGTTCAAAATTTGTTGTTACAATTGTTTTTGCCCACATTTATTAAATAAGTCAAAATATACAAATCAAATCAAAATAAACATGCTGTTTAACTTTCTGAATACCTATAATTTTTTCAATATGCCTTCCATCGGCATTGATAACTTGCTGCAAACGCTTGCAAAATGCTTTGCAAGAATCACGAACGATTGCTTGTGGAGTTTTTCACCATTTCTTCAAGAGTGTTGCTCTCAAAGCTTCCTCATTTTTGTGATGGTAAGCTGAGACCTTGTTCTCCAATATGGACCAAATGCTGAAATCAAGGGGATTAAGGTCTGGAGATAAATGAGGCAATTTTTCCTTGGAAATAAACTCTGGCACATTGCTTTGAATTGCTTAAGTGTTTGCCAAACCAACATTCTATTCACATTCAGTAATTTAGCAATGTCCCTTGGCGACTTTCCTGACTTGTACAACTCTACAATTGCTATTCTCGTTTTGAAATTTTTAGTCATTATCTGGAAAAGGGTAAAAGTAGATATGTAGCATATATTTAAACTTATAACATATTAAGCTTGTAAATATTAAGTAAACGTATGGATAAATAAAACGGTTGTAATGATAATAATTATTGAACACCCTGTATTGTTACTTTCTAGGAAAAACATTCAAGTAGAAGTAGACAATAATCAGCTTATTAACTTGAGTAAAAGCAATAGCGTAGTCGAAAATTGAACTGCAAAGAAGTAAAAGTAGGAAGTAGTTTCATTTTTTATCCTAAACATAAAACTCGGTCATTTACAAGGAGTGAAGTCGCTTCTGCACGTGTTTCATTGAGAGGTACAGTGATAAAACGTTACTAATTAAATCATTAGTGTCTAGTATCTGGATATCATATTAAATTTAATGTTAACTTTATTTGTTTAGCCCTGATGAAGTCCCCGAGAGGGGACGAAAAGCTTCGGAGAATTTTGTTATGTTAATTATTCTTATATTAATTTAATTATGTTCAATAAAGTATTATTTTGGATTTTTGTTTGGTTCCTCAAACTTGGAAGAAAAGTTCCCCCTATCTGAAATCTCCAACTTGGTTGGCGTGTGGTTATACTGGTCCTGGATTTGGCAGTCACGACATGGTTGTGGTTTTCGCTAAGTTTTAAGAATGATTTGGCTCAGTGAATTTTGTTTTAAAACATCTAGCTAGGTCAGAAGAAGTTTGTAATTGTGGCTATCATTACTATAATCTTAATTTAATTGTACACAGGTTGTGTCTTTTCTCATGCTTAACCAATTTAATTTGTGTGAGCACAAATGTCAATGACAAACAAAAACAAAGCTGATAGCTAATGGTTGACTTCATTAGTCATCAACGTGTAAACTTTTCAGAATTTTCTAAATGAATTAAATAATGAATTCGCTTTTTTTTGTAGAAACAATTTCATGCGATTGTGTATTGTTCGAGTTGCTCAACAAAGCATAAAACATCTTGACAAAATCTTGAATATTGATGAATTCATGAAGCGTATATATGTTGTGATACACAGCAATGATCCATTTGCAAGAGCTCTCACTTTAAGGTAGTTTTCATGCCTTGCGTGTTTGATTAGCTGTTAGAATGAAGCTAAAATTGATTCAATTTTTTGATTTGGTTGAAAGAAAGGAAAATATTTTTGATCAAAAAAAATTGCGCTAGCGTGTATTTGTACAAACATTAAGCCTGTATCATATTAATTGCTGGCTCCACGTGGTTACGATCGATAGAGAGCGTCTTGTAAGCGAGAAGCGAAACAGCAAAGCAACGTTAGTATAAACATTTTTCTAGGACGAAATCAATTTTAAGTTGTAATAAACTGATGACTGATTTTGTACCGTTTTTTGTACTTTTATTACAACTGGACTTCTTCAAAGATTAGGTAGCATTTCAGTAATATAATGGAGACCTGTAAAGTGAAATTCATTCTTGTTTTTAAAATTCTTCTTTTATAGGATGCTTGGTAGTGTATCCTGCATCATCAGTGAAAAGAAAAACGCACACCACAGCATTCGACAAGGTTTGGACTCGCACGATCGCATTGAACAAGAAGCTGCGATATTTGCGACCACACAGTTTGCATCCCACTCCCATGACTTTGCCTCGAGCATGTGCAACAAATTGTCTTCAATGCTGCAAGGTATTGTATTATGTTGGCCTTTGTTAATTTTTTCTGAAATTTGATGTCGGGAAAGGTGACAGGAATTAATATGCTTGCCTGCTACACAGAATTTGATGCCAAAGCAAATTGTAATGTTGGATGTTTACCACATCAAACAATCTCTAACCTGACACTGATATAATTGGGTAGATTGATTTTGCACTGTTTTTTAATTTAGCTTAATCTCTGTAATCAGTCGTTTGTTAGTACTTCAGCATTGTAGCTTGAAATTATATCTTCGTGTAAAATTAATAATTTTTTATAGGTGTCATCATTACCTAATCATTATTCTTCTACGTTTTTAATCTCCATTTAACGTGATATACAATAAGTGCTTGAAAACATACAAAATACAAAATTTCAATACTATTTCAGCCACTTGATTTTGTTCGATCTGGATCTAATTTTTCAGAAGCACATTTTCAAAGCTACAATACGACTGACTGTGATTAACGTCAATACTTTGTTTGAAAAATCGATATGCCCTTCTGTGTGATGCAGGAATAATGATATGTAAGGATAACGATTTCGTACACCGTTCTTCTTCTGGTAATTGTAAAGTTTAACATTAAGCCCATAAAAATTGAATGTATTTTCTGTTCCTTTTGTTATTGTTGGCGTGAAAATGCCTTTAGTTAAATCTAAGGTTTTACTATTGTTTAACCATTTTAGGTTTGTCTACACCTCTTGAGGTGAAGTTGAAATTGATACCAGTGATGCAACATATGCACTATGATGTTCAAGTATGTGCTTATTAAACTGTACAATTGTAATATATAGTGACGCGCAGCCAAAGTTGTGACTTGTCGAGTTAAATGTGGTAGGTTGCAATTTACTTTTTGTTGGGATATTTTGACAGCTTTTGTTAGTTAAAACACACGTCTACTCTCCAATCAAAAGAAACTTTCGATAGGTGTGTGCGTGCAAACCAAGACAGTGTTTGTGTACTGGCTTTGGAGTTGCAGCTGGTACTGTGGCAGTGTAGAGTGAGCATATGGTCTTGATCTGAAAATAAACTTTTATTGCACTTTGGGTGAACAAGGTAGAACAAATTTTTGGCGTACTACTAGCACATGAAGTCTTAAAAAGTTTTCATTAACGTACATTTTTTGGCATTCAGGAAATAACGTAGAAATATTCTAGAAGTTTGTATTCACGTACATACAGTATGTAGTTCAGTAAGTCTTGACATGAGCTTCTTTTGCCACTTGGAGTACAGAAACAATATTTAATTTCACCCCACGTATTCTGAATCATTTCCAGCATTACAGATTTGATTGCTGCAGTAATCCTTGTTGGTAGCGTGTGTAAACCATCAACCGGTTTACACTACGCTTTGTCTTTGACGTAACCCGAGAGAAAAAAGTCAAGGGGTATGATATCCAGCAATGTGGAGGTTAGGACATTGGCCCATCTCTCCCAATCCACCTGTTCAGAAAGATCTCATTCAAAAACTGATGGGCACGCAAGCTCTAGTGTGGAGGAGCCCCATCTTGTTGGAAGATAACATATGGCTGAAAATCCTTCAGCTGGGGTGCAGCATAGAGTTGTTGCAACTGTAATGGTTGATTCAGATAAAAAGACAGGTCCAATAATTCTGTCATGCATTAGGCAGCTCCATACATTTATCGCACAGCTATCTGTTTGTTGTTCCATGACAATGCGTGGATTTGCTGATCCCCACAAGCTGACATTACGTATGTTAACTGATCTTGATGTAGAACATAGCTTATTGTTGATGTTGTTGATTACCCGACCCCTTCCAAGGGATGGGGGCATGGTGGAAGACCATAGAGCGCCAGAAGCCGGGCAACTCCCCAGGGCCTGGACCAGAGGTCGTAGAGAGACAGAGAGTCGCCAAAGAGTGAGCAGTGTGAAGAGTCTGTAGCGGGACAGTGCAGAATGAGATGAGAGGTGTTCTGGGACAAGTGTCCACAGGCGCTGCAGGAAGAATTGTCGATTCTGCTAATCCTAAAGAGACAAGAGCTCAACAGAAGGCAGTGTCTGTTGCAGCATAGACGAGAGAGAACACAACGTGCATGACGAGGGAGCACAAGCTTCTTGATAGAAATTGAGGGAATCTGTGTGTTAAAGAGTTTCGATGAGACAGTATGTCTCCAGCCCAAGAAAAGAGAAGAGAGGATATGAGAGATAAGAGGAGAGAGACTACAAGGGGTTGCAGAGGGCACAAGTAGCGCTCCCCGTCTGGCCAGCTCATCAGCCGCATCGTTTCCCGGGAGAAACGAGTGTCCGGGGACCAATTGTAGCCTGATAGAACAGGGGGAGAGAGAAGACAGTTCCTGCCAGATCTGCAAGAGAGATTGAGGTAAAAGGAAAGATGGAGGAGAGGACTGGGTGGCGAGGACAGAACAAGAGTCAGATAGGAGGAGAAGAGAAATGGCAGACTTATTGGTGCTGTTGAAATCAGCAAAGAGCGTGCAGAATGGCGCAGGCCTCAGTGGAAAAACTTGAACATACTGGGCCTGCTGAAAAGGAAAGGGTGGCTTCAGTGTTACAGAGAAAGCAGTTGGCAAGTATGCCAGAGCCGCTTTTGCCAAAAGTAAACAGAACAAAGCCGTCAGTCCAGAGTACCAGATTATGAAGGGGAGGGAGTCAAGGTGAGTGAGAGTCGCACTTTGGCGAGAGAGGAAGATCAGATTGGGAGCATGGGCAGGAGAGGGTGGACTCCACAGTGAAACAAGGCAGATTCCAAAGAGGAAAAAGAGTGCAAGCAAGGACAGCCTCCCTAGGAGAAGTAGAAGGAAGCATGAGTGGGTAAGTGGATGCAAAAGCTCTCCAGGACAATCTGCAAAGTCTTGGTTTCACTCCAAGTCTGGCCAAAGCTGAAATAAAAAAGAAGGTTGGGAGACGAAGAGCTTGCTCATAAGATGAAAGAGTGAAATGAGTCAGAGTGACTTGTAGGGGAGGTAAAGAAGTCTCAAAGAGAAGAAGAAGGATAGGGGAGGACAAAAGGCAGCTGGTGATGGCACGACTAGCCACTTGGTGGAGGCATTCCAATTTGGTGATATTGGTAATGCTTAAGAAAGGAAACATCTGGGTGAAGCATATCTGAGAAGGGGCCAAAGAAAAGTTTTATACAGAAGAGAGAGGGGCCCCATGAGGAAGCAGAGATACAGCGTTAGACCTTGAGACGTGGGAAGAACTTGGCCTTCAGAGATGATGCATGATTAGAAAAGAAAAGAGTGCAGTCGAAGGCGATCCCAAGAAAAGTTGGAGTTGGATTGAAATGAAGGCGGGAGCTGAGTAAGAGGAGGTTGGGCTGGAGGTTAGCTTGGTGGGGATCCACTGAGAAGAACGAGGCCTTACATTTTCTCGGAATGAGAGGAAGACACCAGTGCTCCAATCGAAACAGAGCTCCTTGTGTGGCCTCAACTGCAGTAGGGACCAAGGAAGAGGAGGGCCAGATCGTCAGCATAAAGAGAGCAGCTGATGGAAAAAGGAAGAGAAGCTGGACGATTTTTGATGAAAAGAGAGAAGTACAGGGCGAAGAACAGATCCTTGCAGAACACCTCGATGGACTTGAAAGGAGCGGCTTTTGTGATTTTGATAAACCACACAAGTGCGCCTATCAGAAAGGAGAGATTGAGTCCAATGAGCAAAGCAAGGAGGGAGGCCAGCTGAAATGAGTTTGTGGAAAAGGGTGGGATGCCAGACAGAGTCAAAAGCTTTTGAGAAATCAATAGTAGAGTGGATTGTTCGAGAGCCTGGTCTGGGTTTGTTGAACTCATCCAAAATGGACTGAGAAAGAAAGAATTTGATCCAGTGTAGACCGTCCAGGATGGAAACCGGACAGATGGGGAGAGAGAATGGAATTAGATTCCAAAAAGAAGAGTAGATGGGATAGAATAATGTGTTTAAAAATCTTTGATATGCAGGAGGTGAGAGAGATAGGTCGGAAGGAAGCAGGAGAGTGGAGAGGTTTTCCCATCTTGTGTATGGGAATAATAGAAGATGTCTTCCAGATGGAAGGAAAGGAATGCAAAATTCAGGAGAGATTGAAAATGTGAAGAAGAAAATCCATGCCAGATTGAGGAAGATGCTTTAGCATAGGGTAGGCAACTTCGTGTGGGGCAGTTGCAGTGGAGGAGGAAAGGTTGGAGGCAGGCGCAAGAAATTCAGCGAGAGAGAAAGGAGAGCAAAAAGACGAATGAGACTCCTCAAGGCACGTGGCTCAGCAGAGCCCAGAAAGGTAGCCTCTGGCTCTGCTACGCAGGGCCTTTGGCTGAGAAACGGAAAAGTGGCATCTTGGGTAAGCGGCATAGACCAAAGCTGATTTCCTGGGAGAGGAGGAATTAGCAGAGGAGGAAGACGAGGAAGAAGAGCCAACGATAGAGCGAAGAAGAGAGTATACAGTTTTTGGTTAGATTTGGGTGAGAGAGAAGAGCAAGTCGTTTGCCATGCCTCCACCTTGGCCTTGGCAATGACTGACGAGATGCATCAAGAAGCAGAGATGTAAGCCTGGCGATCTTCATCACTTCTGTGAGCGGCAGCAAAAGCTTTGCGTCTTTCACTAATCGCTTCTTCCACCTCAGCAGCCCACCAGGCTTTAGGAGGGCGTTTGATGCGGCCGGAAGGAATGGAAGATTTGGCCGCATTCAATGCCAGAGAAGTAAAGAGAGCAGCAGCAGAGGAAAGAGAAAGAGACAAGTATTCCTCTGCAGAAGGACAGTGAGAGTCAAAGTAGGAAGGAAAGTCATACCAGTGAGCTTTCTGAAAATTGAAGGAAGGGGGATGCTTGTTGGAGTGATAGACCAGAGAGAGAGGAACAGATAGAAGAATTGGTAGGTGCTGAGAACCCAGGTTCTGTAGCACCTCCCAGGAGCAAGAAAGGGCAAGAGAGGAGCGAACAAAGGAGATGTCAGGAGAGGAGCCACTGCCAGAGGAGCGATGTAGAAGGGTGGGTGTATCAGGGTCATTAAGAGAGAGGAGGTCAGAAAAGATGACCCAGTCGAATGCTTCCTCCCTGTGGGTGTCAGAAGTACTTCTTAATTCCCAGAGGGGGTGATGACAGTTGAAGTCCCCCAGAATGAAGAGATTTCTGGAGGAGGAAAAAAGGAGTTGGTTCTGCCGTTCATTGGAGAAAAGCGAATAGGGGGCCGTACACATTAAGAAATGAGAGCAAGGAGGAGTTGTTAAGAGAGATGTTGACCTCTACACACCTAGAGTAGGGATCAAGCAAAGAAAGAGAGGAGGTGGAAAGTTCAGAGAAAGATAAGCCCTGCCTGACGAAAATAATGATGCCGCTGTTAGCGTAAGTGGCATCATGAGAGAGAATGCCAGACCGGGAGTGAGTGCGATCAGATCGCAGAGCAGAGAATCCAGGAATCCAGAAAGAGGAAGATGAATTAAGATTGGATACCTGGATACAAATAATGTTGACAGATGGAACGAAAGAAAGTGAAGCAGTTCAGTGCTCCTGGCTCGAAAACCTCCAAGCATTCCATTGAAGAACCCTGAAAGAGTCAGGGAGGGGAGAAGAAGCAGGAGGAGTAGAAGGACAGCCAGGAGCAAGGGACGGTGGTGAGGGAGAAGAGGGAGGAGATACAAAATGGGCAGGAGGGGGATAAGAGGTTTGAAAATGAGGGGGGTGGGAGTGAGGCATTAGCAGGAGGGGGCAGATTGTACAGGGGAAGTATACAGGTCAGAGGTGTCCAAGGAGGGAGTCACAATGTTGCCAGTGGGGACATGGCAGGGGGTCAGCTCCAGGTGTGAAAGCTGCCAAGAGTTCTGAATTCGGAGAGAAAAAGTTGTGAGCACCTTAGATGGACCCATTTGAAGCAGGTGCTGCATTGCACTGACTTGCCTTGCCAGGTCACCTTTTCTGTGCACACTGAGCAAGGAAAGATGGGTGCAGGGTTGGGATGAACGTTACCGCTCATCAAGAGAAGGAGAAGAATGAGGAGACGAAATGATTCGGGCAAGAGAAGGGCAGGAAAGGAGAGAAAGAGAAAACAATCAATCGATTTTAAAGAAGCTGTGTGCTGCCCTTTTGCAGTCATTCAGGGGGCAGCATAGCAAAAAATGAAGGGGAGTGCCCATTGTAACTGGATCCTTGGGAAGGCCAACAACCATTTCGACCCTGCCCAAATGGAGTCGGGGACCGCACCACCACGTTGAGGCGTCTGTTGATTGGTGCAGGGAAAGTAGCTTCATCAGAAAATACAAGATGTTCCAGTTAGTTATTATCTGTGTCAATTCTGTCAATAATGTCAGCAGCAAAGGTAGCTTGCTTGCAAGATCATTTGTTTGCGCAGTCTAGACAGTCTGCACTTTGCGTGCACGAAAGCGTAGGCATTGGTGCTAAATCTTGACAACAGTACTCTGTGGCACTCCTAGTTCTCGTGAAGCTTTCCTCGGGCTCCATTGAATTGTGTTATGCGCAGCGTCGATAATGTCAGCAGTTAATCTTGGTCTGCCCATTCATTTACTGTCACCAACGCTGCCATAGAATTTAAATTTGTCATACCAGTTTTCGATACGTTAAAACCCAGAGGAGTTTGCTGATATTCTTTTTTAAATTTTATTGAACTGTAATTGCCGATCTTTTTTGTGGAACCACATAACACAATGCCCTTTTTTTGATAAATCCCCATATTTATAACGTATTTGTAGTAAGTTCTAGTATTTCCTAAGTACCGAAAAATGCATATTAATAAAAACCTTGTCATATTCCAATTGTATGCGAAAATCTATTGTTTAGCCTTTTTCACGCTAAGTGCAACAGCAGTTTATTGTCAGGTCAAGACGTTGTGCTCACTTTGTATATTTAGCATTAACTCTGCCACCGTGCTAGCCAGCCGAATTGTTGTCTCTTTGCCAAATTGCTCTCTCTCTTAGACTACGCCGTCATGGCATTCATACAGGAATTGAATGTGCCACACCTTAGTAACAAAAGCAAACCTTTGCGAGCCGAAATAATGTCGAGGAGCTTTACGTTGGCTGTTTCAGTCACCATTGAAACTCCATTTTTTCGTGTGTACTGTCTGGAGCTCAGGAAACAAATAATTGATTTCATTTCAACAAAAATACCAGAAAACTACTCTTAAAGATTTTTCTATAAATCAACAAAATAAAATCGCTAGGAAGCATCAAACGAAACTAAAGTTTGCTATTCTGGATGATCCTGGCTAAAATATCCCAAATAAACAAAAGCTGTGTCACTGTTTGAAAACTACCTGTGTAATAGAGAGCAATATGTGACTTTTATGTTCCTCGTATGCAGAGTGTCCCAAATGGGTTAGTTTTTATTTGTTAGTAGACTGTGGTTCGAATCTTACCTTGGTCATAGAATTTCATTCACTTCTATTTGCCTTTTTGTGGCGGACCATCACCCCGGTTGATCAGGGTCCACCAGTCTGTAGCAATGCCTCCTCTTGTCTCTATCGTGAGCATTTTCAAATGTCAAATTTGCTTAGGTCATAAGGATTTAAAGAATTTTACTTGAATATTTACTTTAGTTAAAAAAAAAATTTTAAATAATATTTTTGTGTTCATTTTGATTTACCTTTGTAGATATCAACTAAAGCTAGAAATATTCTTCAAGATCTCTTGCCCTCTTATCCGGCACAAGACTTTGTTTTGACCACACTTAACACTTTAACACATCTCGCTCTTCGATCTCTGGTGGATATTCCAGAACAGGTTGGATTTTGTTTAGGTGTTAATGGATAAAGAAACTTATTCCAGCTGCCATTTAGTTTTACAATGATATATAGATAATCCTTATTGCGATGCAGTATAAACAACTAAAATGAACCCATGTCAAGTACAAGGCCGAACGATTTTAATTAGTCGAAATTTAAGCTTTGCACCATCCATGGGCAAGTAGTTTGTTTTAGTTTGTGTGGTTTCGATCCAAAGCGTTTGGATCACCGTCATCTTTGAGTTTGCCGGCCAATTTTGAGAAAATTACTTTCTAGGTATCTTTGCTTCTTAAATATCTTAAAAGTGATCCCAGAGAGGCAGTAAAGGCTGAATCCCTTCGCAATCTCAACATCCTTGCAAAAAGTGCTCCGCATCTTTGGACAGTGGAAAATGCCTCAGTGCTTTGTGAGGTAAGTTTTGTATAGTTGCTACGATTAAATTTGATCAGATTGTTTGCAATCTATTGTATTTTTAAATATATATGATGACAAATTACCACACAAGGTTTAACTTCAGCTCACAACGATTATATAGAAATACAAGAACGGAATGGAATGAATGAAAACGCCCAGACACCTGCTTAATATATATGTTGTCGTACTGATTGTAGTTACGTAATCTCGACCTGTTGTTACTTAATTATTTGTTGCATTGCACCAAAAGAATGTGCACTTTGTCAGCATGGCTTACGGGGTTTGCATAATCTAAAGGCACGGCGTGCAAGGCGCAAGGTGGCGTTTATAGCATAAAATAATTACATACACAGTATAACACAACACAATCTATCATCAATTATCATTTTACCTGTTGTGATGAAAGTGATTTACAGAGCTGGGCATCTTGTTGAAATTTTTGAAGCGCAACCCAATCAAGCGGAAGATTTCGTGTAAAAAGTTAAGCGCAGCGCAAGTTCTGCCACGTAAATATTGAAGTGATTGAAGCGCAACTTTCCCCAGCAGAATTTTTTGAGTGATTGATGCTCAACGCAAGATGCTTTAGCTCGTCGAACATTTGTGATTGTTTGGTGAGCGAAAGAATGGAACAGCATTATCAGTATCCTCATTATCGACCGCATTTTTTTTGAAAGCGAAAATCCAATGACAATAATAGATGCAGCTAATAGTAACAGGCTGACAGCACAACAGCGAAAAATCAGTTTCATTGCATCACAGCAATAACAAATTTTATTATCTACCAAAAATACCTCCTGCTCAACTACAAGTGATGGCTTGATTTGGCCTTTGCTGTCATCTTTAATCATGACAAAACGTTGAAAATTTTCTGAAGTCACCATGATTGACCTGTGGTTTTAAAATATCTTACTTAATCGGAAACACCAGATCCACTGCGGCTCAACTTACGCTACGCTGCCGTAATTGTGCACTGCTCGTAATTGCGCACTGCTCATCTTGTAATTTATTTGTCAAATTCAAAAAGAATCATGACTTGCAAAGCAGAAACAATCGTAATCGCAAATCGTAATGGCTACGTGGCACGATGGCTAAATTCTGTGATTTCTTAGGACCAGCATAGGAGTTGCCAAGAAAACGTCACTGCATCCTCTACATCCTATGCTGATCCTAAAGAAAACAGGCACACCTGCTTGTCAAAGTCCGAAACAAAAACGTGGGCTTGTGGCAGGCATACACTGCATCAGTGATGTTTATTGCCATTTAATATAGTTAAAAATATCGTATTGCTCACTTTTGCCCTTTGTTACAGTGCTCAAATATAGGTAACAGTACTCTATTAAATGTTTTTCCAGGCGTTTAAACTTTCAACTTTGTCCAATTCCTTGAAACGTGGTATCATTTGTGTGTTATGTTCTCTGACCGAATCGAAAAACCTTGTCAAAATCAACTTAGAAGAAGGTACGTATATTTATCTTGCACAAAACACAATAAAGTGTTGATAGTTCGTTCAAATTTGACCGAAGCACTTTGTACTGATGCTTAGTCTTCAACTATTCGTGGCTAACATTATGAACATTTTAACTTCTCGGAGATAGATTTGTGCTTGGGCTCTGTGTGTTCTCTTATTGGAAAAGCATTAAATTGCTTATTAGAAAAACAACAAATAACCATATTGTTAAAAGAGAGTTGCTCTGCCTAACTGGAGTAAAAGCATTGATTTTGGCATTTTTATGTTATGCAGAGGTAAATGTGCAGATACCGGTGAGGTGTGTACCTATCTGCAATCACGTGGCTTTAGTCCAAACTTTTAAGGCCATTTGCAGTAGGTTACAACTCTGCGCTTTGAAGCTTCGAATATTGTAGTTACTTCATTTATCTTGAATCGTCAAATTTTTCTTGCAGACAGTCCCGTCCTCCAACTGTGCCGGCAGTGCTGCTGCGACCTTGATCTTGCCCAGGCTTCTCTCGCAGTGAAACTCTACTCATTTTTGGTCAAGTCTTCATCCGATCTCCATCCACGAAGGCAGGCTGCTCTCAAGGAAGAAGCTGTGGATGCTGCTGAAGCCCTGCTTCTTTTGCTAGTTCCGTCAAGTGAGAGCATCACAGCTGATGCGAAAGCATTAAAAGTAAGTTGGACGATTTTTTTTGGGTAATACCAACTTCAGTTTTTCAATAATATTCAGTTCACACCACATCTTTTTTTTATGATATTGTAAAATGAATTTGCTATCTTATATGTATTATGCGTGATGGTCAAAAATAAGAAACGAATGGTTTATTGCACTTTTAAGCAAAGTCTTTGCGACGTTTTTCTGCTGTGCTGGTAGAAAAATCCGCTGCGCCAACAATATTAATGACTACAAAGCAGATCTGGACACAAGGTCTGAGTGCAACCGCAAAGAAGTTGCTGTGGCCATCGGAGTTCTACTGATATTGATTGCATTAGTTTGCCGCTTAGTTTATTGCGTTTCCAGGTCGTGCTATCGTCGTTATGCCGGTTATGCTCAACGTGCAAAGGAGCGGACGAGCGTATTGTGAAAGCTGTTGTTACAGTGCTAGCGAGTGGCGATGTCCCTTTGTTCAGCGAAACTAGCAGGACAGTGTTGGAGACGTTGGCTGGTATAGCATCTTCAAGGTAAGTTAATGTATTGCTTGAGGTCCGGTTGCTAAAGCAAGAAAGTTGATAAATTTTGGAGGCGATTTCGAACAAAACCAATAGAGCTCTTAGATTTGTATCTCAGAATTTTGTACTTTCTAAATATGTCAGAGAACTTTCACTCTTTTCTGACGTCATTAAATTATTTGCAACTGCTTTTTTATGTTTTTACTGATCATTGCAGGTGCTAACGTTTTAACATTGATTTATTACATGTTTTTAGCCATACCGCGGGATTACTTTCAAAGTACAACTCGAACTTTATTTCACTCCTGCGAACGCCTGCAAATGACAAAGATAAAACCAGTTCATATTATCAAAGCGTGAAGGTAATGTACGTTTCTCTTTTGAAATAATTTTGAAAGTCTGTCAAGCTGTGGCAAACATTCCGAAGTCATTTTTCTGTACATCACGCAGGATTTCAGACGTTTCGCTGAATTTTTGTTTTTGCTTTTCATACTTTTATGTCGGAATTTTTTTCAGGCATTGTTATGCACTCTGCTCTTTATTTCCTACCAAGAGCAAATGAAATCGTTAGCAAATAAACGATTAATCGCTGAAATTGATTCTTCCTCTCTTGATCATTGGACGGTTTACAGAATAGCAAGACAAGCTTGTAGAATGGTGAGAAATTAAGTAACTTTTGTCCAGTAAGCATTCAAGAAAACACAAATTACTCTTCGGTTTGTTAGGCTGCGGTGACATAGTCTTAGTGTCGCAGGTCGCAGAGCATAGTTTGTGGTCTTAAACTTCCAGTATTGCTATAGAAGTTGTTATTACAGGGTAAGCCAATAAAATGTTGATTTCTCGCAATTTCTAACATAAAGATTTCGTTGCCGCAATTCACGATTGGCTTTCCAGAAAGAGATCCTCCAAGCAAACTCAAAATCACGCGTTTTCTGGAGAAGCTCAGGTAAACAGAACCTGTTGACATTCCTTATTTGCATTGGCCATACGTTCATGTTTTCCTGAACTTCTTCAGAAGACGTAGGATTGCGAGTTTGTTTAGACGATTTTTTTCAGGAAAGCTAATCGCAAAATACCGATGAGTATCGGTTACTAATTCCAATTTAAAATATGCTTTCGCAATCCTCGCTCCTTCCACAATTGCTTTCGCTCCATTGGCATAGAAATTCAATGTTTCGTTAATGATAAAACGGAAAACTAAAAAGAAAATTTTGTTGTGATAAAAATGGCAAGAATTATCGAAGTGTTAACATTTTATTGGCCTCTTTTGTATTTGCCAGAGAAAGCATCCTAAAGATAAAAGATTGTGTTCTAATAAAAGATGGAAAAGCGGGTGGTCAGTTGGTTGTTGTTGTTGTTGGTTTACCCCTCCTCTTCCTTGGGATGGAGGTATAGCGCGAACAGCAATCCAGGTTCACGCCTTCAACCTAATTGAATTAGGCCAGAGGAAAAGTGGCAGCCAATTTCGAACCAGTCGTGGATGTAAACTGCCGACTGGTAGCCCCACCACCAACAAGGCGGACTGCCATTGGTGGGTACCCAAAAGTCGCCTCTTACGACATGCTGGGTGAGCAGTTTCACTATTCTAACCTGGTGAAGCATGGGTGCGGCCAGTTGGTCGCCGTTTAAGGTAGTCTTTTTTGATTCATGAATGTCTGTCAGCTCGTGCTCTGTTGGCTGGACTTGAATCAGGCTAGGTCACCTCCTCGGGTAGACTGCTCTTCCCCCCCTCCCGCCAACTACCTGCCGCATAAAGACGGAGATATTCCGTTAAGTGTGGTGCCCAAAGACACTAGCGAACTAGCTGTTTTATCTCTACACTATCTCTTTCGTGCTGAACGTCAAGCAGGAAAGCTGTGAATGCCGTTTTTAAGTGTTAAGTACTTAACAAGGAAAGAACACCCTTGAATGTCAACTGCGAAGAGGACGCTCTAACGACTACACCAGGTCGCCTGTGGGGTTTAGTGAAGCAGACACCTGGCATCAGACAACGCATTTACGCCTAACGCTGTGCTGTAGACAAAATGATGTGAAACGCGATAGCTGGGTTGGAATATTGATAAATCTTAGACGAATGAGTGGATTCCTTTAAAACTGTAGAATTCATAACAAACTAAAACAGGAAAATTGATTAAGAGCTGATTAGGTGATACTTTTTGCCTAAATCTATTATATTATTTTGCTTGTTTTTCATTCTCTTTTTTACTAACGTTTTACTGTTCCTAAACCCATTTTTTTCATTATCTTTTTATAACTAATAACGTTGTACTGTTCCTAAACCTATTATTTTTGTATTGCATTTTTATTCTCTTGATTTGCAGGACAGCGACGTTAGAGGCCAATACCCATAATAATTGTCTAAACTTGCATCCGAATTTCAAAGCTACCTAATTCCTCTTGAATAGCTTAATATTTCTTGCATGGATTTCCTGCCTGTTAGAATCCGCAAAGCGGGGGAAATCATTTCAAACTGCATTTGCCAAGAGCGCAACAACGTAGTCATTGTGAGGTTTGATCTCTTGACCTTTCGATTGATGTTGCTGTTCAAGGAACCTACAGTCTTTTAGAACATGTCGCCAACAAATCAGCTGATTTAATGTGAAATTCATCTATATTATTGTAAAGAGAAAGCAATATCGTCGTTGGTTTAACATTAGTATTGTTGGGTGTGGCTTTGGTCCGAACGTGCGTTTCACTGTTAGCTATGATTGTTCTAATTGCTATAATTTTCCTTAACAGGGCCAGCACGCCACAGCTAGTGAGTTGTTTTCTCGCATATTGAATTCGGTCGCTTCAGAACAACACTACTTCTGGCTGGTTGGTCTTTCCGACATGGCAACAGCCGAAGCAGTTGCTCTAAAAGGCACAGCAACTGTAACTACATCTGATAACTGCTCTACCCTCGCAAGCCGTTTGTCTGAAGCAGTGCAGCATTACCATCAAGCAAGCACGTATCTATCTGTGAGTAGCTAACGCTTTGCAATTATCAAAAACGTCATTAGTGTTCTAGCTTTATATCAGCAGCGTGGTAGAGTGGGATGGAACGCTGTGTTATGACGACATAGATCGTGCGTTCGAATCTCACGATGGCCAAGTCATGTATTGGGGATAGGTACTTCGCATAAATTTCCTCTGTTGCACTGCTTATGGCAGAAATGTTCTGTGCCAGCAGTACTGGTAGCTACAGAGCAGGTCGTTGTTGTTGTTGTTACCCGACCCCTTCCGTGGGATGGGGGCATGGCGGAAGATCATGGAGCCCCAGAAGTCGGGCAACTCCCCAGGGCCTGAACCAAAGGTCGTAAAGAGACAGAGAGTCACCGAAGAGTGAGTGGTGCAGGGTCCGTAGCGGGACAGTGCAGAATGAGATGAGAGGTGTCCTGGGACGAGTGTCCGCAGGCGCTGCAGGAAGAATTTTCGATGCTGCCAATCCTAAAAAGAAAAGAGCTCAACAGAAGGCAGTGTCCGTTGCAGCGAAGACAGAGAACATAACGAGCATGACGAGGGAGCACAAGTTTCTTGGTGGAAATCGAGGGAACCTGTGAGTCAAAGAATTTCGATGAGACAGTATGCCTCCAGTCCGAAAAAAGAGAAGAATGGATACAAGAGATAAGAGGAGAAAGACTACAAGGGATTGCGGAGGGCGCAAGTAGCGCTCCCCGTCTGTCCACCTCATCAGCCGTGTCGTTCCCCGGGGTAACGAGTGTCCGGGGACCAATTGTTGCCTGATAGAACAGGAGGAGAAAAAAGACAGTTCCTGCCAGATCTGCCACAGAGTTTAAGGTAAAAGATGGAGCAGAGGGCAGGGTGGCAAGGACAGAACGAGAGTCAGATAGGCGGAGAAGAAAAATGGCAGACTTGTTGGTGCTGCCGAGACCAGCAAAGAGCGTGCAGAATCGCGATGGCTTCAGCCGAAAAACTTGAGCATACTGGGCCTGCTGAAAAGGAAAGAGTGGCCTCAGTGCCACAGCGAGAGCACTTAGCAAGTACGCCAGAGCCACCTTTTACCGAGAAAGAAACAGAATTTAGTCTAGAGTAGACCGTCCAGGACGGAAACCGGTCTGGGGAGGAAGAATGGAATTAGATTCCAAAAAGAAGAATAGACGAGATAGAATGATGCGTTCAAAAAGCTTTGATACGCAGGAGGTGAGAGAGATAGGCCAGAAGGAAGCAGGAGAGTCGATAGGAATAATAGAAGATGTCTTCCAGATGGAAGGAAAGGAATGCAAAATCCAGGAGAGATTGAAAATGTGAAGAAGAAAATCCATGCCAGAGCGACGAAGGTGCTTTAGCATAGGGTAGGCAACTTTCTCTGGGGCAGTGGCAGTGGAGGAGGAAAGGTTGGAGGCAGCCGCAAGAAATTCAGCGAGAGAGAAAGGAGAGCAAAAGAACGAGTGAGACTCCTCAAGGCATGCGGCTCGGCGGAGCTGTGGATCTTAGGTAATTGGCGAAGACCGAAGCCGACTCCCTGGGAGAAGAACAATTGGGAAGTTAGGAGAGGAGGAAGATAAGGAAGAAGAGCCAACAATAGAGCAAAGAAAAGAGTATACAGATTTAGGGTTAGATTTGGGCGAGTGAGAAGAGCAAGTCGTTTGCCATGCCTCCGCCTTAGCCTTCGCAATGACAGACGAAGCGCGTCGAGAAGCGGAGATGTGGGCCTGGCGATCTTCATCAATTCTGTGAGCGGCAGCAAAAGCCTTGCGTCTTTCACTAACCGCTTCTTCCACCTCAGCAGCCCACCAGTCTTTAGGATGGCGTTTGATGCGGCCAAAAGGAATGGAAGATTTGGCCGCATTTAGTGCCAGAGAAGTAAAGAGAGCAGCAGCAGAGGAAAGAGACTAGTATTCCTCTGCAGAAGGACAGTGAGAGTCAAAAAAATGGCAAAAGTCGTACATTCTAAATGAACTAATTCAATGTAATCTTTGCTCAAGTTTGAGCTCATACCAGGCTCGGCAGTTTCTTTCATAACCTTCGTTATTTTATTTTCGATGGCTTTTGAAAGCCCCCGCTAACACCATGTAATACAACAACAACAACAACAACAACAACTACAGCAACAGCACTAGAAGCGAATAATGATTTTTTTGAGTAAAAGGCCAACGCTTTGATTAACCTTTTGTTCAAGCGTTTTTTCAAATGACTTAAAACATTTTTTTGCATACCCAACAAGGTTGTTTTTTACTGAGCTGCTTTTTATTCCTAAACGATACTAGTTAGGTAGGCACAAATTCCCTCGATGCAGCATTTCAATAGGCATGTTCTACAATTGGCTGATTGATGATTTCAAAGGTTCATTTGGAAAACCCGTTCGCATTATTGCGAAACGTTCTAGTTTCTTTCAACCCGCAATCCATAAACTCGTCCATTTGCCGAGTGCCTTGTTGTTGGGGCTACCAATCTGCATTTTGTTTTCATGACTGGCTCCAAAGAAACTGCTGCTTTGTTGACGACGCTTGCTGTTTGAATGACCTTCTAACCAATTCATGCCGTATCTCTATTTCACGGAAAAGGAAGGGTAAACACGCATCTGCTATGCTTGAGTATGTCACCTATATACAACTCTTCTTGTTTCGGCGCTTTTCACATCACGCGCATAGTAGATGTTAGTGCAAAGTTAGATCACGAGTCATCACTAATGCTTCGCTGATGATCTTTACTGCCGCACGTTCGAAAATGTGCGCTGCAAACATTTACATCTGATTAATAGGCTGCCGTCACCCCGATACACAACCTCACATTCCAGTGCGAATATGCTCGCTTGCGCTGCGAATCCTTGCAAGCTCACGTCCAGCTGCTCAACGCATGTTCCCTGGTTCGATCCTGCCCCCCTCCAGCTATCACGGCGTCGATGACGAGTAGTTTGGAAGGCACTTCAAGTAGCCCTGTTGAAACAACTGTGCTTGCCAATCAGGTGATAATGATTTTTATCAATATTATCGACTCTGGCCTTGTTGATGCGGTGTATGCCTACCACTAACCACCTGCTTTTGTATCGGACTTTATTAGCGAGAGAACTTTAAATGGTAGATTTTGTTCGCTGAACATCAATGACGCTTACAACAGCATGGGGTTCAAACTCCATACTATGTGCTTCAGCTCAGCTACTTCCAACCGGCCATGGTGGTTTAGTATTGAAATAAAAAACCGCTATGTGTAACATATAGCTGACAGCTTTGTCAGCACTTGTAAAAAAGTTTCATACTGTTTTCCCGAATATCTTTTAAGCAAGAGCTCGTTCGCTTAACTTTATCATTGACTTGCAACACGCGGTAGTCTTGTAGCCACTGGGGTCTGCAACGTTGTTCTGAGAGCCAGACCTACGCGATGTAGCTGCTATGATCGCGCGATCTCTGGTTCAACGTGCGATGATGACGTTGTGCCCCTGAGAATGACTATACGACATGTATGTGCAACCTTCGGCCTGCAAGCTGAAAGTTTTTGCCCTTACCATGGTGCAAAAAAAAGTTCCTGTCCTTGATGCAAACTAGGTAGGTGCGATTTTCGCGGTTGTATAAAAATTTGCACGTTTGCACATCCCTATTTATGATGTTTTCTGTGCTTGGCTAGATCCTAACAAGCTGTAATTTATAGAAAGTAGTAAAGCAGAACATGGATTCGGAAGCAAGTATAACAACTCGTACTGCACTTCGCGACCGTCTCTGTTCTGCTAGTCGCCATGATGAAAATAATGCCATTTCAGCTTATACATACATTACAACTATTTTTACACTACTTTCAGCTTTAATTATACAAAGATCATATAAGATTAAAAAAATTGCAAATTACTACAAAAATTATGTGGGAATATGCAATTAAATGCAAGCTTAAGGAAAGTACGGAGTTGATTTCATCCGACAGACCAGAGTTACAAGACAAGCAATCTTTAACATTGAGCTATTGAAATAGTTAGCCGAAAAATTGTTGAAATTTATGAAACAAAAAGGTTTCCGTAATTAGAAGGCAAAATTAACTCCAATTGTCTCAGCTTGCACCTTATGCTTCAGCTGTTGGACTTTCAGGCGTTTAACAAACAGCCTACATGAGTTTGTGGCATTCGAATGTTTATTTGAAACGAACTTTTTAGATGAAAGCGTGTTCAAATTGGTTCCTCACCATCGAGAGAAGTTACAGCGAGTTGCACCTTACATCATTCGATTCCGACCCCAGAACGTTGTCAATATTAGACCTGTAAGTAATGCAGTCATTGCAGGAAAAGCCATCTATCTGAGAATGCGGTTTATAGGTTGAAAAATTCTCGAGTATTGCTCCACTTTTGCTTTTCCTTTGTATTATGCCATAAAAGAAGCGCCGGCTTAAATTTCTTTATGTATCACACAATTTCGAACTGCATTTAAAAACGGATTCAATGTTGCATCAGTATAACAATAAAATTAAGTAGTTCATTGTTGTAAATCCACTTACAATTTTAGGTTGCAGCAGTCTTGCTCTATTATGGCGTATGCAATTGACACGTTGTTGCTTTCAAGAAAGTGAGTTTAGATATTTACTCTTTCCTGTTTCATAATCATATGTAACCACAACAGTCGCAATTTGTCACCTGTTTTATTTGTGGTGTTTCCTATAAAAGTAGCGGGTTCATCAAGCATGACGTAAAAAGCGACAATTGGTTGCCAACTGTTTGTAGTGGGTTTACTAGTTTCTTAGTTCGTGTGGATATTTGTTTCTTGATCCTGTTTACGGCAGGGGTTCCCAATCGAAACTGCGTGATTGGATTTCAAGGGGTACAAAGTTTAATTTGACTTGTTTACATTGGGAAAAATTTCAGTAAAATGACAAGAAGTATGAGAAATGCTCCGACGAAATAAGGGGTTTGGTCAGCAAAAAGATTGGCAACCAATGGTTATGATGTGGCGCTAGTTTGTTGACACATATGTGCTTGTACATTGTTTGCTTATCGTAGTCAGGCTGGGCCACTACCACGGGTAGACTGCTTGGCCCTGTCATCAGTCTGTCTCGTGCGAATAAAGGTATCTCGTTGAGTGCCTTGCACAAGGTCACAACAAGCGAACTTACCGACTTTTTCTTTATACTATTTTGTGTTGAACACCAAGCAGGGAAGCTATGAATACCGTTTTAAAGTCTTTGGTATGACACGACAAGGGAATTGAACCTATTATGTCTACTGACTGCGAAGCAGGCATTTTAACTACTGTTTAAGATTTTGCTGCGAATGTAAAACAACGCTACAGCTAACATTTAACATTTTTCAGTTCAAGGCAGTTAAGTACTTTGCGAAACGTTGATTTTTCGACAAATAGTGAAGAGGAGGATTGTTACGCCAGAGTAAGTGTAATTTTACAAAGCGAACTTCCTTTACTGACTAATCAGTGGTTAAACATATAAAGCCTACGAAAGGGAAAAAAAATTTCCAAACTTTAATTGTTAGGAAGGTTTTCGTGTAAAAGACCACACCGGACCCTGAGTGCAGTTGGGCACAGGTTTTATTGCGATAGTATTATTAGCGAGATTTGTTTGGTATGCTCAGTGTTTGTACAAGAGATTTTAACCTGTGCTTCACCGGTTTGGAATAATGAAGTTGCTCACCAAGCAAGTTGTAAGAGGCGACTTTTGGGTACCCACCAACGGTAGTCCGTCATTTTGGTCTTGAGACTACCAGTCTGTCATTTGTATTAGGAGTGGTTCGAAATAAATGCTGCTTTATAATATATGTTTTGCGATATAATCGTGCGAAACCGTTTCCTAACCCATGCTTCACCGGGTTAGAATAGTGAAACTGCTCACCCAGCATGTCGTAAGAGGCGACTTTTGGGTACCCACCAATATCAGTCCGCCTTGTTGGTGGTGGGGCTACCAGTCGGCAGTTTGCATCCACGACTGGTTCGAAATTGGCTGCCACTTTTCCCCTGGCCTAATTCAATTAGGTTGAAGGCGTGAGCCTTGATTGCTGTTCGCGCCATGCCTCCATCCCAAGGAAGAGGAGGGGTAAACCAACAACAAATCGTTTCCCACCGTATCTCCATTCTAAGAAAGAGGAACGTTAAACATCAATATATTATTCAAACCTTGATCTACAAAGAGAATATTCAGCTTTAAAAAAACTAATGAAGTGATTAATTTTAGGCGTTAAAGAAAGCGTTTTCGAATATAGTAAAGTCCTTACAAGAGTTTGTTAAATCAGACAACGTCAATCAACCATTCTCACATTTGGTATGTTTTTTTGTATTTGATGTAGTAGAGTTGGGTGAAGTTTTGTTACTTAGTTTTATCTGTTTTTATTGATGCCGCCTACACTTGCTCTTGTTTTGGATAAATATAAGTTGCGGGTGCAGACTTCACTGCATACTTGATGAGCAATTATGCTCGAGCCCACAGCATTGGTAGAGGCCGGAAGCCTCTTTGAATCCATCGTACATGCAGGTTGGTTGTTGCTGATCTTACCATCAACAATTGAGACAGACTGCCCCTGATAGGTAGCGAAAGGTCGCCTCTTTCAACATGCTGAGTGAGCCGATACACTTTTCCAGCTTGGTGAAGCACGGTTATTTGCATGGGATTTGAAAAGGAGTTGTGCGTGGCAAATACATGGTTTGAAAAGAAGGAATAGTGAAAAATAACATACAGTGTGGTTGGAAATGAAACTGTGATTGATTTTGTATTGGTTAGTAAAAACAATAGAAAGTATTTAAAAGACGTGAAAGCCATCCCCTGGGAATTGCAACATCGGCTGGTGGTAACAGACATAGACAAAAGAAAGTTGAAGAGGGTTGTGAAGAACGAACGAACTATTAGAAGGAGGATTTGAAAGTTGAAAGAAAACAACATGAAAACAAGATTTCAAGAAAGAGTTTTAAGGAATTGATTGATGCACGCAATCTATGGAATACTTTTAAAAATAGTATGCTGCAAGCTTGTGATGAAATATGTGGAAAGAAGAAAGTTACAAGAAACCATGGGGATACATGGTGGTGGAATGACGAGGTGAAGGAAGCAATACAATAAAAGAAAGTGGCATATAAAAATATGTGCAAAAATCGATCAGAGGAAAACAAGCTAAATATAAGAATATCAAAAATCGAACAAAGAAAGTGGTTGCTGATTCTATGAGGAAAGAAGCTGAAAAAGAGTTAACGCAATTGAACAAAAAACCAAATAACATTTTTACGCTGGTGAAGTTAATGAAAAAAGATGGGAAAGGTATTGAAGGAGGTAGATTCATGAGAGGAAAAGACGGAAAGTTAGGTTTCAGTAAAGAAGACAGAAAAAGAATATGGAAAAATCACATGGAGGAGATCATGAATAAAGAAAATGATTGGGACCACGTGACAGCAGTCAGTACGGTAGAGGGACCTATTAAAAATGTTACCCGCGAAGAAATGGCGATAGTAATAAAAGTGATGAGACCAGGAAAGGCAGCTGGACTCCCTAAAGTATGTGCAGAAATGATATCTGCCAATGGAGAAGTAGGGGTTAGTGTGATGGTGGAACTTTGCCAACGCGTGTTAGATGGGAAAGGAATGCCAGATGAATGGCAAACAAGTGTGCTGGTAACAATTTTCAAGGTAAAAGGAGATGTTAGAAGTTGCAGTACTTCCAGAGGAGTAAAGCTGCTAGAGCACGTCAAGAAAGAGTGCTGGAGATTCGAGAAATAGTAAATATTGATTTAATGCAGTTTGGTTTTATGGAAGAGGGACGACAGACGCATTGTTTGTAGTACGAAGAATGCAAGATGAAGATAGGGATAAGAAGAAAAAGTTGTACATGTATTTTGTGGCTATTGAGAAGGCATTTGATGGGTTCCAAGAAAGGTGGTGGAGTGGGCAATAAGAAAGAAAGGTTCATCAGAAGTAATTGTAAGAGCGGTGATGATCCTCTATCATGGGGCAAAAACAAAGTTCGAGTGGGATCTGAGTTATCTGAAGAATTCTCGGTACAAGCTGGTGTACACAAAGGATCTGTATTGTCGCCCCTGCTTTTTGCAATTGCAGCGGATGTAATCTCGGAAAATGGAAGAGAAGGATTGATGAATGAAATTTTGTATGCGGATGACTTGGTTTTAATGAGTGAAAGTATAGAGAATTTGAAAGAGAAGTTTTTAAAATGGAAAGAGGCGTTTAGAAGCAAGAGGCTGAAGGTGAACCTCAAGAAAACCAAAGCAATGGTGAGCGGTTCAAAAGGTGAGGTACTCAAGAGTAAAGTTGATCCATGTGCCAAGTGCGACAAGAGGGTAATGGCAAATTCAGTCATGTGGACAAAGAGTGGTAAATGGGTTCATCGTAGATGTGCGAAAATGAAAACGGTGACTTCAACTCTGGCAAAAGGTTTTGTTTGTGAACTATGTATTGACGGAAAGAAAGGAATTGTGGAACCTGGTGAAGAAATATTTTTTGACCAGGTTGACTTTGTGAAGAGCTTTCGTTATTTGGGGTACAGGTTGAACGCCAGAGGTGGAAGTGAAGCAGCGGTAACAGCAAGAACGAGAATTGGATGGATAAAATTTAGAGAATGTGGGGCGTTACTTTAAGGGAGAAAATTTTCGTTGAAAATGAAAGGAAGGATTCATCAGAGTTGCGTATGATCCGCAACGCTGTATGGGAGCGAGACGTGTTGTCTAAGGGAGAATGAGATAAGGAGAACTGAAAAAAACCATGATGAGAGCAATGTGTGCAGTTGAGATGATTGAGAAAAGAAGGAGCCTTGCTGGGTTTTAAAGAATAATTTGGATGGACTAGCCAGGGCGAGTGGACTGCGATGGTATGGGCATGTTTTGAGAAGGGATAATGGTGATGTTTGGAGAAGAGCGTTGGATTTTGAAGTGGCAGGAAGAAGAGGGCGTGGGCGACCGAATATAACGTGGAGGAGCATATCAATCAGATTGGACTGAAAATGGAGGATGCCATTGACGGAGTGAAGTGGCGTAATGGTGTTTACGAACTGTCGAGAAGCACAAGGTGAATCCGGTCACCTGCGTTAACGCGGACAAAACCGGATTTAAAAAACTGGATCTCTCTCTCTCTCTCGAAGCTTGGCGGTGGTTGTTGAGGAATGTGTCCTATGTGAGTAACGCTAACTGCCGCTTGCCTGCTTTTAAATCAAGATCGATTTATTAAGCAAACTTTCGAATAATTTCTTTGCAAATATCAATGGCCCTTGCAGCTGATTTTGAAGCCAAAATTATGCTTTGCAGCCAAAAAGGCAGCTACAGCAAGGTATTGCACTAATTTAAGAATTGTCAAATAGCATATTGATGTACCTAGTGTAGAGAGAGATGGTCTTTATTTCTTGGAAAACAGCTTTTTTTCTAGCAATGATAAAGTTTGTACGAACGACACGCTTATTAAACAACATAAATCAACGAATTGTTGCCACAAGCATGGCTGTGTTTGATGTTATACAGTATAACACTAGTGCTCAAGAGTTTCTTGTGGTAGTTTGGTTCGCGTTAAACAGTTTAAGACGCAAGATCTATTGTTTGCCAACTTTTACAACAATTGCACGGACATACCCGTGCTTCACCGGGTGAAGCTGCTCACCCAGCATGTCGTAAGTGGCGAATCTTGGGTACCCACCAATGGCAATCCCCCTTGTTGGTGGTGGGGCTACCATTCAATAATTTGCATTTATGACTGTTTCGAAATGGGCTGCCACCTTTCCCCTAGCCTAATTTAATTAGGTTGAAAGCGTGAACGTGGATTGCTTTTTGCGCCATACCTCTATCCCAAGGAAGATGAAGGATGAACCAACCAACCAACCAAAATTGCTCAGGCATGGCATTTTTTTGAACTTTAGAATTACCGGTCAATTTGGTAGATTAGTTTAGTCAAAGTACTTTTGTTGCCACATGAAAATATCTTGATAGTTTGCTGCTTGGTCATCACCCCAACTTTAAAATTATCAATGCTATGTGGTTAATCAAATCAATAATCATTTTACTAGACGCCGGTTAGTGTTTCAGGTTAAGATGGTACATCGGAACTTGGCTTAATTTAGTTTTGGTTTTCAACTCCGTTTTTGATACATCAATGAGGCAACCACGTTGGCTTTGAACTTGAAACCTCATGATTACGAGTCATACTGAATCACGGGACCGGTTATTTAGCAAGTGACAAATTTTTCCAATTTTCAGCACACAGACGCCCTCGTGCGTTGTTCCTCCCTCATCCTATCCGTACCTCATTCCTTTCCAAGGTATTTCTTCCAAAGCCTGCAAACGACCAACATAAAGGTAGGCGACCTTCGTTTCAAGGAATTACTCTGCGTTTACTTTGACCAGGCTGTGATCGAAACTTGCAGTATGTTGTGTAAGCATAACGACAAGCAACCTTTGTTTCATTGCGTCCAAATAAGTGCTTCCATGTGCAAATATGTTACTATGAAGTAAACGGAGGGGTTTTCTGCTACACTCGGCAAAACCAGTAGATATTTGTGCAAATGGGGATAACCGTTTGTTTTTTGTTAATGGAAATTGGTGGAACGATTACTCCTGTGCAACTATAGGTATAAATGTAACTTGCATATGACAACATGCAAAAAGTCAAGCTACTATTTTTCGCTGAAGAATGGACGAGATTGTAACATATTTTGTTTACCTTGCTATTCCTTTAAACTGAAAGCTCGATGTGAAACAAACAGCAGTCTATCTCAAACCATTGATGAAAACCAGTTGCGGACTGGTCCCTTCATCTCCAACATAACAGACTACTCTTGGTGGACACCCAGTAGTCCCATCTTACAACATGCTAGGTGGCCAGCTTGACTACTGTAATCTGGTGGAGCACAAAAAATCTGACAGTTCAGGTTAGACCTTGTGAACTTGTAATGATAATAATGTATAACATTCCTTTTAGCTCGCCATATCTCCTAGTCAGCATGCGAGTAACGAACACGTCATTGTTGAAATCACCCAACAGTTGGCGTTGAAGGTCGAAGGTGTAATACAGCATGAAAACGTGCGCTCTGCCGTTCAATCGGGTGGGAATCGAACTAGGGACGACCAGTCGTACGGCAAAATCAGGTTCCGTAAAGTCGATAAGATCAAACTGACAGTGAAAAAAACGAGGCAAGGTCACAGCAAGCATGCAAGCTTAAAAGTAAGTGGTCTGGTGGCAGTTTGTCTTTTGGGAGGTGTACTAAGAAAACGGCCGGTTGACGACCAAAATGGGCCAAGTATTTGGGCTTTAACGAGCTCTTGTTTCCATTCCCCTGGATATTTTGTTGCAGAAAAACTTCTTAATTTGTTCATCCAAACATGTTTTCTGTTCGTCAATCATATTTGTAAAATTATGTTATACTCATTGGCATATGTTAGGACGTCCGCCCGAGCTGATCCTATTTTAGGGGTGACAACCCGACAACTCGTTTATAAAATGATGTCTTCAACTTTAATTGCGTACCAGATTTACGAAGGTAAACTTTTTTAAAGGGTGTATTTTGATGGAGAGTTAATAAAAGGGTCTTTTGAAGGGTTCCCTTAGTGAAACATTGTTAAAAGGTAAAAACGATTTCGGTGGGATTTGAACCCACGGCTTTTTGGTTACCGGAGAAGTGGTTATTTGATAAGTGCTCCAAGGTAAGTGACCCAGTCAACAACTTTTACTAGTTGGCTACCAGCAATTGTTTTTATGGCAGACACTTTTCAAAATCGTCCTGCGTGTAGCAATGTCACTACAACTCTATAGTTTTTATAATATTAGGCTGTAATTTACAGCTCAACAGCTTCAGATACTACCGTATTAATGCAGTGTAATTGCTTCTAGACGGATGAAAGCCGCAATGTCTTGGAACAAATCGTAGATCCACATCACGATTATTTCAGCACGCAATTCCTCATTGATTTTACGAGTCCTGGTAATATTTTTTCGAATTTTCAAAGCTTTTCTTGTTTCGCTTATCTACTTCTGATAAAGCTGTTACTCGTAACAAATTTGCCTCGCAGAGAAGATCATCGCCATTGCCTTTCCCAAAAGTGCAATAACCTTGTCATTATGAGGTTTGAGCTGATGATTATGGACGCATGAAAAGCGCCCCCAGTCCACTCGATCACGCCATTTCACGTATTTCTTGACTCAACCTACTCTGTGAATCGTTAACAACTTTTTCATTCTCTTTGATCTGCTAACCTAATTGATTCACTGGCCAACTTAGATTTAGTGAAATTCGCGCGATGTGGAGCGGTATTTATTATCCTGGTCCATTCTGCAAGCCCGATCAAAGGTCCGGTGAAAAACTTCGAGCGATTTTAAATCGGTGACAAATGCAAATTGCAGACTGGTAGCCCCACCACATTCAAGGCCGACCGCCATTAAGTTACGTCGCCTTCTAACTCATCCACCAAGTTCTTGGTTGGCTTCGCATTTTTCCAATTTGCGAGGCTGAAATAACTTGCGAGATTGTTCACAGTCGTTCTTGTGACAAGGGCAAACCCTCCCGTGTTTGTTGGGTGAAGCATTCGCTTAGTTCACTGTCCCGAATAAGGAAATTTGCCTTGTAAGAATTGTTTTATATTTGTGTAAAGTGCTGTGTCATTGTTCGCTTGGCTACTGATTGAGAAAAAGACCTTTTTTCCTCGCAATTGGAATTCCCTTAAGTACGCCTCTATTACGTCACAATCGTTTATGACATAATACGATTCCAGATTGTTCTAGTGATTCTAGCTTCTTCGAAGAATTTCGATAACTGATTACATAATTTGAAATGCTTTTTTTTTACATGATTTTGTTCTAGAGTTTTCTAGATTATTTTTCGTCGCGTATATAAGGCGGCGAGATTTTATTCATTGAGAGTGTTAGAGTAGTAGTGGTTAGAGTGTGAGTAGAAAAGCGTGTAGTGGGGAGAAACAGATATTGATTGACGGAGTAATAAGGGGCCATTGGTTTTTGCGATAATTTATTGTGGATTTTGTTTGTTGACGTGGAGAATATTGAACAGTTATTGACGGACTTAGTTTTGGCGGTTTCCTGATTGTGTGGTAAAGTGAATAGTTCTGAGATTGTTGAGCGAAGAAGTTTGAAGTCGTGAAGTATTATTTCTGTGAATACATTATTCTGTTATCAAAGTGGTTTAAGGTGTTTTTAGTGGAAGCCAATCTTTTCCAAGTTTTATTAAGTTGCAGTCAGACCTAATTATCCGAGCGATTGTCATAATGAAAAAGCAATCTTGAGTGAACGGAGAGAGCTATGGTGAGAGCCATGTGTGGTCAGAAAGTGGTAGACAGGAAGACGACTGAAGAACAGATGGATATGTTGGGGTTAGAGGAAACTATAGACCAGTTAGCAACAGCGAATGCAGTTAGATGGTATGAACATGTGCTGAGGAGGGATGACGATAGTGTTTTGAGGGTTGCTCTGGATCTTGAAGTGAGTGGCAAGAGAAAGCGAGGACGACCGAGGAAGACCTGGAAGAAGCAGGTGGAAGAGGAGACAGATAAGATTGGTTTGAAGAAGGAGAATGCCCTGAGACGAGATAAGTGGAGGGACGGAGTGCGAGCAATTGCAGAAGGAATGGGGTAAATCCGGCCATCTCTGTTAAAGGGACAACACCGGATAAAAACTGAATCACTACTACTACATTATCATACGTCGCCTCAATTTTAAAACAAATTTAAGATTGAGATAGAACCGAAAGTTCTGTACTTAATATTCTGTTATATTAAAACGCGACATTCACACTTTAAATTATTTTGTTAGGTCTTTTTAATGTGGTTATTGAAACTAATGTTAAAGACGGCGATGGCGTGTGGTGGAAGGCCGGACCAAGGGAGACGATCATGGTAAAGTCGTATGATGGAAGTGTTCGCCAGCAAGGTGGTAGAGCCCGAAATTAAGCATTTGATAAAGTGTGCTCGACAATGCGATGATATTGGTAAAGAGCGATCGCTCTCATGTCGGAAGATCCAGAGAAGTTACAAGAAAAAGCCCCAGAACTATTGCCTAGCGTTTCACAGCAGCGTTTGATCGAGAGACATATTTTTACGTAACGTTTATAATAAAATCAGTAAGTCTGCTCTATGTCTTGACTAACGTGTTCACGCTGGTCAAAAACGACTGACACGAGGCAATTGCATTTGCAAGACTGGTAGTAGCAACTAGACTTGGCCAAGAGTATGGGTAACAAAAACTGATCACGTATTTTCTTTCCTACGAGGCAACAATCGAAAAATATGCCTTGTTTAGTGCCAACCACCAAAATATCAACTATGACAGCGTGTATTCGATGTCTTGTTTCGTTTATTGATTGTATTTCAATTGCTGCATGCCGAGCAAGATTTTCAATTTTCGCAATACAGGTTTACAAAGTTTTTGTAAAGTTGATCGGGATGATTTTGAGTATAACTTCGGCACAAGTTAGAATGAATAACAATTGCGCTTTACTTATCAATGAACTTAAAACTTTTTAAGAGCCAAGATGTGATTGAAATCCGTCAATAAATTCATCTGATTCTATTGGAGTAAAAACATTGATGTTGCTATGTTAATAGTGAAATCGATTCCCTTGACGTGTGAGCGCATATTCTTGACGGAGTCTGGCTACAACTTTACTCTATACTTTTGCACGACTCGATCAGGAAATTGAACAAAAACTATACAAACTTAACCGTAGCCCGCGTAATGACCTGCTTTTTTGCAATGTATGCTACATGCAGTGGTGAACGACCACTTCAAAAAAACAGCGTCTTGTTAGGTAGAATAAGCGGCACAGCGCTTGGTCGCAAAAATGGAGCGTCGCTACGCGTCTATCTATATACGACTCCGCTCCTCTACACGATCTGTCAATCACTGTAAACCTACTGCACAGACAATCTACCTTCAGGGTTGCCGGCACGTTACGTTGGTAGGAGGAATAAGCTTTTTGGAGTGTACTTCGATTTGTGATCAAGGGCCAGTGATTGCTTTACAAGACTTTTTTTTGAGGTCGCCATTTAGAAAAGCTGAAGTGATGTTTTCATTCCAAATTAGAGTGAGAGCATTTTTTTGGAGGTGTGTTATCATTTAATCAAAGTGGACTAATGCCTCCTAGCGAAGAGACGGGGTTCTGACAGGAACTGTCTTCTCTCTCCTGTTCTATCAGGCTACAATGGGTCCCCGCACACTCATTTCTACCGGGAAACGACGCGGCTGATAGCTAGCCAGTCGGGGAGCGCTACTTGCGCCTTCCGCTATCCCTTGTGGTCTCTCTCCTCTTATCTCTCGTATCCACTCTTGTCTTATCTCGGACTGGAGGCGTACGGTCTCATCTAAATTCTTTGACACACAGGTTCCCTCGATTTGCACCGAGAAACTTGTGCTCCCTCGTCATGCTCGCTGTGTCCTCTCTCGTCTTCGCTGCAACGGACACTGCCTTCTTTTAGGTTCTTATCTCTCTAGGATTGGCAGAACTGAAAATCCTTCCTGCAGCGCCTGTGGACACTTGTCCCAGGATATCTCTCATCTCATTCTGCACTGTCCAGCTACGGACTCTGCGCCGCTCACTCTTTGGCGACTGTCTATCTCTCTACGACCTCTGGTCCAGACCCTGGGAAGTTGCTCGGCTTCTGGGGCTCCATGGTCTTCCGCCATGCCCCCATCCCTCGGAAGGGGTTGGGTAAACAACAACAACAAGAGACGGGGTGTGGGTGGGGGGGGGGAGAGATCAACCCACGTTTTGGCACCACTTGCGCTGCTCCATAAAAAATTTTAACATAAAAGGCCAATATGAGCTACTTGCACGACTACCACTCAGTTGTGTCAAGTTAGGAATAGAGGTTGAACCAGCTTTACCCAAATAACATCTTTCATGGCAGCAACAACAAGTGGTATAAGTGAGGATATTGTCCCTGATGCCGATAATTGAACTTCGATTTAACGGCTGGCGTTACTTTCTCACTTCACAAATTCTCCCCTTCCAACGAGTAAGTTTTATAGTTGGCTTGGGTGCCGTAATAATTTTTGTTTTACGGTTACAGAAATATTATATTTGCTAGTAGGTTTGTTTCCCAACTTGGTGCGACCCCCACTCGCAATGGTATTAGTGACACCAAGTGACTTGGATGTGCTTATGCTTCTTGGTCATTTTTGAAAAGTGGCGGCACCTTCCCTAATGCGTTGCATCCGATCACCCGATGATTCATTGTCTTGGTCGTGAGGTGCCGCTGTGGAGTTGCAGCATAGTGGATTCTATGCACTTCACAAGCAGCAGAGTCAGGAATTCGCTCACAAAAAGCAGCTTTAACATCAGCAATGGTGTCCAGTCAGGTGGTCGAGTAGTACTTGCCACAGATAGAAGGTCTTCATCTTGAAGGTTCGGTTCCATGTGAGTCGGATACGCATTACTTAAGAGCCCCAATAATGGCGAAACCGGTTTGCTGGGTTCTTATTGTTTGTGTGTGACTACGTATCACTTTCAAGAGAAAATTTTCCTTCACAGAGGCTATGGTTTGTTTGGTTACAGTGATTTCACATTGAGATGTAGAAGACCTACTGACCGATTTGTTTCTTCTGATTTCTCTTCAAACTTTAATTTCGTGAGCTATGTCCACGATACCGACCTTTTAGCCAATAAATAGAAACCGTGCGTTCTTACAAATTGCTTATAGTTCCACAAGCTTTCACGCGTTGCTTTGATTACGTGCGTGGGAGCATAAATTCAACGTTGTGGAAGGACGCTGAAGGAATTGACAAATTTACTGAAATTAGTTGTGCAGTGGCAGGCCTGCGATAGTAGGCCTACTACTTTTCTGCTTTTTCGTAATCGTAGGCCTGGTGATAAAATTTAAAGCCTTTTACTGCGCGTACGTTCCCCACTCTGGGTTTAAAAGCAACCAGGGTAGGGGACCCGAAACCCAGAGTCCAACATAAACAGTTAAGTTAGTACAATAAGTTAGGTTGTGGTTTAAGCTGATAACCCACAGAGAATCTTTTTGTGCTAAAAAGAGGGTAATTTTTCCAAATCCAACAAGATCTTATATCTGCGTTTTATGTCACAAGTAACAATGATCTAGAGGTCAAGAGTAGTCACGCACGCGTCGAAACTGCCCTACAAGCAGAGGTGGTCAATAACAAAGTGTTTCTACTTTTATAAAATAAAAGTGAGCGCTCTAGCAGGAGAAATTTTGGTCATTTTGCAAGTCTTTTAAAACACTTAAAAATAACACAATAATATGCCAAAAATGAATCAATTTTCGACCCAGGCGAAAGCCAGAAATCATGACAAAACTGTTAGGTTGTTGCGTTAAGATCCTCCCTGACTTAGTCAATTTGCATAAAGCATTAACAAATTGATTAGAGGCCGTCTTTAAGTTAATAATTGTACATTATCGTGGTGTTTTGACCTGATTCTTTGGTAAATAAGCAAAGTTTAGAAAAATAACAACTGTCTTTGGAAACTTCAAAAAATGTTTAATGAAAAAATTTTGGTAATTTACAAGACCATAAATTTTCAAAATGCTTCCTGTCAACCCTCGGTGTTGCATAGGAAAGTTTTGAAACCAGAAAAATAATGGGCGGGAAATTTTTTAAAATCTTGATGCTCGAAACGATTAAACTATGCTTTTGAGAATCTAAACACTCTTAAAGAAATCCGCGCGATGGCGCAGTGGTTGCAGTGTCCGCTTTGTAATCGATAGACTAGCAGCTCTTTTTCTTTTTCGAGTCAAAACACTAAAAAAATGATATTCACATCCCCGCTGCTTGGCGCTCAGCACGAAAGGGTTAATGTAAAGAAAAAGGCAGAAATTTCACTTGTTGTGCCCTTGAACAAAGCACTTAGCCGGATGCCTCCGTCTTTGCGTGGCAAACAGGTGACGAGGCCAAGCACTCTACCCGCCGTCGTGGCCCATTCTAACTCAAGATTTCCAAACAGAACTTGGGCTCATACGCAGTATATGTGCATCTTCCAGCACAATGCTAAGCATGATAGTTAAAACAACGAATATGACTCTAAATGAGATAGATTGTTAAAGATTATGTCACCGGTATCAAAGATAATCTATATTTTTCTAAATGGAAGATTGCAGCCCTGTCGACTTTTAAAGCAGCAGAAAATGACCTCTCATTCATTTCTTATTTTTCCCGAAGTGGTGAGCATTCGCTCACGAAAGCATGCTATATTTAATATCAAAGTTGACCATGAGTGTCATTTTTCAGTTTTTATTTGCTATGTTTTGTTGGTTTTCAATGGATACCCGTCATGGGTTAAATAAAATGATTTCGGCTGCAATTTCATGTTAATTTACCTATTGGTGACATAAATTCTAGTGAAGTCAACTGTACCAAAGCTTTAAGCGAAAATAACAAAACTTATCTTTACTTTCGCAGGACAACACAGCAACAGTTTAGCGTGACACATTTTTACACCAACATAGCTGAATTTGGCGATCCGATTGAAGACATATGTCATGTAAATACTGGTATTGCCTCGTGTCGCTTGGTTCTGCTTTTAACCGAGGGCGGAGGGAAGTAAGAAGCAGGCAGTCGAAGCGTTTGATCTTTCCCGTAAAGGTTCGATTAGGGTTCAACAGCTGTTTGAAATATCGGTTCATCTCCGGTTAGGGTTCAGATCAATTGAAACGCTCCGGTTTAGGTTCGCTCCAGAAAAAATGACCTCAAAACCGGTTTATAAAGTTCCGGTTCGGATTCGCAATATCATTAGAAAAAATATTTAAAAATGGCATAATTGTAGCAACACAATTTTTATAATGACTCTGAAATAAAATTTTCTTCACACATTGACAGGCCAATGCTGCAAAAAATACTTGTGCCAAAGCCAATTTCAAGATAATTGGATTGTTTCCTTATTTAGAAGCCGGGGTCTATATTTTGTTACCGTTTTACGCTGAATGTCGTTCAGTTTCATTTTTTCATACGAACTGCTTTATTTCTATTAGTGTAAATCTTTGCATAATTTTCATTAAATGTGACTTTGCACAGGCCTATCAAGCAGGGATTCTATTAAATTTTCATTAAATGTTTAAACGTTCTGCTTAAACCGAGAATACCCATGCAATTGTGCGCATGAAGCCAAGTTTTCTACTATGAGGTGTGTGCGGTTTTTAAACAAAACGTAATGACGTTTAATGCAATTGCGCACACAAAAGATTTTGCCCTTACACAATCGCACCCAAAGCATTTGCTGATACTAACTGGTTGGTAATGGTGATAGGAGAACCAAAACATTTACTGGTGCTATATGTCAAAATTTAACTCAATTGAAATTGAGTCTACGATTTTTACGTGAACTGGCGGGGCGGTGTAGTGGTTGGAGCGTCCGCTTTGCAGTCGGTAGACCTGGGGTTCATTCCCTAAGTCGAGTCAGACCAAAAGACTTTAAAAACTGGTATTCATAGCTTCCCTGGCACTCAGCATAAAAAATCGATAGTGTGGAGAACAGCCGGCAAGCTTGATTGTTGTGTCCTTGGGCAAGGCACTTAACAGGACGCCTCCACCTTTATGTGGAAGACAGGTGGCCCACCCGTACTACGCAAGGTCACAATTGTGAAGTTGCTAACCCAGCATGTCAGACGACTTTTGGGTACTAGTGGCAGTCCGCCTTGTTGGTGGTGGGGCCACCAGTCACTGAAGACTAGTTCGAAATTGGCTGCCATCTTTCCCCTAGCCTAATTTCAAATAGGTTGACGGCGTGAACCTGAATTGCCGTTCATGCCGTACCTCCATCCCCGGAAGAGGAGGGGTAACCACAAACACAAGCCAGGCTTTCGGTCCTTCGCAGAAACTCAATCTGGTAATTTCCATTTTTGAAAGCTACAACATGCAATAGACTAAACGTGTTGGTGGCTTCCACGAATGTCAGCCATGGCTCCGAAAAAAGCTCGGCTTTCAAGTAAGTCCGTCACGGCAATCAGTGTGTCAACAAAATTACAAAGAACATGAAGAGTTACTAGCCTACAGTAAAAATTCTAGAAATATACGGATTTATTCCTGAAATAAATGATTTCTACCTATCAGGAGTGTATCCTGCAAAAGTTGTTCCGACCTGTTTGTTTGTAAAGGAGACAAAACCCATTTCAAGCCTAAAAAAGCTCTTTCTACGCTTACTTGAGTCGCTGGAACCGCCAGTACTACTTGAGAAAGTTCATACAACTCCCGATTACTTTCTTTAAATTGTTCTCAGTATCGCAAAAATTTTCGTTTTTTCGCAGTCTGGGTTCGTTTGCAAAGGAGTTAAGCAGCACCATAATCGAATTCCTTTGCATTGCGTTGTTAGGAGTAGAAATCACTGAAGTAAAAGATTGTCAATGTTGCTGAGCTGCCTTCTCTCTTGCTTTAATCAGTATGTCTAAATCATCGTCGGCGCTTGAAGTTTCGGATGAATCAGGCTCTGTAGCAGATAAAGTGCTCGCTATCTCCTGTTGCAACAACTTTAAGCGGTCCCAAGTTTGTTGCAAATGCTGGGTTGCGACAAATTGTTCAATTTCAGAAATACACACTTTATACCTAGGGTTAAGATACAAAAGCGCCAAAAATAGGTCATTTTTTAACAAATCTGCCTCTCTTTTTTCCATGACTGATAACAGCAGCTGTGCAAGTAGGAAAGACGTAGACGTTAATTTGGCAATTTTAAGTTTGCAGTTCAACCAAATGCCAAAGAAATCACCCAAAATAAGTTGCTCGTACTGCAGCGACTTCGTTGCTATTCTAGCAGACTCAAGTACTGCAACAAGCATGGAAAACGCATTCCAAGTAGTTGCTGGTTAAGTGCAGGTTTGGGTTGCTGGCTGCCATATCAAGGCAAAAATTCTTCCGGAGCAAAAGACGATGAAGCATGTTGTATGTCGAATGCCACCTAATGGGACTATCCAAAATTGGCTTTCTCAGTTTTAGCTTTTTCAAAACCACTCAAACGGACGGCTTTCTAAGTTTTTTGCGGATGCATCGAGCCGAACTTATAACATGCGTAAAGAAGATTCTTTTAGAGCATCTTCTACTGCCAAATGTAAGGTGTGAGCAGCACATCTAACACCTTTCCAGATATTTCCTGCTTGAGATGTGCTGGTATGCGAAGAACTGAGGTCGCCGAGAAAAACTTTAACGTTTATGCGATTAACAGTACCGCTATCGTCTTCATCACTAACAAGATCTTCTGCGTCACTCTGCCAGCTGCTACAGCTGGGCTGCTCAACATTAGCAGTTCTTTCGGTTACATCCCCTTCAGAAAAGAGGCGTACGCATTTTTAACATGTTGGCACCGTTGTCGGCTGTGAGGCTATAAATTTGATTGCTCTCAATTCCATATTGTTCAATGACTTTATCAAGGACAGATCTTAAGTAAAAACCACAGTGATTCTCTTTTCATCCTTTCATTGCTGAAGTGCGTAATTGTATTTTTCCATCACTTATAAATTGTAAGTTCACGCCGAGTATGGATCGATCGCGATACTTTGCTACGTCAGCTTTTAAAGATACACGCTTACCTTCCACTTCTAGTTTTTTGCGATAACGGACATTATTTGCCTTTTCCCTAATTTTCTCAAGGATATTTTCTGCATTGACAGTAAATTTGGCTCGCACACCTTCAAGCAAGGGGTTTAGAATTTTTCTAAACCCAGAGTCGTCCATTAGTTTGAAAGGGCGGCCGTTTATTGTGACTAGTTCCAAATATGCATTTTCCTGTGTCTTCTCGTTCATTTTTACTTGAATCGTTTTTGAAAACATTGCATCTATGGCACATTGGTTGGTCTCACGCATTCGCTTTTTTGGGGTTTGTTGGAGGAACTTGCACCAGCACGCGGCTGAAGAGCACTTAGTTTTTCATTATGGAACTCCTTATACAGTTATACTCCTTGTCGTGAAATCGTTTAATGTGTCGTTCCGAATTTGATGCATGGTTTTCTTCAATAACAGTTTTGCATTTCCCCAACTTACAAGACGACTTATTTCCACTTTCAAAGCACTTGAAATATTTGTTTATTTGTTTGAGGTTAGCATGCACCATTTCCAATCAAATTCAATTGCTCTTTATGTTATTTTCTATTAAACAATGCGAAGTGTTCTTAAAATAAAAAAAGTCACGCGTTATTTCACTAACCACAAAATTCGATTCACGAAGCACTCAAGTAAAATAAAAGCAATTAACCATTATTATGAGGTTGCTTTCATCAGACATGATCAGCGTCTTCATCTTCCTAGCTTTTTACATCTTAACTGACCAGTTCACTTCCTTGATATACCGATACTAGTTTTACCCTTTAACCAAGTTTCTCGGTAAGCAATTTGCTTTTTTATTGCTACCTATTATGCATTTCAAGCGCTGCTCTTGGAATGCATGCAAAATAAATTCTGTTCTGTTCTCAACAGCAAAATCTGTCTGGCCTTGCCCAAGGCCCAACCAGCTGCAGCTACTTTAAATTATAGCCTACAAGCTACAAGTAACGGACATCATAGTAACAAATGAAGCGTTTTATGCGATGAAAGTCCGAACTTCATACAAAGCAAATTTTCCAAAAATGTTGAAACATAAAAGATTTCTTAACCGCAATGAATTACCTACACTATTTTGATTTCAGACCAGTTGCTAAGTGATACGCGTGACGTCACGGAGCAAACTGCTTTTTTGAACCGGTTCGGGTTCGGATAAGGTTCGTGATTACTCAAATTATTCGGTTCAATTCCGGTTCGCTCTTTGTGAGTTTTAAAAATACGGTTCGGGTTCGGTTAAGGTTCGGAAAAAATTGCATAAAACTGGTTTATAAAACTCCGATTCGGGTTCGGTTCGACGCCCTGGTAAGAAGTGCTATCGTTCTGCACGTAGCTTAGTCAATATATATCAACGGATTGTACCATTCTGTCATTGTTTCTTAGATGATGCTGAGTTGATGCAATTGTTCTGTAATTTTGTGACAAAAACTACAAAATATAGAAGTTGGCAGTAGCTAATTAGTAATTTTCAAGGCTATGGCATCACACTAAGATAAAATAGAAAATTTTGCTCAAAAATGATCACCAACATCACACGGTACCATACAGTAGTAATCTATAGCATCATGTCAATAATCCGTGACCGGTTGCAACCTTATTGGGTCTCATCAGGCGGCTGTACAAACACTTAATGACAAACCTTCTGAAAAAGAACAAATTTTCCATTGGGTACAAAAAAAGGATGCAAAACCAAACAAAATGATACAGCAGTACCTATGTCATGTGAGTCTCATTTAAGGACACACACACACACATGACATAAACCACAAGTCACAACGGTAAACCCCTATAGGGGTATTTGCAGGGGCACAGCCAGGGGGGACTGTGCCATGGCTCCCCCTTTGGTCCTAGATAAAATTATGCCCAAAACAAACAATTGCCTGAAAATTTGCTGGTGGTGTTGGGCTTCGTGCCTGAGATTAACACATGAGCTTTAAACTTTCTATAGTTTTCTTGTTATAAATTAGAAACCACACGAGCAATTTCTTTTGCGCAAGAATCTTGCAGCATTAATCTATTGGCGTCTGACGAGGTGCGCAAGAGTATTGCACAACATTAATGGCAATATTGCACAAAAACAAGTAGCTTGCCACTAGTAAAAGCGAGTTTTGTGTTTTTTGGAAAAGCTCAGAAATATTGCCGATAATATAGCATGTCTCTATTTTTCCAGCAAGTTAATTACCAAATCATCTTGACGAGCCTAGATTCATAGTGGACGATTTAAATTTTCTAATTTTAGTCAAAATGCTTTGGACTCTAGACTGTAGAGAAAACAAAACCATCAATTTGCTAAGCGAAAACTCGATATTCTCTCTGGAATGTTTTTTCAGAGGACTATACAAAATCTACGTAAAATTCATAAAAACTCAACGTTTCGAAAAATTAAAATCAGTTTTTCTTCGTCAGGAGTGACTAAAGTTCAAACGCAGACAACGGCTACATAATCAACAAAACGAAAAGGAGAAAAAAAAATTATGACAACAAACAAGTGCAGCAGCGACAGCTGGTGGTCGAAAATTTATAAATTTGAACAATTCGGAATATAAACTGTTAATTTTATCATTAAAAGAAAAATCAATTTTGCGTATATAAAATGATTCTAAAAACCGTCTTTTCTTATAGTCATTTTCAATAGCTAAAATTGCAGAGTTTTCCCAATCAATCCGGTGTCCATTTAAGCAAACGTGTTTCACTAGTGCAGATTTCTTTTTTAAATCCTCATTTGTTAGTTGGATGATTATATCAGGTTTGACGTCCCTTTGATGTTCTTTGCCACGTGTTTTAAATGATCGACTCCTTTTCTCCTTTTCGTTTTGTTGATTATGTAAGTTTACACGGTCAACTACCTGGGTTACCGGATATGCCCAGGGAGAGATTGAGTCTAGACGCTCATTTGTGCCTGCTACACGGAAACTATTAAATGATCTATCTAAACTAGGCATCCGCTCGGCTCAGTGGATTATAGATGAAGCGCGGAGTGTCCTAAACGCACATCCATACTCCATGTTTTCATTCCCAGGGCCAGTTCTAGGTCCCTTGGAATGGGCTTACCCAGAACATCTTGGGTTCAGCACAATCGCCTGCGGACTGGCGTTGGGCGTTTTCATTCGTCCATGTACAAATGGGGTCTCCTTCCCTCGCCGTATTACGAGTGTGGCACCACCGATTAAACCGCAGACGACGTTAACTCAACGTTCCCCATACATCGGGCACCTCAAGGGGTGGCTGGTCTGAAGGACCACGATACTCGATGCTGGCTTATTACCACCACAGCTAGCATCTGATCCTACGAAGAAGAAGAAGCTAGGTGATACTTTTCCCCTCCACACGAAGAAGTAGAAAAAGGCTTTTAGAGACAATGAAGAAATATTTGTTGGACTCTTTAGACATGCAGAAGGCGTCTACAGGGAATTTATACCTATGCCTCGAATTGTGAATCGGCAAGCCAATAGAGCCAATCCACTAGCTGTTTCACCATTGCAGTTTTTCAGGCGTTCTGTCTTTTTGCCTTTTATTGAAACAATGCTTGAGTAACTCAACGAAATATTTCGCTCTGATCTTGTTGGTTGGATAAAACTCCAAGTTTTAATACTATCTGTCTGTGTATAGCATGACATTTGCTTCGATCAAAAATGCTATAAACTTCTATCTTCCCTATGTGGATGATAGCATTGACTTTATGGAGGTTGAATTATCGGTAATGCGATGGCGTTCATATTGGCTACGCCACGAAGATAATTCTTTACCGTACAACAATTTAGACGTGTTGCTGTCTGCTAAAGAAATGCATACGTATCATCTTTGGAAATTCTTGTTAAAAATTGACAACTGGCTCGGTTACTACAGCAACAAATGAGCGTTCGTTTAGTGCTATGAGCTATTTGAAAACCTATTTGCGGTTCACAACGAAAGAAGATCGTTTAAATGGATTTGCATTACTGTATGTTCACCGTGACCTTATCGTTAATTCTGAACATGTGATTGATGAATTTTCACGTAAAATGTTGTGGTTGTTGTAACTACTCCTCTTCTTCCTCGGGATGGAGGTACGGCGTGAACGGCAATTCAGGTTCGTGCCGTCAACCTATTTGAAATTAGGCTAGGGGAAAGATGGCTGCCCATTTCCAACCAGTATTCAGTGACTGGTGGCCCCACCACCAACAAGGCGGACTGCCATTGGTGGGTACCCAAGAGTCGCCTTCAACGACATGCTGGGTTAGCAGCTTCACAATTGTAACCTGGTGAAGTACGGGTGGGCCACCTGTCTTCCACATAAACACGGAGGAATCCGGTTAAGTGCCTTGCCCAAGGACACAACAATCAAGCTTGCCCGCTTGTTCTCCACACTATCGATTTTTTATGCTGAGCGCCAAGCAGGGAAGCTGTGGATACCAGTTTTTAAAGTCTTTTGGTCTGACTAGACTTAGGGAATGAACCCCAGGTCTACCGACTGCAAAGCGGATGCTCCAACCACTACACCGCCCCGCCAGTTCACGTAAAAATCGTAGACTCAATTTCAATTGAGTTAAATTTTGACATACAGCACCAGTAAATGTTTTGGTTCTCCTATCACCATTACCAATCAGTTTGTATCAGCAAATGCTTTGGGTGCGATTGTGTAAGGGCAAAATCTTTTGTGTGCGCAATTGCATTAAACGTCATTACGTTTTGTTTAAAAACCGCACACACTTCGCATCTCCAAGGGGGAAAACCTCGATATCCCTATTGCGACTAAATCCTGAGGGGTTTACCACTGCACCTGGGCTGTGTTGTTCAAAAAATTTTGTCCCCCTTGAAAAAATCCTGGCTGCGCCACTGGGTGTTTGGTCCCGTGCAATGTTGGTGATAATTTTTCAGCAAAATTTTCTATTTTATCACAGTGACAAAAAGTTTCAGTATTTTATTTACCTTTCTTAGTGGGTTATAAATCACTAATGATAAAAAACTTTTTATTTTCACACGCCCGAAATCTTTTTGCCAGGCATATTTTTAGGCTAATAAAAAATATTTTTGGTCGCTAACTTATGCGCTTTTCAAAATTTTTGTCTGGCAACTTTGACTTTAGATGCTTCAATGAAAAGTTTCAGTTCGTTTGTGCAGTTTGGATGTGATTGTTGTTGGTGCTCAGTTTCTTTTGTGTTGGTATTAGAGCAGGTTCAATCGGATTATGTCATTATGGGTTAGACTAGATAAATTCTTGCTCTGCCGTCGTCACTGTAAGTTTGAAAAGAAAAAACAACTTAGTGATTGCAAGTTTTAAGTTTCCAGCAATAACTCTCTTTGCTTTTGATTGGTTGCATCCAACTAACTGCATTTTGATGTGTGCAACTAAGTTTCTAATTTTTTTAGATTTTGCTTGTTTAATGTAACTGTAAGTTAACTTAGTAGTTTTTAGCACGTTGTGAAATAAAGATTTAAGGCTGCATGATGAGGTCTTACACTCAACGTTTACTAAGGGGTCTATTTTTATTCGGATTTGTTGCTTGTTTTGGAATTTGGCAACATCATGACAATAATTGGAATTATTTAGTGTTTACTCAACAATGGCCTATTGCTGCATGTGTTGACATTAATGTAAGTTGACTTTATAGATAAATTTAAGATAGGTCTTATTTCTTACTCTTTCTGTGAGGGGTCCTACAAAATGCAGGTCTATATATCAAAAATAGAAATGAAGATGAAATGCAATTTATGTCAAAATAAGACAAGTGCATTAATAAATATCCCAACAGAGGAAAATATGTAGTTACTTGTGGTAGACCCTGTAGCACATGTCCACAATGTTCATGGTGTCTTGTGATACCAACTAACCTTTACCTGAACCTTTTGTAAAGTGGTCATTGCAGGCATCTACTTGCTAGAACTACTGCCTATGAGTAATTTGTTTCTCCTCACTGTCTAGACATGCTTTTAGCATGTTACTTAAGCCTCTCTGGCATTGTACCATGGTTACCAGTACTATAATCTGTGTACTAAATTAACTAGTGTTATCATTTTTCATTTTCCCAAGTATTTGCCAGTCAGCCATCAGGTTATTACTGTGACATTATCAAACATTATTGCAAGATACATTTGATTTTGAGGCATTAATTTAAATTATATTATTAAGCTCATTAGATTGCTTTCATGAAGCCATGTCGTTGCTGTAAAAGATTAATCAAGAGCTCTCAAGGTCATTGCCTTTTTGCCCTTTATCTTTTGCAGAATTTTTTCTCATTTTGACTACTTGGAAAATATCCAAAGTTATTGCTGTGAGTGGATGATTGAGTGTGGCCAGCTTTTAATTCTAGCTAATGTATTGAGAAAAAACCTGCTAGTATTTTCAAAATAAAAAGCTTAGTACCTCTACTAAAAGGTGGTTTCTGAAAATAATGTTAGGCTGTATAGTTAATAAAGTGCACCTGCTGCTGTTTTGAAACATACAGCACTGGTAAGAAAACATAAAATTAGTGTGTGTTTAAAAAAGTTGGTAATGAACCAATGAAAAAATTACTGAATGGCTAAATTCCCTTGCTTGGTAGCAGTGCCTTTCATAAGGAGTTGGCTGCTTCACTGTACCAGCAGTTCAGGTTTCACTGAGATACTTCACAGCTTAAAACTAAAGTTATTTTACTGGTATGTTTTACTGTAGATTTTGTTGGAACTGGAGTACAAAACTAGCATTTACTCTACATATCTGCTGCCCAGTCTTAAGTTTTTGGCAACTTAGTGTGTGCCCAAACATTTTGCCTTTGAGCTTGAAATGAAAGATGCCCAACTTGAAAAATTTGGTCATTTTTGCATTTAGAAAATCACTACTTTGGCCAAAACGCTAATGCCACCAATATTTTTGATCTCATTTGCATTAGAAAATTTCATAGAAATGTGTACTTGCCATACTTTAAAAACATGTAACCACTAACCAGTTACAAAAACGGTGTGTGTGCTCAAATAAAATGCCTATTTGATAAAAACAGTGGTTCTGAAGAGACATATGCAGCTGTTTACCTTTTGTATGGGCTTTTAAAACAATAAATAATTGCAACCTCAACTTTTTAGGATACAAAGGGACACACTTGCCAAATGCCTCAAGGTGTCAGTGGCTGGACCATACATGGAATATGGTATGTATTTTGCCTGGTGTTTCAGGTGGTTTGAAATAGTTGGCTTGCCCTAACCTTTTTAGTTCTGGATTAAGAAAATTCTTCAAAAAAGTATTTTCACTGTTAGATTTTGTTTGATTAGACTACCACAATCACAAAAATACCAAAAATTTTTTTGTGTGATTTAAAGGGTAGATTTTTGGGAATGGTATCCTCAGATTCCGTCAGGACTGTAGGGGATAATTTCACTGGTCAAAAAATAAATTTTGTTTTAAAGTTTTTTCCTGCAAATTTAATAACAATTTTTAATAAAAGCAAATAAGCGTTAAAAATTTATGCAACGATATCACAATTCACTTCCAACAATAACTCTCATGAGTGATATTCCACAAAGCAGTTTTTTGAAGTGTTGCAGCAAAGATGGAAGTTGCAACAGATGCAAGAAGGTCTAGGTTCAACTCCTTTTTTTGAACACACTTCACATCTGTCTTTTTTGTTTATGAATTGAGGCAGGTGAACCCCAACATTACTCAGCCTTACTGAAGGTGAGACACTGTATGCTGTTTTGCACCTTTTTGGAGCACTGGAAGATCTGTGGCTTCTTCCAAACGTAAGCAGTCTCATTGCAAGGTCTCTTCAAAACTCGAAGAATGGAAGTTGTTGCCCCTTGCTTGCATTGTGAACAACATAGGCATTAACAGCTGCCATGTCAAGCAAAGCAAAGAAAAGTCTATGCCACCTCTTTATGCTTTTCCTGTATATTCCATAAAGCAGGCGTAGCATGTCATGTTTGTCCACCCCACCCATGTTCTGATTGTAGTCTTTTACAACCTGGGCTCACTTATGCTTCAGTTAGATGGTTTCCTTAGTGTTACCAAGTTGGAACACCTTCACTGAGTGGCTAGTAGCACCATCAGTGGCTGCCTCTCATCCTCCCCTATTCCTCTTCTCCTCTCTGAGGCATTTCTACCTTCTTTGCGAGTCACTCTGACTCATTTTTTCTGTCCTCCTATGAGGGGGCTTTTTCTCTCCTAACTTTTCCTGTTTCCGGTTTGGTCAAACTTAGAATGAAACCAAGACTCTACAGATCCTTTTTAGGAGGTTTTACATCCACTCCTTGCTCATGCTTTCTTCCTTTGTTGCTAGAGAGATTGTCTTTGCTTACCCTCCCTTTCCTTGGAAGTTGCCTTTACTGTGGACCTAACTCTTCACTCCATGGTCTTGCTCTGACCCCCTGTCTTTTACCAAGGTGCAGCTCTCGCTTACCTTAACTCCCATCTCACAATGTTGTGATCTAAACTGATGGCTCTGTTCTTTTCCTTTTGGCAAAGGTGGTTCTGGCATCGTTGCCAACTGCTCACTTTATGGCACTGAGGCCACCCTTGCCTTCTTAGCAGTTCCAGTTTATTTAGATTTTTTCTGCTGGAGCCTGTGCCACTGCTGGAGCCTGTGCCATTCTGCAAGCTTTCTGCTGGTCTTGGCAACACCCAACATGTCTTTCTTTCCTTTTCTCCGTCTTTTATCTCAAACTCTCTGACACATCTGACCGGAACTATCTTCTCTCTCCTTTATTATCTGTCTACAACGGGTCCATGTACACTTATTTCTACTGGGTGACAATGCAGCTGATGGACTTCCTAGACGGAGTGTGCTGCTCCTGCCTTCTGCACTCCCTGGTAGTCTCTCTTTCCCCTCTTTGCTCTCAAATCCACTCTGCTCTTGGACTGGAGGCATACTGTCTCATCTAAATTCTTTGACATATATTGGTCCCTCTGTATCCACTGAGGAACTTGTGCTTCCTCGTCATGACCCAAGAGACATTTCATCTTATTCTGCACTGTTTTGCTATGGACTCTTTGTACAGCTTGCTCTTCTGTGACTCTTTCTCTATGACCTATGGTCCAGGCCCTGGGTAGTTGCCTGGCTTGTGAAGTTTCATGGTCTTCCGCCATGCCCCCATCCCTCTTCTAACAACAACAACAGCATGCTACAAAATTATTGTAAATAACCAATCAGCTCAACAGGCTTACATCAGCTTACTCAATTTTGAATCCTCAAAAGTATTGGGTATCAGTAGCAGTAATTGTGGCAGCCTAATTTCTCAAACAAGTAGATCACGTGACTTCTCCATGATTTTAAATCCTAAAATTTTTTTGTTGTCTTGTGACAAAGTCTTGAAAAGGTATAAACCCAACAGCAAGACTGAGTTTTAGATTTTCCGACTTTCGTTTAATTTCGTTTGTTGGTGCCTCTCACCTTCCAATATATTTTCACACTAGTTTTGAAAAACAGAAAGTGACGGTAAAACAAAAGCTTTTCCAGCAAAGATTTTTTGTTGCACTGCTGGCCAAAATATGATATGATAGCCGCTCCTAATAAACCTTGAACTGGCAGCTTTGAAAGTGAAATATAGGCTTGCTTAATCTACATATGTATGGTTCTTTTTTTGACTGTAAAATATTAATCTGCCATGCTTTGTAGGCCAAGTAACATGCACGGTGGCTCTCCTTCTTACTGCAATAACTCTGATCCATTTATTGAAGATCGTGTAAAGGTAACTTTCAGGCAATGTAGTACCAGTAGAACTTAACCTTCATTAACTGTGTTGAAGATAATTGTAACAACTAATTTTTATAGTTTCCAAACAGCCAATATATAAAACAAACATTTTGTTTGAGTTTGGCCATGTGCTAGCGTTGTAATGCTTCATGTTCCTAATTATATTTCGGTTTTATTATACTCTTCCAGATTTTTGAAGGCTCTAATTTAGCTGTCTGGAGCTTTATCAATTTACAAATGCGATAGATTTTGCAAAGATTTAAAGACTCCTTGGAAGCTTTTTGCTTGGTATTAATGTTTTTTGGATTGCGTTAGTAATTTAATATGGGTGTCTCAAAAAATGTACCCAGAAATATTTTAACGACACAGGCAAATCAATTGATATTTTTCAAATGTTTTTTCACAGCCATATAGTCAAAATATGTAAGTTTTTGATTTAGTACAAAGTTTTCAATTTGAGCTTTCTGTTTCGAAATTTTAACCCCTCTTTTTTTAAACCACGTGATCAATATAATTCCATGTCGTCCAATAACCATCTGTATTAGTACTACTATATTGTTCATCACGTTTTGAAATGCTTCACTTAGAATGTTTAAGATTTTTCTGTGGATCTTTGCCTTAAGTTCAAGGTCCTTGGTTTGTCGGTTTCATAAATTTGGTCCTTCAAATACCCCCAAAGGAAAATCGTCCAGAAGAGAGATTAAACGTCCAGGGAAGTGCTTTCGTGGGCTTCTTGTGGCTGTTGCTGTGTGTGGTGGAGCTTCATCCTGTTGGAACCACTCTGTCCTCATTAGGATCCTATTATATCGTCTGTGAGGTTTTCGGCCCAATTCTTTGAGGTTGAACTCTTCAAGCATTCAATGGTAGTTGATTTGATCAACTGTGACTGTTCTGCCGCCATCATTTTCAAAAAAGTAATATTCTATGATGCCATCCCAGCCGATCGCCACTCATACCGTTACCTTAAGCTCCGATCTTGGACTTTCATTCACAAGTTTATTTCCTGGATTATCAGCCTCCTAATATCGGAAAATCTGTTTGTTCACTAACCTTTAAAATGAACTGGCATTCATCGGTCATGTGAATTTTTTTAAATAAAATGTTAACGGTCTTCAGCTATCCCAAAAGCCATTGAGTAAATTCAAGTCTCCGTAACTTTTGTTCATGTGTAAGCTCATTTTGTGACTGAATCTTGTAAGCAAACGGATGCTAGTCCTCCCTTAAGATATGCTGGACAGATGCACAATGAATGTTGCTTTCTGCAGAGAAGACGACGAATTGACTTCCTTAAACTACGTCCAACTAACTCTCTTACGCAATCCACATTTTCTATGCATCGAGCGCTTCTCTTTCTCCACTGTGCCCTTGGTGAACATTGCAAACAGTTGCAAGAGTGAAAAATTTAGCAACGGTTCTACGTATTGTTCTAGTAGTTGGAGCATCTGCTGTGTTGAAGATTTGTCGAAATGTGCGCTGGTCTTGAATGACTGATTTAGTCTCGTGCCAGAAATCAACAACTTTTGCTCTCTAAATGAGAGTCAACTGCGGCATAGTTAATTACAAAACAAAATTTAAGCTTTCTGAAAAAAGATGAAGCAAAATCAGTCCTTTGTTAAATTCTTGTTGAGACTTTTATTGCAGAATAGTTTTGGATACATTTTTTTGATACTCCTTATATACATTGTATAAAGCTTTGCCACAATTTTTCTATGAAGCTTTGCAAGAAGAGACGTGCACATGATGCTTGTGATTGGATGATCCAAAATATGATTTTAGGCAAGTAGAAACAAGCTATTCGTTTTATTGGAAAGGCTGTTGCAGGCTGTCATTTGGTCTTTCAATCAAAATCTTCCTCTTCTCAAATACTTTAATTTGAAAAACGTTAAGTAATTTCAAGGGCTTTCTTGAGCTTGTAGCAATAAGAAAGCAGATGTGGAGAGCAAATTTTAGCGTTAAGAAAGCAGACAGTTTTAATAATTTTTTTTAACTCGCAGGATCTTATTCCCGTTTTGACTGTGAAATGGCCCAATTTGGTGAAAGACTCTGAAAAAACTGCCTTCTGGTATGTTGTGTAGTGAGTAAACATTCTGTTCCGCAGATAACTTGATCGTGGTCAAAACGTTTAATTTTATCGTGCTGTTTTGCGGTTGCTGTAGTGTAGTGCTCTGCAGAAGAGAATTTATTTATTCCATTTTTGATTATTCTCAAGACGAACATTATCCAAATCCGTTTTGCAATCTTCTCGTTAAAATTGCACTTGAGCTGCTTGATATGCAATGGATTGACTTTGTTTGAATCCGTTTAACAGAGGAAATTGTTATGAAATGCCTTTTCCAAAGGAACAGCGCTTGGGCTGCGAATCTTGAAGCGCATGTCTCATGAGCTTTTGGTTCAAATTTTGGTGCACCACCCTGAGATTTTTCCACTGTTTTGTGATTCTACGGCTAGCTGCTGTTTAGTTACAACTGCATCACTGTTCCACCGGTTTCTTGCAGTATTTGTGATCATCATTCATCGCGCTCGTGATGTACTAATGGTTACGCTGAAGCAACTATGATACAAGTTGTTTCATGTAAAACCGATAAGGTTTTTTTTCTGGACTGAAGAATAAATATGTAACCTATAGGTATAACTTAAATGTATTAAACTTTCAAGAATACTTGTTAAATAATAGGCTTGGAGAATTGTCATGAGATCTATACACTTTTTATCGCTATATTTTGCTTTAAAAAGAGCTGATTTGTTGTTATTTATGTTCTTTCTTGTAAAGGAAACATGAATGGACCAAACATGGCACTTGCGCGCGTTCCCTACAGGAACTGGATACGGAACACAAGTATTTCAATAAAGCCTTAGAACTCAACCAACAGTTCTCGTTTATGACGTGAGTGCTGTTTGTTACGTATGCGTTTGCTTGTACTCTTTGTACATGATAGCTTGACGTATGCTCAAGAGCAGCTTTTTTCAAACTGTGTTCCGCCAAACGATAAACATAACATGCTACATGATGAGCGTGAAATTTGCTGTTGGTTTCTCACGTGTATCGATTATTCGCTATTAGGGAGAAAGAGATTTCACGACAAATTAAGCAGAGCCTTTAGTGGAAAAAATTGGTTTTGCTGAAGGACGTGTTTCAAGAGTCATTCAATCTATTATTAAATACAATCCTTCACATATTGTTTTATGGATTTTACGTTCTTATTTTATATATTGTGTTCTGTTTTGATAGGAACGTTAGTTGCTGTAGTTATTTGGTAGAGGGGCGTAGGCAGAAATTTTTTGAGGGCGTGAAAATGACTATGCTACTTTTATGGGGCAGTTGAAGTTCGTAAGCCATAGTATTTTCAGTGTTCATTTACCATCGCAGTGAAGACCCATTTTTGGGGCGGGAATCAATATTTTCTGAGCTATTTCTGGTGATTTGTTTGCCACCATTATAAGCATGTTGACATTTAACGTTTTTCTGAGGCGGACCGCATGCGTAGGAGCCCCTCCGTACGGCACAATTAAATAGAAATGTGAGAAATTGAGGTCCGTTTATATTCTTGACAAAGCTGTATTTAGAAATTTACTTGACTTGGTGTTGCGTGAGCTGCAATAACAAGACTTGTAGTTCCGTGACTAAAAAAAGTTTGAGAAACCCTCCTCAAGAGTAGTGAAGCTCAAAATAAGATGCATTAACCTACAACTAAAGGTAGCTAATTTCTATAAAAGGTGCGCCTTCCCTACAGAAACGTGGTTTCCTACGTTTCTACAAAAGTCCTTTTTACCCGCATTTACGCAGGCTTGGACGTGCTAATTCAGTGTATGTGTATTTCTGCTACAACACATTCGCTTTCAAACAAGACTTTGCTGGAGCAACGCATGACTTTCGAATGCCTTTCCCGACGAATATCAATAATGTCTCTGTGGAGTTTTGAACTCCATACCTTTTGTTCTTTACTTGGGAACAATTGTTGGTATACCAGGGCAGCTTTAAGTGGTGGTTTCCAATATTTTTCGTTGCCGTACTTTTTCGATCATATGTTTAAGCCTGGCAATTTTGCATAACGTTGATTTGCAGCCAGCGTGCCATGTTCGAGTCGTTTTTTTTTTTTCTAAAAAGCGAAAGTACCGGTAATCTTCAAAAGAAGGGCGTGTTTTCAAAGTGCAAAAATATTCCCAAGTAGATCCTAGGTTTTGCACTAAATAGTGTAAATGGAACTGTGCGTGTACTATGGCCCAAGTAGTAGGCTTATAACATTCCGAAACGATTTATAACTGTAAAAAAGGTATATACCAGTTCCTGGCTTTGGATAGAGTTCCTTTGGCCTGCTATATCAGGTTCCTGCAACCTTAATTAATCTATTTTGATTTGATTTTGTTTTCAGTTCTTACTTTGAGCAAGTTATGCTTTCTTTACAGTAACTATCACGTTTTCAATACGGTACTAAGTAACTGTTATAGCTACACAGAGTAGCTATTGTATTGTTACTAAAGATGGGTCTTGAAAAGGCATAGACCGACGGTTCTCGATTCTTTTAACCAACGGTTCTGTAAACCTTCAGCTGGGTCCATCTTTAACGCACATTTCACTACGAATGGATGAAGGAGTTTACACTATCATAATTGCTTGCCAGTACATCTCCAATTTAAGAATCACGGGATTGTGGTGGCGTTAGTCGAGCCATTTCACGCAGTTGTTTGTTTGCCTCATTTTTGCCGTAGACATTGACTAGCTTCTACGTGAAGATCACCGAGTAAAATCGATTCCTTTTTTTAAGATATTTTGATGATATTAACTTTTTACAAGGATTCGCCACTATCTTTTATCTTAGCTGGCATTAGCTGTTCTTAAACTTAGCTGACTGGTTAGGTTATTTGTCGGCACTGGAGTTGGCCTTTTTGCGCATACTTTACAACAGTTAAAAGCATTCGTAATTTATTGTGGCAGATTTTCTTCCAATTACCAAAGTTTTTCTTTTTATGTTGCTAGTTTAAGGATAGATTTGTAAAATTTTGCTGTGTATGATGCTGAAATTGCAGAAAAAATGCGGTTGCAATTCAGTTTGCATTATTAGATTTACTGTTTACTGTGTTGACTGTTAAACAACTCTGGAGGGTGATCTCGAAACTGTGGGTTTGAATTTCACTGTGACATCTATTGTTTTACGTATAGCAAATGTGTTGGAATTTATAATCAATACGAACAACGTTAGAACACCGCAAGCGAGAGATAGGTTATTTCGAAATTTTTTCAAGGATATTTGGCGAGTTGGAAGATTTTTCTGAAATTGCAGCAGGCAGAACGAGGCATAAGATTGTTAATGTTAGGTTTAATTGCTCAAAATTTAAAAGCACTTTATAAACGGTGTTTCTAAATGCTCTGTAATGCAGTAGTTTTCAAACTAGAAGCCGCGGACCGCCAAGCGGTTTCATAGGGGGGCTATAAAGAGCCTAGTGATTTTTAACCGGTACTGCTTTGCATTTGCCTCAACCTCTGCTATGTGACCTGATTAGATTCTGCCAAAAGTTCTGTTTTTTTTAGTAACTTTGCAATATTTGTCACGTAATGAAATATTTTTGTTGTGCTATGGCTCGTAGATAAACGAAACATTATCGAACAGCGTGAAGGCCACTGCGCTGCATAAGTTGAAGCTACGCTACATCTTTCATCCAGGAACATTTTTTTCAGAGTGCTTTCGAAGAACAACATTGTTCCTTCAAGCACCAAAGGGTATTCTGTAAGTATTTCTAGAGTTGCTCTACTTAGCTGCACCTCTAAACTGTAGTAATCATGATTAAGTAAACTCTTTGCTACTGTAGCATCATTACTGCTATATTTAAGAGACGTACCCTCTAAAAACTTCACTTGTAAAACCTCAAGCGATCATCATATTTAAAAAAAGTCTTGAATTCAGCTTAACTGCAGTTATTTCTGAAGGATTTGGTTTGATTTAATGATTGTAAATTTTTTTTTGAGGGGGATGCTAAGTACGAAATGTTTTAACCTGGACTAGCTGGTACTGGTGTCAGTTGCACTGAGTTTGGGGGGCAGCGCCCCTTTGTAAATTTTGATTGGAGGCAGTCTCTCCGTTGATCGAATAAATCTGTTTGGTAACAAATGGGGTTTATTTTGTTACCCAGGCTCACTTTTTTAGTATAAAATGAATTGAAATCGCGATGAGAAATCATTTGCAATTTTCACCTCTGCTGATCTAAATCTTTGACGGCTCGTTTGCTGAGTTGGGCATGCAAATTATTACGTCACCAACGCTTGATGTCACATTTTTGCTCACCCAAAAATTTTGCAAACCCGTAGCTTATGACGTATGCCAGTCGTCCCAGTTACTAAAGCTCTGGCTTTAATCAAAATTCCTTGGAGTAGTGCTTTTCACTGTCTTATGATCAGTACAAAAATACCTTATGATCAGTACAAAAATTTATGATTGGATTCAGTACAAGTGTATCATGTGATATACCATTTTGCAGCCTTGCACGGGCTGCTGTGCCGCAGGATTAGTCGTCCATTGTTTACTATGCGTGCTGTCTTAGCTCTTTTATATCGTTTTTTATTTGTGTTTCAGCTTGACTCAATCCGAAAAGCAATAGAGTCCTTTACCAACAAAACAGTCAGATTGCAATGCATCTTTTCTAAAGTGAGCATTGAGTGATAAGCGTATTCAAAATATGTCTTATGTAATGCAAATTTGCGTTGTATCTTATTGCGTTTGGTTGCTGACTGACTCAGTTTGCTAAGTCGCTATCAAGAAGAACCTAGTTGGATGCCTTTGTGGTTTTGCTTTCTTGAGAAAGGTAGTTTAAAGCAATTTTTTGTTGCATTGTTTTTTGTTGAAAGCACCGCGCTGGTAATAGCTTCGAAGCTCTAGTGCTCTGTATGTTTCCGCTCTATTATATAACTTGCAATAGGCAGCACAGTACGCGAGCTTTGCCCACATGCGGAATTGGATCACTCGATTGTGATTACCCAACTTAACAGGTTTTTTGCTCGTTGGAATAGAGGAAGTACTTTCATTTTGAACTTTATTTGCTTATTCATGTTTTCCAAGCTAATGAGGTGTTACTGAGAAACTGCTGTGAAACTGGAAAGCGAAACTTGCTGCTATTTCGAAAAGCAACAGACTAATAAGGAAGTAAATGACATTTTATGATAACAGTACGCGGTTCTGTACGGGTTTGTCCTGTACTTTTCCCCTTATTGATGGTAGGCTTGCATGTGATGCCGTCAATGGAATTCTTTTTGTATCTAGTTTGGGATAGGCGTGATCGAGTTTTTCGACTGTTGCAAAGTTCTGTCGCAGACGGTCTGACTATTCTTCAGTTAACGGTAGCAATATTGAGTGAAGCTTGGTTCATGACTGTATTGTTTGTCTTCATTATTTTCATGGACTCTAGACTTTAGTTTCTTTGGACGGATATAAATTGACCTCTAGTTTGCTACGGTATTTGTAATTGCATGAGGTTTCTTTGAAAAAAAGTGCTTTGCATTAATTTCGTATGACAATGCAGTAAAGCAGGAAACTGACTACGTTGTTGGTTCAGGTTAGCTTAAATGATCTGTGAGAAAAAGCATACAATCTTCTATCGAAATCGTTTTAGAAAGTTTGTATGATTCTTAATACGTAGCCGATTTAGCGTTTTTTGTTCGAAAGGTTTAGAATTTTTTTTATACACAAAAGTACCTAATCGTTTACTCACCTACGATTGTTAGTTTGTCCGTTCAATCCCACGTCGGCCATCTGGTTTCTTTATTGTTGTGATTTTAAACAAAAGAGTTAACGAGAGTTCCTACTTGATGGCACTATTTGCATGATTAATGTTCAGTACGAATAGTACTGGTACTTTCTGAGCGGGTGTGAGCGAAATTGTTGTCGTCCATTCATTTTTTCGCTGTGCTACCCCCTAAACGACCGCAGAAGGACAGCACACAGCTTCTTCCAAATCGGTTGTCTGTTTTCTCTCCTCTACCTTTCTCTTGCCCATATTCGTCTCCTCATTCTTCTCTTAATGATTGGTAACGCTCATCCCAACCCTGGCCCCACCTTTCCGTGCTCTGTGTGCGCTGGAAATGTGACCTGGCGGGGCAAGTCAATGCAATGCTGCACCTGCTCCAAATTGGTCCATCTAAGGTGCTCACAACTTTCCCTCTCCAAATTCAGAACTCTTGGCAGCTCTCACTCTTGGAGCTGCCCCCTGCTGCGTTCCTACTCGTAACACTGTGACTCCCTCCTCAGACTTCTCCGACATGTATACCTCCTCTGTACAATCTGACCCCCTTTCTGCAAATGCTGCACTCCCGCCCCACCCTCGCCTTCAAACCTCTTATTCCCTTTCCCATTTTGTATCTTCTCCCTCTGCTCCCCCACCACCGTCCTTTGCTTATGGCTGTTCTTGTACGCCTCCTGCTTCCTCTTCCCCCCTGACTCCCTCAGGGTTCTTCAATGGATTGCTGGAAGTCTTCGAGCCAGTAGCACTGAACTGCTACACTTTCTTTTGTCCCATCTCGTTGACCTTATCTGTATCCAGGAATCCAATCTTAATTCATCTTCTTATTTCTGGATTCTCTGCTCTGCGTTTTGATTGCACCCACTCCCAGTCTGGCATTTTCTCTCGTGATGCGACGCACGCTAGCGGCGGCATCATTATCTTTCTTTGAACTTTCTACCTCCTCTCTCTTCACTTGATCCCTGCGCTGATTATGTAGGGGTCAATATCTCTCTTAGCAACTCCTCTTCGCTCTCATTTCTTGATGTGTATGCCCCTCCTATTCACTCTTCTGCGACGGATGGCAGAACCTACTCCTTTTTCCCTCTATTTTTTCCTCTTCCAGAAATCTCTTCATTCTAGGGAACTTCAACTGTCATCACCCCCTCTGGGACTCAAGAGGTATTTCCGACCCCCATGGGGAGGAAGCATCTGACTGGGTCATCTCTTCTGACCTCCTCCCCCTCAATGAACCTGACATACCTACCCTTCTACATTGCTCCTCTGGCAGTCGCTCCTCTCCTAACATTTTCTTTGCTCCCTCCTCTCTCGTCTTTTCCTGCTCCTGGGAGGTGCTTCAGGATTTGGGTTCTGATCACCTATCAATTCTTCTATCTGTCCTGCTCTCGCCAGTTTTTTGCCCCAGCGAGCGTCGTCCCCCTTCCTTCAACTTTCAGAAAGCTTGCTAGGATGACTTTGCTTCCTACATTGACTCTCACTGTCCTTTTGCAAAGGAATACTCGTCTCTTTCCTATGCTGCTGCTGCATTTCCATTTCTTTTGGCCGCATCAAACGCCATCCTAAAGCCTGGTGGTCTGCTGAGGTGGAAGGAGTGGTTATAGATAGACGCAAGGCTCTCACTGCCGCTCACAGAAGTGATGAAGATCGCCAAGCTTACCTCTCTGCTTCTCGACGCGCCTCGTCAGTCATTGCCAAGGGCATGGCAGACGACTTGCTCTTCTCTCTCACCCAAATCTAACCGTAAATTTGTATACTCTCTTCTTTGCTCTGTCGCTGGCTCGTCTTCCTCCTCTCCTAACTTCCCTAACTGTTTCTCTTCCAGAGTGTCGGCTTTGGTCTACGCCGCTTACCTGAGATCCCACTTTTCTATTTCTCAGGCAAAGGCCCTGCGTAACAGAGCCAGAGGCTACCTTTCTGAGCTCCGCCGAGCCACGTGCCCTGAGGAGTCTCACTCGTCCTGCTTTCTTTTCTCTCCCGCTGAATTTCTTGCGGCTGCCTCCAACCTTTCCTCATCCACTGCCACTGGCCCAAACAAAGTTGCCTATCCCATGCTAAAGCACCTTCCTCGCTCTGGCATGGATTTTCTTCACATCTTCAATCTTTTCTAGACTCTGCATTTCTTTTCTTTCATCTGAAAGACATCTTTTATTATTTCTATCAACAAGATGGCAAAACCTCTCGACTCTCCTGCTTCCTTCCGGCCTATCTCTTTCACCTCCTGTGTATCAAAGGTTTTTGAACGCATCATTCTATCCCGTCTACTCTTCTTTCTGGAATCTAATTCCATTCTCTCTCCCCGCCAGGCCGGTTTCCGTCCTGGACGGTCTACTCTAGATCAAAATTCTTTATCTTTCTCAGTCCATTTCGAATGGGTTTAACAAACCCAGGCCGGGCTCTCGAACGATCCACTCTACTATTGATTTCTCTAAAGCTTTTGACTCTGTCTGGCATCCCGCCCTTTTCCACAAACTCATTTCGACTGGCCTCCCTCTTTGCTTTGCTCGTTGGACTCAATCTTTCCTTTCTGATAGGCGCGCTTCTGTGGTTTACCAAAATCACAAAAGTCATTCCTTTCCGAGTCCATCGAGGTGTTCTGCAAGGATCTGTTCTTGGCCTTGTACTTTTCTCTCTTTTCATCAATAATCTCCCTTCCTCTCTGCCTTCTTACGTCAGCTGCTCTCTTTATGCTGACGATCTGGCCATTTGGTCCTCCTCCCCTCGGTCCCCACTGCGGTAGAGGCCACACAAGAAAATCTGTTTCGAGTGGTGCGCTGGTCTGAGTACTGGTGTCTTCCTTTCAATCCGAGAAAATGTGAGGGCTCCTTGTTTTCAGTCGACCCCCACCAAGCTAACCTCCAGCCCAACCTCCTCTTACTCAGCTCCCGCCTCCATTTCAATCCAACTCCAACCTTTCTTGGGATCACCTTCGACCGCACTCTTTCCTTTTCTAATCACGTATCTTCGCTGAAGGCCAAGTTTTTTCCTTGTCTCAAGGCCTTACGCTGTATCTCTGCTTCCTCATGGGGCCCCTCTAAGGAGTCTCTCTGTTCTGTATAAAGCTTTTCTCCGGCCCCTTCTCACTTATGCCTCACCCGGATGGTTTCCTTTCTTAAGTGTTACCAATATCACCAAATTGTAGCGCCTTCACCGAGTGGCTGGTCGCGCCATCACCGAGCGGCTGGTCGCGCCATCACCGGCTGTCTCTCGTCCTCCCCTATCCCACTTCTTTTCTCCGAGACTTCGTTACTTCCCCTATGAGTCATCCCGACTCATTTCATTCTTTCATCGTACGAGCGGGATCTTCGTCTTCCTACCTCCTTTCCTGTTTTAGGTTTGGCCAAGACTCTGCAGATCGTCCTGGAGAGCTTTTGCGCCCACTCACCCGCTCATGCTTCCTTCTACTTTTTCTAGGGAGGCTTTTCTTGTTTGCCCTCCCTTTCCTCCTTGGAATCTGCCTTCGTTCACTGTGGAGTTCACCCTTTCCTCATGCTCTTGCTCTGATCTCCCTCTTTCTTGTCAAGGTGCCGCTCTCGCTCACCTTGACTCTCTTCTCCTTATGATCTGGTACTCTGGACAGACGGCTCTTTTCCTTTTGACAAATGCGGCCTTGGCGTACTTGCCAACTGCTCTCTCTGTGGCACTGAGGCCACTCTTTTCTTTTCAGCAGGCCCAGTATGCTCAAGTTTTTCTGCTGAAGCCATCGCGATTCTGCACGCTCTTTGCTGGTCTCGGCAGCACCAACAAGTCTGCCATTTCTCTTCTCTTCTCCTCCTGTCTGACTCTCGTTCTGTCCTCGCCACCCTGTCCTCTCCTCCATCTTTCTTTTTATTTTAGTCTCTCTGGCAGATGTATCAGGAACTGTCTTCTCTCTCCCCCTGTTCTATCAGGCTACAATGGGTTCTCGGACACTTGTTTCTCCCGACGATCTACGCGGCTGATGAGCTGGCCAGACTGGGAGCGCTACTCGTGCCATCAGCAATCCCTTGTAGTCTCTCTCTTATCACTCGTATGCAATTTTGTCTTTTCTCAGATTGAAGGCATACTATCTCATCTAAATTCTTTTACACACAGGTTCCCTCGATTTCCACCGAGAAACTTGTGCTCCTTTGTCACGTTCGCTGTGTTCTCCGTCGTCTGCGCTGCAACGGACACAGCTTACTGTCAAATTCTTATCTCTCTAGGATTGGCAGAATCGAGAATCCTTCCTGCAGCGCCTGCGGACACTCGTCCCAGGACACCTCTCATCTCATTCTGCACTGTCTAGCTACGGACTCTCTGTGCCGCCCACTCTTTAGCGACTCTCTACGGCCTCTGGTCCAGGCCCTAAGGAGTTGCCCGGCTTGTGGGGCTCCATGGTCTGCGCCGTCATGCCCCCATCCTTCAGAAGGGGTCGGGTAACAACAACAACCAATTGGATATGCACTATCATCGTACGCGACCTATATATGTAGGCTCGGTTTTCCAAGTGCTGAAGGCGATATCTAACTTGTTACCGGCAATGGCTCGGTGAAAAGAGCGCCTTTGTATGGTGACGATGATCCTGTTTTTAAGCCTCTCTGTCACTGTGCTGTTGTGCCTTTGGAAAGGACACTTCATGATTATTTTTTGTCGTGGTAAATTTCAATATGCTGGCATTTGCTTCGATTGCCGAGCGAGCAGTTCGAACGAAATGTGGAAGCTTGAAATTCGAACCCATGTTTAGACTGTTCTTCGGCGTTCATCGCTGGTCCGGTACTTTTTGGCGCCGAATATTTTGGCGCTGATTGAAATTGAAACAACATATATGGACTAGATAAAATTATTAAAAAAACATATTGTAGAATAACATGTAAAATCTACTTTGAAATAGCCGCAGAATATGTAAAATGCGAGCCTAATTATTCGGCGCCAAAAAATCGACGCCAAAAAATCGGCGCCAAAAAGTCCCATTCCGATTCAGCGCCGACGTTGGCCGATTCTGGAGGACAGAATGCACTCAAAATAATGCAGAAAAACTAATGTTTTTTGCAGGACCAACCTCGTCGGCAAGCTCTGATCCAGGTTGAGCTTTGTGTAAACAAGCAGTTTGAAACAATTGATTGTGAAGATTATGTTGAAGTAAAAGATTACAAATTGAAATGGGAAGACCCAATACCGTATAATCCTTCTTACGAACCATGCAGCCGAAAATACGACGTGCAATATCTGCCTTTCAGCGATGAAACTAACTCCTCAGACTAATTTTGTTAGAGAAACTTTACAGTGAAAAAGTGGTTTGAAATCGTTAAAAAATTATATTTTTTCCTTGGTGTTAAGCCGCGCATTCACGCCCGAATAGTGACGCTGCTCACCCTTGATATTTGAGGCGTCTATTGATCGTCGATTAAAGTTAGGCCTTGTCAGTTCTGGGGCTACCAGTGTCCTGTACAGCTGGTTCGTAAATACTACTTTGTATAACCTGGTCAACAGAATTTTTATCCCTCTCGAAATAGCGCAATTTCGCATTGTGAAATGCAACACAATATCCGGTGATGCGGAACAACCAAGCCTGGTGATTTTGAACTAACGTGTGACCGCAAGTCGTAGTTGGCAGATACAATGTACTAAATAGAGGCAAACGAGAAACATTCAAATGGGTCATCATAATTGGAAATATGATCAAGTATTTCTAATAGTCATAATGCCTGTTAATAATCTCTTCCCCAACAAGGCGTGCTGCGATTGGCGGGTGGTAATCAATAGTTTTCCCTTATGATACACTGAGTGAGCATCTTCACTATTCCAACTCGATTAGTAGCACGAACCGATCATTGAGTAAGATCTTAAATGTTAAATAATAACTGAATTGTTTGTTTTTTTAAGGATTTCAAGCTATTTTTTCACTTCATGCTTTTCAAGTTTTATTACTTGATGTCTTCATGTGATTTTCTATGCATTTTCACCACTTACATGTCATAATCGCTATTCATGTGTAAAAGTCAATAGTGTTTTTGGGATAAGGCGTTTGTTTTATTGCTGATACTCATAAAACCCATTAAAAAATTGTTCAATTTAAAACTAGGCATCTGGAAGAGTGTGCTTTTGATCTGTTGCTTTCTCCAAACATATTTTTTGAATCCAGCTCTAGTAGAATCTGTTGTAAACGTCTTTCCGAATTGATAAAACGTTTCTGTTCTAGTGTAAACTTTTTGTAATAGTGTTACTGGTGTTACGAATAGCCCTAAAGTGTCCGCACACTGTTGTTGTATCTTGTCAAGGGGAATAAGTATTTTTTCTGAAATGTTCAGGTCTGCATTCATGATAGTTGCAGTAAAAACATAAGTTGATGTGGAAGCTATAGGAAACAATTTAAATCGCTAAACTGATTTTAGTTTTTGCCGTTAAAGGTGATGAACACAGGAAATCAAAGTATCGTCACTATGCAAAGTTAAGCTGTTGAATTCTATTGTTTTTTTTAAATTAATGGTCACGAACTTTGTTGTTTATTTGAGAAAAAACTCACCTGACGACATGACGTCGAAGCTCCCTAGAGACGAAGGATATAGTTCTTTCACGGAAGTGAAACCAACTTTTCAGGAATTTCGCGATCAACTTGTTTTTTTACTGTGTCCTTGCTTGCTTTTTATGTTGTACTTATGAGAAAAAGCTTACGTATAAAGTACTACTACCAGTAAGATGGCTGACCCCATAATGGGCTGAGAAGCTTTTTTGCGCAAGTAGACGCTTGCATGTATCTCAACTTACAATGTCTGAAAATAATTAGGTGTCTGCCAGCGACCACTTTCGTGAAAATGTCAGTCGCAGCCCTTTCCTTCCCTCCCTCTCCCACCATGATTAAACAGATAACTTTCAATTATTATGCTGTGGTATGTCCTTTATGTTTGATGGCTGTGATCCGTGTTGTTAAAACCGATTAATATTTCAAACTAGACCCGTTTTTGCTTGTGCTGCTCGTCTCTGTCAGTCTGCCCTAGATTATTCGGTCCGAATGCCTTGTCACATTTAGGATACTTAAAACAAAATATAAGTGATTACAGTACTATAGCGTTTGCCTTGAAGGAGTGGAAGAAAGTTAATTTTTTCTTTGTAACTTTCAGCTGATCGTAGCTATTAAATGTTGGTTTATGTCGTTACGTTGTTTGGAGTTTTTGTATTTTTTCACCCTTCTTGCTTATACCGAAAAGAGCTATTGATTTTTTTTGTGCATCAAAAATGCCATGTATTTAAGATTAGTCGTGCACTAAATCAACTTCTGTGGTTGTTTCATCACTGCAGAAAACTTGTTTGAGTATTACGTCAATCACGCTTGTATAATATGCTACGATGCCGGTTTGTCCAGGTTGACTAAAATTCTTTGTTTCGAATTAGTTGCTTATTTGCAGCGATTATGCGGCAAAGTTTTGCGAATCTGAATTACGCGGAAGTAGTTATTATTTCAATCAATAAAATAATATGATGGCATAACTTGGTGGGTGGATAGCTGAATTATTTATATTTCCTACATCGTTATCTAAGATACCGTATGCGATGTATTTTATTGCTATTCGCGAAAGTGGCGATTTTTCAAACAACAATTAGAAGTGTGTGAGAGCATTAACAGCTTTGCCGAGTTTTCAGCTTTTGTTATTGCACATAATTCATATTTATCAAAGGATGATGTGCATCGCTCGGCATGTGATGCAGTTTTTAATTACAACGATTTCGCGTGATATGCTTTAACCGCTCATTCGCCAAGAAACAATCGCCGGTTATGCTGGAACAGGCCTGCCCGATCTTTAGCGCACTTCTGGCCATTTCTTGAAAACACGGTTGTCAGTTGCTTTAAAAGCGATTAGTCTTTCTACAACATCATTTTGATCTTTTGGTGCTAGGTCAACTAGCGAACTAAATCCTGATATCTTGATAATGTTAAATTCAACAGCATGCCGCCAGACGCGTAGTCAGAAAAACATGAAAGCTTCAGTTCAACTAGAAATTCTGGACTCTTAAAATCCAAAGATCAATCAAAATCGACTTAAGTTATTGTGATCCGCGCATAAACTTTGTTTTCGGTACTGGAAGGATCTAAAGAGATAGGTCTTATGCAGAGCTTATGTCTTTTTTAGATATCTAGATAAATTGCGTATATTAAATTTAATAAGCATCTGTAATTGCCATCAGCATTAATTGTTTCCGCAACTTTTTGAATCAAAAATCGAAAGTAAGAAGTAGGCTTCTTGAAGTTGGTGATTATTAACGATTGCATTACTGGTAAAAAAGATTGAATTACATGTGTTGCTCAGATCAGTTAATATCTTATTTATTCAAATCATTTTCGACTACGCAAAGTCATCTTTAGTAATCGCAATTAAATTAACATCAATCAGCATTAGTTTAATTCAACTGTTGGTACAAAAATAGAAAAGAACTAAACTAAACTGAGTTAACACTAACCTTATGAGCATCAATTCATATTTTACATTTAAAATCGATTTGAAATTGTTTCATTGACCAGCGCTGTTATTCAAACTTGATCAATCAGATATAACTCCTATTTAAAGAGTTCTTAATTCTATGCCAATATCACAAGATAAATATCGATCTCGGTTGGGCACATATAATTTGTGAAACCGTGGGAAAATCACAATTGTAATTGTATTTTCGCAGAAGCAAGAAAATGTTTTGCCATTTGGCTCAAGTCTTACTATAATGTGGGGGTCAAGTTAAATAAGCTTTGATAGTATGGTCTTCGAGAGCTTTATGAGGCAGAGCTTCCTCCTTGTCGCAGCTTAATAGTTGACAAATCAGAAATCTGCCTTAAATCACAATTAAACTAGTGAAGTGAAATACTTTTCAGAGGTTGTTTTTAAAAAGCAGATTAGTTGAAAAATGAGAAGTATGTCTTAGTCACCCTGGCTATCCAAACACGCGTTGCTAAGGGAATACAGAGCCCATGGTCTCCTGAAATATTTTGAATCCAATTAAGAAATCCAGGGTATTTCAGCGAAAATTAAACACGTTTGAAGATTGTTCTTCAACAAAAGGTCTTCTTTACCTTCGTTTTGGGCTAAAATTGTTACCTTCTAAAAGTAAAATTCTTCAAAAAAACGCCATCCAATAATCTTTATACTTAAGGCCATTACATTTCCATGATGCTGGAAAATAAATTCAACGCTTTTGTTACTTGTTGGTGCAACCTTGAAATGCTTTCTAATACCTCGATCAAACTTTGTCTAAAATGAATGAACAATAACATAACCAATAATTTGTTGAACTTATGTCACTATTTGCGTCATGCACGCAATGAAAGCGAAAGTATTAATATATTTGGACTTGTTGAATTTCAATCGGAAAGACAAAAAACTTTTGTGGCATTATATTATAACGGCATCTTAGTTTTTTGTCAAAAAGTCTAATGAACATCAACAAAGAATAATTTTGGTCCAACCCTCAAAATTTAGCTATAGATCAGTTGGAATTGTTTTAATTGTTGTTGAATTGTTTTGAGAGCTACTCGCGCCCCATGCAGTCAGTGCCGTGTTAAGACTTCTCTGGGCCACTCGAGAGCCAACAAAATTTTGGGCCACCCTGCCAGCGCTTTGGTAGCAAGAAGGCCTACAATAAGGTAGCCTATATATGCATTGCATCAATAATGAATGGGGGTTTTCTTTAAAATACACTCCTCGCCAGTATTCCTTGACTACCTAAGCAAACAACACAGACGTAAATAACAGCATAAAGTAGGTCCACCAAAGGATGGTGACACATGCTCTGACAACATATACAAAGCTAACTAAAGACTAAAAACGTAGCTTTACAAGAGAATAAAGTTACAACTCATCGTACATATCTGCAGTGAGCAACTGAAGAAAACAAGTTGCTATTAAAACGCTAAAGTCTATGATCTGTGAGCCCTTTGACATGCCACTACGGGCAGTATTGCGCGAGAAAATCCTTTTGTTTAGACCTGCTTTGGCACAACTTATACGGTAGCCTACTGCTGACAGCGCGATTCTTTCATAAACGGTGCGATTGAGCAACGGAGTTGGCGTACAACGCTTTTAACAATGACTTTGTGACCGTGGCAAGTATTCACTCGAGGTAAGGGAGATGTGGCACCAATTCAACAGCGGGACCTTTTGAACACTATCTTGTCCCTTACAAAATAATAGACTTTAATTTTTTTGTATTTGGTTCCAGAATTAGCGCAGGGAGTGCATTGTGGGATTTCGTTGAGCTATTGCTCATATTAGCCAAGAAAAGCAAAGTTTCCTGTTTTGAGAGTAACATTTTAATTTCAGAGTGTGTAGTCAAAGTGTGATAAATAATTTTGTCAGCATACAAATAAAAGTTAGCTGTTGGTTTTTCTTGTCAGGCAGTAGGTTTATGCTGTCACATAATTTCATACTCTACACTTATGAAAGCAAAAAGTTTTGAACCAAAAAGTGGAAATGGCCTACTGTGGGACTAATTTAACACTCAGCTCAGAGACCAATTCAACAGTTAAAATAAAGTAAAGCGCTTTTCGCATTTAGCAGAAAGTTCATTTGAAAGCGAAGAAGAGGAGGTTAATCTGGAGTCAGATGAACCAGCATTGTCGGATGAAGAACTGCTTGCTGATGGCGGTTTTAATAGGTAAATAAATTTTTAGTTGAAGCTACCAACGGTATGGTGTAAACAGCTCAAAAATTTGACGCAGTTGACAATTATTTTTTAAATCGACATCTTTTGCTGCTATGAATATTACTTTTGTACCAAAATTACTTTCTTTTTTGTTTTTGTAATAAAAAATATTCGTCGTTTCTTTGCAGTTTGGTTGGTGTGGAATTGGTCCCTTAGGGTGGGACCTATTCAACAATTAAAAAAAAAATGAATGGTGTTTAACTTTGTCAAAGTCCATTAAATTTTAAAGCTATTTGCATGTTTTGTAAACATAAATGCTGATTACAGTCGTTGCAAGTTTGGTTAAAATAGCTTAAAAGATAAATGTTTTAGACAGCAAAGTCACAAATTTATTGAATAGGTCTCACATCTCCTCTACGTGGAATATTTTGGAAGTATGTCTAGTGTAATGTTTGTGTACAGAAGTTAGTTTTATAAAGTCCTTATCAATTTTATGTGGAATGTTACCTTTAAATGTGTGGTACAAAATACATGAATATTCCTAATTCCAGTTGGTAAATATCTTTAATTTTCAAAATATTGTGCGCTTTGGATATAAGTGATGCGTGACAGAATTTTTATCATTTTATTAAGGCGAGTATACAAAGCTCCAAGTTCATTTTTTTAGCTGTGCTCCAAGTTAAAATGCCATATTGTAATTTAGAGTAAATAAAGGAGTAAAAAAGAGTAATCATTGCATCAGCTTTAAGGTAACCTCTTATTCAGAAAAACATTCCAGTATATTTTTCCAAATGTGTTTCCAAGCGCTGAATATGCGTATGGAACTTTAAATCATCATCATCAAGCCATATACCGAAATATTTTACGTATTTTCTGCGACTAATTTTCATATTGCATATGGAAATTTCATGATCAATATTGATGAAATGTTGTAGAAACTTGTTTATCACCAAGTAAGAAGATTTTTTGTAGTCTGGGGATAGTTTATTGCAGGGGTGGGCAAACTACGGCCCGCGGGCCGCATGCGGCCCTCGAGAGCATTCTGTGCGGCCCGCGAACACTTTTTGAAACTTTGCCATATTGAAAGAAATATGACTAGGGGAATACGTCAGAGCCATCAATTGCCCCCAATCTCCCACATACCGTCTGCGAAAAGGCGATGACCTTTTTTTTTTTTGTTTTTTTTTTTTAGAGACATCACCGTTTTTGCGCCCTGAGATACCACATTTCAAGGACATCTCGCAAAATTTTGAGCTATTGCACTTTCTTTTATGGCATGCAGCTATACGAGACAACAAGCCCTGGCCCTCGACCACTTCTTAAGTGGTCGATGCGGCCCTCCGGCTAAAAAGTTTGCCCACCCCTGTCGTATAACATGAGGCTGACGCAGGCTATTTCAAGATCCTGAGCACTGACCCTCAGCCACTTATAGTTGGTCAACGCGGCCCTCGACCGACTCTTCAATCCTCAGTGCGGCCCTCGCAATGCCTTTCTTAATAAGTGCGGCCCTCAGCTAGCTTCCATGACCGCGATGCGGCCCGCAGGCCAAAACAATTGCCCACCCCTGGTTTATTGGATCAAATCCACTTGCCCACTTTATTTATGTCATTATTGATTTGAGTTTTAAGGTGGATTAACGAACTGCTACTTAATTATAGATGTGGGTCATCTGCAAAAAGAGTTGTATTAAAGCAAGTAAATTTAGTTAGTCATTTATATACATCAAGAGCAATGGCGGACCTAGGTTCGACCCTTGAGGAACCCTATCAATAATTTTTGTCTTTTTTGACCTAGAGTTATTCATACGCACCTACTGCAGGCGGTTTGACAGAAAACTTTCAAAAAATTTATTTGCCAGTCCTTTGATTCGAAATTGGTTAGACAGCTTTCGTAGTAAAATATTATGGTCCACAGTGTCAAACGCTTTTGATAAGTCCAGAAATAAGCAACAACTGTATTGCTTTTTATCTGCATGGTTAAGTAAGTCATCATACACAGCACTCATTTGTAAGAAGTTGAGACACTGAATCGAAAGCCTAATTGGTTGGGTGAAAGTAGTTTAAATTTTGAAAGGTAAGTGTAACCACGCTTGTAAACAATTTTTTCAAAAATTTTACTGAATGAGGAAAGTAGTGAGATTGGTCAGTAGTTAGATCAGTTCATTTTACTGTCCTGTTTAAAGATTGGTATTGCTACAGCTACTTTTATATCGTCGGCGAATACCCTTGTTTTAACACATGAATTAAATAGATCACTAATAACTGGTGAGATGATAGGACAAGCCAGTTCATTAAATTTAAAGTCAATGTCCCCTGATAAAGTTGCTTTATTAATTTTGAGTGATTTTATTATTGCTTCGACTTCTTCTAAATAGGTCGGAGAGAGAAAAAATGAGTGGGGGCAGCAATCTTGACTATTACGCGAGTGATTAAAATTGGGCACGGTGACTTTTTTTGCAAGATTTTCTCCGATATTTACGAAGTAATTTGTGAAAAGCTCGGCTGATTGCGTTTCAGAGTTAAAATTTTCAATCAATGTCGGTGCGCTTTGTTTAGGTTTGCGAGATTGAATCGGTTTTCCGATTACTTTCCAAAGTTTACCAGAACTTCCTCTCGAGATATTAATTGCAAGATGATAATAACGAATTTTTGCTTGCTTAGTTACACGATTTGAAAGATTCCGGAATCGCTTATATTTGTTGTTACTTTCAAATGTTTTGAATTTGACAAAACGATTTGATAGACGAACCTTTGTTTTGACAGATGTTAAAAGTCCATTGGTGATCCAGGGTTTACTCTTCAAGAATTGTTCTGGTCTCGTATTAGGTCTCCGAGTGGCATGTTTATGTATTGTCGAAAATAGATCACAAAGGTTAGAGAAATAAGCGTTCGGTTGATCATCGCTTGGGTTAAGTCTTCATTAAACTGTTGACATAAATCATTCAAAAAGTGATCTTGATTGAAGTTTCTCATGTCACGAATAATACGCTTGTTTGGTTTTTTACACTTGTAAGATGCAGGTGTTATTGCAAATACAGCTAAGTGATCTGAGATGTCAGACAGACCGATTCCACTAATCGTTTCACTAAATACATTATTACTTATTATATGATCTATAAGGGTTGCTGATGAAGAAGTTATTCGAATTGGTTTATCAATTAATAATTTACTAGAATTACTAAAAAGCATGTCGGCATCTACTTTGATTTTGAAGTCGATTGTATATTTTCAGAGGTCAATGTTGAAGTCGCCCACTATATAATACCGTAAGGCATTTGAGTTAAAGTGTTCATTGACGTTATTAAAGGAGTTTTCAAATTAAAAACAAACAAAAAACTCGTTGGAACACGTACACGAAAAACAAAAACATGATACATAGAGTATGCTGTTGGCCTACATGCTACCGCACGACTTCTGCTGTGTGGGTTTGGCCGGTGTTTGTTTCGAACCATGGGCTTAGAATCTCAGCTTACTCTGTCAAACCGCGTCACGTTTTCATACCAAAAGCATCGAGTGCTATTTGCTCACTCGCACCGCTGGCAATCGGCAATTTTATGCATTGGACAGTTGCTTGCGGCGTACTGAGCACTACATTGGACAGTTGCTTGCGGCGTACTGAGCACTACGGTGTTAAGGATTGAAAATTTGGAAAAACCATTCTTTCGGTTTTACGTTGGCTCAAGAACAAACGCGTGTTTTCTATTATTTAATTAAATTTGGTTAATTTTCAATTAATTTTTGCTGTTTTGGAATTTTGTTTGGTTTTGTTTACCATTCTCTCATTATGTTCATTGAGCGGCAGAGGTCCAAACGCTCCTCTTCAACATCTTAGTAAAAATCAACAAGTCAGAACACTACACGAGAACAAAATCTCATAGCATGATAGTGGTATCGTTAAAAACATTTAAATAAAAACTACAAAAATCAGTAAATTTTATTTAAATATGGAAAATGGTTCAGGTGCATTACTTGAAAAGCTTCTTCTTTAAATGTAATGTTTAAACAGATTGAATCTACCATTTGTAATCAAAAGTTATTATTTCAGAACCCAAAACAATAACGTCAATTACACTTGACAAAAGAATAACAATTGTTTTGCTTATTTTACTTTGTCAGGTGTTGTAAAATAATTTTTGGGCGCTAAATTCAAAATTATAATTCTTTTTTCTTCACCACGTCTACATTTTTGTTTACATTATTATCATTCTCCTGCATATGACAAATCTGTATTAAAGGTTTGGAGTAAGCACTACTTATACAAAATGTGTGGGAATTGGTAATGCAATTTTAGTCCATTTTATATTGGTTTGTAGATTCCAATTTTTTGATATTTGAATTTAAATATCCACAATATTAGAGTAATAGTGATATGGTTAACTTAAGGGATATTTCAGCGTAATAATTTTGTCTTATCTTCGCAATTAAAACTTAAGCTTGTCAGCTATTTCTTCTTACTTATTTATTTTTACTTTTTTCTCCTTACTTATTATTGCTTTATTACTTATTTTTTATTTTCTTTATTTTTTATTTTTTTACTTATTTCTCCTTCTTTGCGTTAGAGGAAAATAATTGTATCAGTAACAATAATTAACTGCGCTGTGGCTGTCTATGATAGCATGCTTTTCTTGATATTTTTTTTTATGTTGTGGCAGTACAATATTACACAGATTATATCAGATGTTATAACTAGTCCATCGTAATCAAGATTCTTACTTAACTGCAGTTCGATTTGTTTGCACTTTCAACAACATTGCTTAAACAATTTTAGAAATTTTATTGTTCATTTGTTTGTCGTTTATCAGTAGCTTACGTGTTTAACGATGAATCGCATCATGTATGAACCATTTACTCGTTTTTGATGCATTTGTATATGATGTGTTACATTTGGAAATTTGCGTTTACATTTGGTTTACATTTTTGTATTACGTGTTTACATTTGGAAAGTTTGCTTCTAAATCTAAAAAATTGAAATCAACTAACAAAGTATCTATAGCGTACTAGTTTTATTTTGGATGTAAGGTGAAAGACTAAGAAAACTTTGGACACAAGCTTGAATCGACCATTAAGCAAAATATGCACTTGCTTAGAATATCAGCGGAAAGGGGCACCAGAGAAATTTTTCAATGCCGAATTTTTCCAGAAGTTGTGATATTTTCGATGAAATATAGTTGTAGATCTTTTTTATTTTGGGGAAATTCAAACGCAACAATTGAAACTCTGCTTTCGATAAGAGACCTTTTTAATTGGAGATCAATACCACTATGAGGAGGAATCCATGCATTTTTGATAAATTGGTTGTGTTACAGCAGAACTCAATTGAATAACCTGCCAAAATATTTTCAAAACTTCGAATTTTTTGCGCAAAAATTGCCATTTGAGTAGCTTTTTTGGACCCTTTTTCCGGCTTTTTACATTTTGAGTTGACAACTATGACCACTCGTTGGTTTATTAGGTTTTTACTTTGATTCACACCTATATGTGGCACCAAAGTCTTAAATGCTTAGGACTTTTAAAGGGCTTAATTCCTACCCTGCATGGGCACCAATGTAGGTGGCAGAAATTGTTTTGCATTTTGACACCCTGGTTAAACGACAAAGGATAAAGCATGACATTCGCTGGGCCAATAGTTTGGCGCCAACCCACAAACTATTTGTCAGATTGTTACTTCCGCCTTCAAAATATCTCAGGCATTCGAAAAAAGTAAGTCAAACATTGATTATCCAGATTGCTCTTCAGCCTTACAGCCAGTAAATCATGCTTTTAAAGGAATTCCAGCTCCTAGTCCTCAGTCTTTGTCGGAATTTAATACAAAATTACACGGTAACTCTAGCCCATCTGCCTCAATAAATTTCGAGGTTACATCTGAACCTTCATCAAGCGATGCTGCAGAGAGTATAGATGGACCTTTTGCCTTTCTTATGCGGTTGCACCTGCTGAAGCAAAGAGATTTGAACGATTTGGTGAGAGACTTAGAGTTACAAAAAAAATCAGAAATTCTTGTCTCACATCTCAAGCAATGAAAGCTGTTTTAGAAGGTTGTTTAAGGCACATATTGTCGTGCACACCACACACATTTATATAAATTTTGCTCAGGAAAAAACAATGCTTGTTTTTGTTCCAACGTTGAAAGCCTTTTTCAAGCATTTCCTTTCGAGCATCATTGGGCTTAATGGAGATTGTTCATCGATCCCAGTTTAACTTGTTTGTTTGGATGGAATATTTGTGGAGATTTCAGAGTGATCGATTTAGTTCTATGTTTGCAAATCGGATGTGTCAAGCAACTATGTTTCTTATGCCTCTGGAACAGCAGGGGTGACAAACATCACTACAACCAAAAGAAGTGGACGAAAAGTATTGAATTCAATTCAGGATGGTTTAATGCTCAACACGTACCCTGGTTGATTTACAAAGTATCTGTTTGCCGTCATTACACCTCAAATTGAATTTGTTTAAAAATTTTGTGAAGGCGCTGGATCAAAATGGCAGTGAAATTTCATAGTTGCATCAGCAATTTCCAACAAAAGTAATGCTATGATAAACGCAGGAGTTTTTAATGGTCCAAAATACGTATGTAAAGTAGTAATGAAACATTTCTTAAGAACTTAGGTGCAAGAAAAAAGCAGCCCAGGATCAGTTTGCATGATTGACAAAAATTTTTGAGTATTCATAATTAATTCTCCAAAGCATGCCCAAATTGTTACAAATTTTTTTCATACGCACCAAGCACTTGGAGCAAGAATGCTATCAAAAACACTTTTCTCCACTTTTATTTCGACTTTTTTCCTCCAAATAAGGGAGATGTGGGCGGCAAACACGATAAACAATTTTACCAAGAAATAAAAAAGACGGAATTTGTTCAATTCTACAATGAGTAAATTTTGAAAAATACGGAGAACAAATTGTATGACCAAGCGTTAGCTGTGACCTCTTTTGGACGCCAAAGAGATAGATTTTTTGTTTATTGGAGTCTACTTTCGTTTGAGAGAAAAACGACTGATCTCCGTCAAGAAACGCAAATTTAAAAAAAAAAAAAATCGTTTTTGATTATGACGTCATCATGACGCCACGAACCTTTTATGACGTGTCAGTTGCACCGAGTTTGATGTTTGTAAGCCCAATAGTTTCGGATGGGTTGAAGCGCACGCACGCACGCACGCACGCACGTACGTACGTACATACACACTTACAGACAGAATTGCACTTTATATATTAGAACAGCAGTCAACGTAATTGGAATTTTAACAAAAATACAGAAACAAGAAAAGAATAAAAAAGATCGTTAAGTCGGTGTGTACACCCACAGTAGTTATAACGACTCTTAATATTTTAAACCTCCCTGACCAAAATTTGCTCCTGCGCTCGTCGATTGTTTAATGTCATTGCGCATTAATTACGGCTTTTATAGTATAAATAGACTACAAAATAATCATGACAATAACCCAACAAATCAACAAAAAAGTAAAACGAGATGAGTTTAATAAATTTTCAACAAAAACAGTTGTCTGAGCTACGATACCGCAAGCTTGTCATAAATAGTTTTTGAAGAGTGATATTTACCATCACAGCTTGTAGTAATGAAAATGATATCTTTGTTTTTACCAATATATCTTGTTATAGGCTTGGCTGATGTTTGGTAGTTAATAGCTATTTAAAGGCCGTGATACTAGACCTGGTTTAGAACTTCTATCACCCTTTACTACGTAGAACTACTCATTGTTTATTTTACACAATTTTGTGCGACTCCAATTACCTTAGAAATAAATCTTTACAAGTAAAGGAAAGTTGTGTAAATTGGACCCTCGTGTAAATTGGAACACAGCTGTTTTGTGACTGATTTCATGGTTTGATGCGGAAATGGTCACATGATTTGAACCATCTAAGTAAGGTTTTGAAATAGCTTTAATGTTTGTTGGCAAAGTATTGAGGAAATAGGCGATCCACAACAAGAAATAAATAAAGGGTGTTTGATCTTATTTTAGGTCCAATGTCATTGACGAAAAATAGAAAGGCTGTAAAAGATGTAAATTCAACTGAAACATTACTCATACGTGTGAACATTCCTGTACACTCCGCCAGAACCAAGTTTGAGCGCTAAGTTGAGGAATGATGAAAAGTGGTTAAAAAGGTATCATCCCAGGTTAATACAAAATGGACCCCAACACTTCGTGTAAAATGGACCCGGGGTCCAATTTACACAGTGGAAGATATTCATTTCACTTAATAATGAAAAGGTGTAAGGCATTTTCTTATGTTGCGTATAGTATATTTTTTTATTTTTCTTGTTTTTTGTATTATCGATGTTTGTCCTCCATTGACTGGAAAGCGAATTGTATCGCTATATTTTGGACGGGACGTCCGCACTCGCTTAGGAGTTGCCATTTCCGAGGTCTCTGAGTTACCTGTCTTCCACATAAAGATGGGGGGTCCTGTTAAGTGCCTTACCCAAGGACACAACAAGCGAGCTTGCCGGCTTTTTTTCCACAACCTCCTTTAAACGCCGAGCGCCTAGCAGGGAAGCTGTGGATACCATTTTTTAAAGTCTTTTGGTATGACTCGACAAGGGGAATGAACCCCAGGTCTACCGATTGCGAAGCAGAAGCTCTAACCACTACACCATTGGGTCGGTCACTACTAACATGGCTTTAATTTTTTGTGGTATTTTGCACATTTGCACGTGATTGTGATATTATTTAATTATTGCTTTTTAAATGTCGGCTCGAGCTGCACGAAAAAGCAAAGGAGTTGATGGAGATGTTTGTGCATATCGTTTTCTTTGCCTTTTGCTATTGCTGTGAATAAATTCCAGTAATTTTCTTTGCATGATCAGTTTACAGACATAGTACATAGTACTAGAGTCATAGTACAAATAGGAACTTCTACTCAGAATATGTACTCTTTCATCACTAAATAGTAAATTTGAAGCTTACATACTGTTGCAGCTTGTTGAATTGCTTTAAGACTGACTAAAATTCTTGCATTTTGACTGTTTATTGAAGGGTCTGTTTTACACACATGCCGTGTAAATTGGACTAGTTTGATCAAAAAATAAAGATCAATTTTACATCTGAACGAGTGAATATAAAACTTCATACTACATCACAAAATACCTTTCATCCATCTTTACTGAGTCACAAAGCGGGAAAGGAATTAATGCTACACAATTGATCTTGTTGGAATTTTTACTTAAGGGCTCCAACTATCACAACTTTCTCCTACTTAGTATATTTTGAAAGAGTTAATTTTTTTGTTCCATTATTTTTTGCTAAAAACATAACACTTAATGAGCAAGTAAAAAGCTGTAATAATTCAATTGATTTGCGCAAAATTTAGTAAAAAAATATATGTTGTTTAAACAAAACGGTTTAAAGCTAATAGAATCTGATCTCCTACATTTTTAGTATCATTTATAGTAAACAATCCGGTTTTACCGGCCTCGCCAGCAATGTCCCTCCCTATCAGCAAAGTGGAGGTTAACAGAATCGGTTCAGCGGGCGAAGCCAGCTTTACTCAATGAATAGTTGTGAAATCAGTTATAAAAAGTTAATATTTATACTGTTATTCTGACTACCAGGTATTTTTGATAAATTCATCTGATTTAGCTCTTCTGGTATTTATAACGTTTACTCAAGCTAATACAAGTTCTTACCGAGCATGCAAAAACTTCAATATTCGTCAACGTTATCATTCCCAGAAGAGCTAAATAAAATGAAGTTAATGTTTTTTTGACATAGCCAAATCTCGTTTCAAAACAAAAATACCATGTTTTGGTTTGCAATCGATCAAAAAACATTATAGATGGTTGTGCGGAGCCGCTACATATCTCTCAAGTTTCTGGAGACTCTGCCATTTTCTTATTTGTCCTAGTTTCACCCAGAGACGTAGCAGCCGCCCCCCAAACCCCCCAATTGGGGGGGGCCCAGGCCAACTTTGGGGCCCAAGTTAGTCTGAAATTGCTTTTTGGCTACGTGACTATTTTCAGTTCAGCAGACTTGTTTACAACCGATTTAAACTGTAGGAAGAAATTGGCTTGTGACATCATAAGTGAATGCAACGTCATTTTATCTCGCAGAATCTAGAATATTTCGATTGATTTTCTGGTAGAATCTTCAATATTCGATTGACGTAACAATGCCGTTGTTACGCAACAATCATAGAATGGTCTGGAATTCTGTTTGGCAATAAATACCCGGACAATATATATACACTGCAGAGTGCAGATAAAGTATTTTATTGACATTGTATAGAATGAAACGTTCAAAAAGTGGTGCTCAAAAGAGAAAAGAAGCAGCCACTGCTCGAGATGCTGTAGCGAAATTGCCCAAGATGACAGATTTTTTCAAGATTACTGAGCAGAGTAGACCTGGCACTAGTACCGAGAGGGATGAAGAAAACTATAGTGTACAAGAAAAAGAAGACTATGACGATCAGCATCAAAGTGATTGTGAATTTCCAGAAAATGTAAGTTGTGATTTACCTGCCAATACGCAACCTTCAATATCAAAAATAACTGAATCTCAATTTACCCCTATCCCTGATGACCCATGTAAATGGCCTGAAAGTATTTCTGATGCTCAACGATGTGATATAGTAAAGCGTGGACCACATCAACTAATAATGAATTTTCCATATAATAACACAACTCCAAGGCGACGTTTTTCCTCCAACCAGTATAAACGTGTGTTACCTAATGGTGAAAGTGTTTCACGGTCGTGGCTAGTTTATTCTGGGGAATCAGATCAAGTTTTTTGCTTTTGTTGTAAGCTATTTGGAAAAACACTAAGCCCCTTTTGTAGTGGTATAAATACATGGGAGGGTTTTTCGAAAAAACTGAAAGACCATGAAAACGGCATTTCCCACCAAGAATGCTGCAGTCAATGGATGTTGCTAGCTGAAGGGATAAGAAATTCATCCACTATCGACAAACGCGAGGTGAATATTTTTTTCAATGAAAGACGTTTTTGGAGAAATGTTTTAGAGAGACATTGCCTTGTTTCTATCGGAAAGGAATCTTGCTTTTAGAGGATCTGAAGAAGTCTTAGGATCTCCTCACAATGGAAATTTTCTGGGTATATTTGAGCTTTTGGCAAGAAGAGATCCGATCCTAAAAGAGCTTCAAGACAGAATCAAGAATAAAAACACTAAAGATCACTATTTGAGTCCTACCATACAAAATGAACTAATTGAATTGCTAGCGACAGAAGTTGAAAAAGAAAATTTACAGCAATTGAAATTGGCAAAATATTTTTCTATAATTTTGGACTGCACTCCAGATATGTCACATCATGAACAAATGTCTGTCATTCTCCGTTATGTACTATGTAATGAAGAAGCTGCTGTTGTTAAAGAAACATTTTTTGGCTACTTGAGAATAAGTGACAGTACTGGGAAAGGCTTGTTGGACGCTTTCTTAGAAAAAGCGACCGAACTGCAACTCGAATTGTCTGATTGTCGAGGTCAGTCATATGATAATGGTGCTAACATGAAAGGAAAACATTCTGGGGTCCAAGCAAGAATGCTAGACATCAATCCCAAAGCTGTTTACGTGCCCTGTGCAAACCATACCCTTAACTTAGTTGTTGTTGACAGTGCTAATTCATCGACGGAAGCATTGACATTTTTTGGAGTACTTACAAGGTTGTATGTGCTGTTTTCTTCCTCTGCTCAGCGTTGGGAAATTTTGAAGAAACATGTGGAGCTGTCCATAAAGTCACAATCTGATACTCGTTGGGAAAGCAGAGTTAAATGCATCAAACCTCTTCGATACAATTTAAAAGAGGTGTTGCTGGCACTGAAAGACTTGGAAGCCATTTCCATAGAAAGAAAAGATGGAAGAGCTGCCTCAGAAACAAAATCGTTGATAGCTCATTTATCAAAATGGAGTTTTCTTTTGTCGGTGTTTATTTGGTATGATATTCTATTCCAAGTCAATAAAGCAAGCAAGATTCTTCAATCGTATGGAGTCTCCCTTCATACAATGGAAACGAAAATCCAGGCAACTGAAAAGTTTTTGCAAAACTATCGCACAACGGGTTATGACAGTGCCGCAACATCTGCTGTTGAAATAGCACAGGAATTGGATATTGATCCTTCTTTTCCTCCGTCAAGAAGTGGAAAGAAAAGAAGATTGTTTGATTACCAAGGTGAAGAGGAACAACGAGCTACTCCTGAACTGAAATTTAAAAGCAACTTTTTCTATCCATTAGTAGACCAGGCTATTATGTCAATAAAAGAGCGCTTTAATTTGTTACGTGAGGTTTCTTCCGCCTTTTCGTTTTTGTACACACGAGACAAACTTTTGCTTGTGCAACAAGAAAATGCTCTTCTTACTTGCTGCAAAGAGTTCCAAAAAAAGTTCGGTGACATTGATTCTGATGAAATGAGCGCTGAGCTACAGCAGTTTGTTTTAATTTTACAAAAAAAACGCAATCTCAATACGGCTCAAGACTTTCTGAACTATCTTCTAAAGACTCATTTATTTGAATTGTATCCGAATGTGTACATCGGACTTCGAATCTTACTAACTTGCCCCGTGACTGTTGCCAGCGCTGAAAGAAGCTTCAGCAAATTGAAACTGATCAAAACTTTTAATAGAACGTCTATGACAGACAGTAGACTATCTTCATTAGCCATGTTGTCAATCGAAAATGACTGCGCCCGATCTCTTGATTATGACAATGTCATAACAGCATTTGCGAACAAAAAGGTTCGCTCCAGACTATTTAAATCAGGGCTCTTCAACTTTTTTTGTCTGGTGCACCCTTGGAAGATATGCTATCAATTCTATGTACCCTTGTGATAAAATTGAATTACCTTGATACACACATCAAACCTTACGTTCATTTTCTCTGTCATAAAAGTTGAAGAACAAATTTTATCAGTAACTAATGATAATCAGCTCTTCGCTACCAGTACTCAAGTCTCAATAAAAGGACATTCACTCGGCAAATATGGACACAAGTTCAAATCAAGATAACGTACAGTCTTACACATGCAGATGCACATAATACTAAATAGATAATAATCAGGAAAAGCAAACCATTATCAAGCAACAACAGTAACACAGTAGGTGTGTAAAATAAAAGCAAAATTTACAGAAAATAAAAAACGCTTCCAAATGTAATCAAATTTGGTTCAGTAACAATCCCCTTAACTGAAAAAAAATAAAGAAGAATATTTGTCAATAGTCAATGACTTTTCTGGTTTTGCAGTTTTCCCACTAGTTGGTCATAGCGAGGAACAAATTCAGTTTCAAGTGCTCCCCGCATCAAATGGTCGATCTTCTCAATTGAATTCCTTTGCTTGGTCTTTATTTGACTTAAAGTGGAAAACCCACTTTCACACAAATATGTTGATGGGCTTTGAATGAGCAGGGAGATGGCTTTTTCAGCTAGTTTTTTATATTCAGGAACATGCCAAAGTTGCACCCAAAAGTCGGCATATGGTGTGCCTTCAAACAAAACTTTCTGAGAGAGTTCTGTACGGAGATCAAGCAGGTCTTCATCTTCCGTGGGTGAATCGATAAAGGGTTGCAAAACCCAGGTATTTGCTTGTAGATAAGAACTTTGTTCTTTTGGAAAGTAATTTTCAAAGTTTTCTTGTAGTAGCTCCAAATGTGCCAGTATCAGTGGTACCAGATCAGTCATTACAGATTCTGCAAAACCTTCTTCACATTCGTCAATGAAATTACCCAACATCGGAAAATCAGAAAAATTCTGAGACTTGACCCTTTTTTTCCACAGAGGAATTTTCAATTTCAGAGCATCAACTTTATCAGTGCTTTTAAAAACATCGCTGTCTTTTCCTTGCAGGCTGATGTTGAGTTTGTTGAGGTGCTCAAAAACACACGCCATGTAAGAAAGCTTTGCTAACCGCAAATGATCGAAAAATTTTGTAGCTCGTTGATCTTTTTCCTCCAGAAAAAATGCTCCCAATTCTTTTCTTAGTTCAAACACTCGACTGAGAACTCTTCCTCTTAAAAGCCAGCGAACCTCACAATGAAAGATCAATCTTTTATGTGATGCTTCCATTCCTTCACACAGCTTCATGAACATCCTGTGTTTTTTGGCATGGCCCCTGATGTAATTCACCATACTAATGACATCGCCAAGAAAACTTTGAAATACAGCACTCGATTCATTATTAACCGTTCCTTTCAACTTTTTTGCAACTAGTGCTTCTCGGTGGATAACACAATGGATTGAAATGCAGTCTGGAGAAACATCTTTTATTTTTGAGACAACACCATTAATCTTCCCTTGCATTACGGCAGCACCGTCTGTTGTAACCGACTTACATTTTTTCCAACTGAGGTTGTTTTGCTTGAAATAATTGTCAAGCTTTTGAAAAATAGCTGTAGAATTTGCATTCACCCCTAGAGGTTGACAAAATAAGTTATGCTCAGAGATTTTGTTCAGTTCAACATCAGGAAACCTACAAAAAACAAGCAGCTGAGCTTCTGAACCTACATCTGTTGTCTCATCCAACTGAATACCAAAAGAAGGAGCTTTTCTCAGTTTAAGAAGTAGCTGATTTTCTAAGTCTTCTCCTATGCTTAAGGAGCGACGATAGACTGTTGTGTCAGAAACTGGGATTTCTTCAACTTTAGCGACAGAATTTCTTCCTCCATGAATTAAAGCTTCGGCAATTTTGAGGCACGTTAGGACTACAGCCTGTAATTCAGTATAAAGTCGCTTGGTTTTCAATAGCACATGAGTCATTTGGAGTGAAGCCAAAGTAAGTTTTTCAGAGACTTTTTCGGTCACTCGTGCTTCAAAATCACGTTGTTCTTTTACATATGCAGCTAGCTTTGATTGAAAGAATTTTTGAGACTTATGTTCATGTTCGGGATGTTGGTTTTTTAAGTGGGAAAGGAGTTTCGAAGGCACAAGGTTCGAGTTGGCATATTCCACAAGGCATAGTAGGCATTGAGCTGTAGGATAAAGATTGCTCTGCTCACTTTTTGGAAGAAAAAAGCCATACTTATCATAGTTGTCTTTCCATTTTCTACGTTTTTGTGTGGGAGAGGGCGGTGACTGATGCTTTCTCTTTTCACCAATTTTGGAAACAACAGCTTGGATTTTTTGTTGCTTTACATCATCATTACAATTTTCAACATCTATGTTTTGCATTTGTCCATCAGTTTCATTATCATTGTTAGTGTTTGAATCTTTAGCAGTTGAAGCTTTCTTAAAGTATTGCAGCAAAGACATCACTAAACTTTCTGCCACTACACGGGTAGTTTATTTAACCAAATAACTTGATAAGCAAGACTGCAACTACAACATCCAGTAATTAAACTTTACTACACTGCAGCATTACCTCATCCTCTTTGTTCGTGCACTGCTAACACTAGCCTCGTTTACTGCTTAATAATGAAAATTTTTGGCATCAAAACCGCAAAAATCCCAGGCAGTAAACATAGCGGGGAGTGTATCTGTTTCTTTGCGGTTACCGTTACGTCATATCTGAGCGCTATAACTTCTTCCAAATGTTAAAAATGTGTTTGATTGAAAATAGCTTAGATTTACCATGATGGAATTAACGTCATCACAATGCACAAGTGCGCATCTACAAATTTCGTGGTGAACCCCTATGTACCCTTTTAAACTCATGTACCCCTGAGGCAGTTGTGGTGCACCCTAGGGTGCACCATGCACCCTGGTTGAAGAGCGCTGATTTAAATGATACTGTGTTTTTATAACTTTTTCATGTTTTTCAGTGTCATTACTTTCGTTTCGCAGTGTCTGCATAAATGTCCTACTGAACTCTGGCATCGGTGCCGAATTTTTTATGACTTGCACCTTCAGTATCGGCATGCTTTATTCTGACATTAGCCTGTTTACTTATGTACAAACTGTGGTGTATTTTCTTAATGCAGCTTTTCAATTTTTACACCTCTAAAGTGATATGACCTGTGCGCAGGGGCTCTTGCGCTTACTTTGGGGGGGGCCCGAAGTTGGAGTGCTACGGGACTGGTTTCACCATAGGCCTCTTTAGACTTAATAAACTTTTATCTGATATATTGACCAAGTGCTTGAAAGCATATCAAAGTTATGGAAGGGCGCCAAGGTAATTGATAGGTATTTTAAGAAATAAGCTATTATGTATTAGGCCTAATATTTACGTTTTTTCCAAAACTTTAGGCAAATTTGTAAGAGCAAATCTTGCTTCTTCTTGGCATGCATGTAGTTAGGGAAGAGGACATTAACCCAAAGTAAAGCGCTCGAAATCAAGTTACTTGAATTGCAAGGCCCCTATTATTATTGTCGAGGTTGAAAATATCGGATGAAACGGCTGCGCCGGTTTCACCCAATTAATAAGTTAGTTGTGAGAAGGGTAATAAAACGTTAATGATTTTTTTGACGCAGCCAATTTTCGTTACAAAATCAAATCGATTAAAAAAGCGTTATGAGGGGATGCGCAAAGCCGCTATGTTTTTCCCAAAGTTTCTGGAGTTCCTGGCAACGTTTTGCTTGCCTTGTTCCCAGCATAGACGCACTTAGAAACTGAACTTGTTCACAATTGAAACAGCCAACTATTTTACAAACGTTTATGCGTTCATTTATCACTGCATGAAACCTTAGTGAGTGATATTTACAGGGAGCCCACAAAGTCTTTAGACAATTTAAAAAATTTATTGATATTACAATTGACGTTGGAAATGTCTGAAATGTTTAAATAATATCAATTAAATGGTCAAGTTTTTATTTAAAACTTTAGTGAACTCTATCTCTGAAATGATTAAATAATATTAAGTACATAGTCAAGTTTTTATTCAAAGCATAAATAAATTTCTATATGAGCCCCATTTGTAGCACGGAGGACATCTAAACGATATTAAATTTCACTCCACGTCTTTCTTAACATTTCTTCATCAGTTGTCTTCACAGCGGCAGTTATTCTTTCCTTAAGGTCACTTATGTCTTTGACTTTGGTGCGGTACACAAAATCTTTCACGTAGCCCGAACGAAAGCAGTGCAGATGGACTTTATTGGGCTACGACTAAATGACTGACGAATACGCTCGATGCCTTTTTCAGAAGTTTTTGACTATCAATCCTCGATTTTAGTAGCAACGCTGCCGTTCCCACAAACTGCTTATGCCAATGGCGAATCGGCTGACGTGATGGGGCTCGTTTTGCATATTTAGCTATGAAATTTCTTTGTGCTTGAATATCAGATTTGGTTTTGATAAACCAAGAAACACATGGTGCTTTTTCTTGTGGAGTGGTCATTTTTAACAAGGGTTGGAAATCAATTATTTTATTTAGCTAGTTCATCTCTGAAATAAAAAAGCGATATTATAAAAAAACTTTAATAACAACTGATTAAAATGCAAAAAGAATTATTTTGATAACATTTTTAAAAATTTTTAAATGACTTTATAAAATTGTCTAAAGACTTTGTGGACACCCTGTATTTCCAGGATTAAGCCATTATATATTAGAACCACCATTTGCAACTTTTTCGTAATAGTATGCTTGTTTGTACCACTTAAACACTACTGGTTTGCAAACTTTGCTTGGTCCTGGCCTAAACGCAGCCACGGAAAGAGAAAACTAACCCGAAGTGATGCACTTGCAATGTAGCTGTTACAATAGCAGGATCTCATGAATAATGTCGAGGCGAAAAATATTTGGTGCATAGCGGCTAAATTTCTCTCAAAGATTTTGAAGTCCTCAACAACGTCTTATTTTCCCTATTTCCAGCATGCACTTCGAAAGTGGACTTGCCCACAATTGAAACAGGCAATAATTCCCCACTCTTTCATCCGTTTTTTTCACCACTTGCACGGAAGCACAAATGTAACGTCGTGAGGGAGGAGGCGTCTAAATGATTGCAGCGTAATTTGTGAAATAAGCTATCAAATATTTGGCATGTTACCAACGACTTTTACTAATTGTGTGCCTGTTTGTATGGCCTAACATCATTGGCTATGCGTATGATGCTACGTCCTGGTATAATCGCAGCTAGGGAAAGTGCAAACTAACCGAAAATCAAGCATGTACAGTTGAGTTACCACATTAGGCTGTTTTAAGAGTAGTCTATAATCTATATGGACCAGGTTTTTGAGCAAATGATGCGGATAATTGTGATTCCTATGAGACTTAATGACAAAAATTGCCAATTAGTTTAACTTTGCTACAATCGATTAATACGCTTTGAAGGTTAAGATCAATCAGGCTTGCGATACGACTGTACAAAAGCACAATAGCTTGCCTTTGCAATACTAAAAAACTGTAGGTTTTTTGACCAACCGCTATGTTTGTACTGTAATGGATCGTTCTTCTATAACAGGCAGCATGTCACTTGTTTGGTTTCGAATAACAATAAACGAAAACTTGACGCGTAGCTTGCTGTCTGCTGCGTTTTTTCACTGAAATGGTACCAGGCAGCATTATGATATCATAAAGCCAGTTTGAAGCGTTCAAGAACAAAGAACAAAGCATCCATAGAATGCTTGAAATGCTCAAAAAGAGAATCTCCGGTGACATCGTCAATTTGGTTTTGGTCGTCAAAGCATTTTTTATATTGAAAGCGCTTGTTTTCTATCTCCCAAAAAAATTTTTGATCGCGTTTGTATGGTCAGTAGATTTTGAGAAAATACGGAAAACAATTTGAGCAAACAAGTGTTGGCTGTGACGTCATTTTATATCCCAAAGAGATAAAATTTGTCCAAGTTAAAATAAGTAGGGAGCTGTGTTTCGTTTGAGAAAAACCGTTTTTCTCAATCAAAAATGCAAATTTAAAGAATTATTTTGATTAAGACGTCATAATGACGCCACGAACTTCGTTATGACACTCACCCCAGGCAGTTGATTAATCGTGCCAAGTTGATGTTTAGACTGAAACTTTATAGAGTAAAGTTGTGACTGGAATCAGTCAATAGTAGAACTCACACTTTATTAACAAATCGATTTCACTAAAATAGCATCATCAGTGTTCTGCAAAGCAACCGCAATGATAAATTATATATACTTACGTCAAATTGAACGGTCAAGTTGATGTTTGCACGCCCCGTAGTTTCGGAGGGGTAAAAATAGACACACAGACAGAAAGAATTGCACTTTATAGTATATACAGCATATGGGATTGTGTAAAACTCGAAAAAGTAAACCGCCGTGGGTTAAGTATTTTCTCAGCAACAAAAACGCTGAATTTATAGAAAATTTCTGCATAGTCAGCTTAGGGCGCTAACAAAAATTTTTTGACAAATCGGCTCCACGTCATGTGGCTTTATATCGAGCTCAAAAGAAAGTTTCAAGTATGCAATATCACAGTTTTGCATGACAATATTTTCAATTTGCCGTGCACTTAAAAATTGGAAACCAATTTGAACTTTGTTTAAAGTGTAAAAAGAGAATCCAATACTGTTTTTTAACAGTGGAATAGGAAATGACAGAAAGATTAAGAGTAAAAATGTGATGACACAAATTAATAGATGAGTTAAAGATCAAGCCTATGAATACGTAATTTTCTATAACAGTATGACAAAATACGAGCATTAAAGCACAAAAATTTGAAAACACACATATCAAAATGTGTTGAAGTAACTATTTATGTCATTGGCAGATAGGTGAGTACACAGGGTGGCGCACGAGTATATTAACAGTAAAGTAAAAGACGCTACTTCTAATTGCAAGGACATAGAAGTTTATTTTGAGAATTTTAATATGTACAAATAGGTAAACTTACATTTATTCAGCGCATGTGTTCAAAAGTCAAAAGTCAGTGTACGCCGCGGCATTACCTAAAAAAATGACGAAGTGAATGCGCAATTCATCAGACGATCAAAGGTAGACAGGCAGTTTGCAGCGATCTCTGCTAGCTAAACAGGCGTGCAAGTCACCAAGCTGATTCATATGCGAAGCCTAGCTAGTAGAAATGATCCTTGCAACTGATCGATGAAGACCCACAGCTGCCTCTGCAAAGCACAGGCAGCTAACTTAGGGAGAAGAATAACCAATGCATCAGATTTAGTAGGTACTTTAGTGTTTATACACTCGTGCACCACCCTGTATATATAAAAACTGAAAGAGCATCCCAAGAATGTGAAACAGTGAATCTATTGATTTTTCAAGGCACCAGACAATCTTTTTTTGAGAACCTCCTACCAACAAAATGTCAGATTGCTTCATGTTTTGGTCTAACGGAAACCAAGCAACATATTCGGGCAAAAATCAATTTTTTGCCATGACCCATGTTTCCAAAGCAATAGTAGGTGCTCTTTTTACACCACACAGAAATATTTTCTGATGTATTTCCTACTAAAGACACTAAATCTGTACTTTGGCAAAACTGGTGGTCTTTTTGTTGGTAAATTAACTAGATTTAAAAATAGGCTTATTTAATTCTCAGGTCATTGCCGAGATATTTGACAAAAGACAGGTTTTCAAAAACTTGAAAGGAACTTTAGACTCTGCTTTCGTTGCTTTTGTGAACAAGTATATGTTAGTTGACTAAATGCTCCTGAACGGTGCCATTGAAAGGGGTCCAGCAGGTAGGTTGAATTGCTTTGGCATTCAAGAGTTGCTGCAGTCACTTCAAAGATTTTATACATCCGCTAGGTGACACTACTAGCTTGCTGTGCTGCGTCCAAAGTTTCAATTCGTTTGATCTCGATAAGTTTTTCTTTGCAGCCATCAATTAGTTATTCACTTTGCAGCCCACGCAGGGCCAAGATCTCCAACAAAAAACAGAGAGCAAGAATCTTTGAGTAATATTTATGACTGGAAACAAAAAAGGCAAAGATATCAACGCAACTTTCAGTATGATAACATCAAGGAATCGACCAACACCACCACTCAAAAATAGCTAAAAAGTTTTTTGTGTATGTACTTTGTAGGACAAAATAGCTTGTATGGCACGAACGGCTTCGTTCGTTCTCAGGTTCTCAAACCACTAAGCTACGGTCAAGGCCAGGACAACGATGATAGGAAAAAATCATTATTTCTACTGGGGTTTGTAATCATTTCTGGGGCCACCTTCAATCACATGAAAGCCTTCACCATTTCATGGTAAACAACTTATAATCAGAATTGCATCGATCTTGTACTATTAATACAAATTAGCGCATTTTTACGACGTTTGTTGATATCTTCGTTTTCAGTCTTTGATTACACTGGACTACCACGGTGGACAAATTACTTTGCCCTACCTCCTTTCTTACATTTAAAGACGAAAGTATCCCATTAAGAGCCTTAGCCAAGAACGTAAGCGAACTTGCTGGTTTTTTCTCCACTTTTTCCGTTGTGCCGAGCGCCAAGCAGGGAAGCAGTGAACATCGCTTATAAAGTCTTTGCTATGATCCAACAAGGAAAGTGAACCCTGGTCTATCGACTGTGAAACGGACGTTACCTCCTCGCAAAGTAAGTTGCCGTAAAGAAACTTTCCCAAAGTACAACAGCGCAGACACCGAACTGGTAACGAACTAACAACCTCATGATTGCAAAATAACAACTTTTTGCACTGAGCAATGTTGCAGAATGTTTTGCTTTTAAATTTAGTAAAGTGCCTGGCTCTTGTGCCCAGGAGAGGCTTTAAATTCGTCTTTCTTACACAGTAAGATTTAAAGTTAAAGTGATCATATACAACATGTTAATCACGCTAAAAAAAGCTTGTAATTTAAGTGTGATCTCGTGGTATCGTAAGTTAGTGGTGCCCAAGAAGAAGCCAACATTAGTTCGATAAATCATCTAAAAACCACAAAAAAGTTTTGCTGAAATCATTATGAGGGAGGTCTGGAGACTTGCCACTCCGGATTGCTTTTGTAAATCGCCTTGGTCTAGTTTTTGTTTATAAAGGTTTATTTTAACGCTCAGCACAAAATGAATGGTGGAAAGAAAAAGCCGACAAATTTTTGTCGAAAAAAGTTAATTAATGAGATTCATCCATTATCATTTGGCAGAAAGATGGCCTGGCCGAGAAGTCTGTCCGAAGGTTAGGCTTAGTGCGACTGGGTCGGATGAGGTGGTCCGTAAATAGCAAATGTTCGAGCTCGCGTTCATATGTTTTGACGTACGAGTAATATTTAGCTTGCCTAAGTCCGTCAACCGAATTTAGATTTATGTTTGTGGTTCAAACACGCAGCGCATGTATTGTGCAAGCCCAACTAGGCATTGTTTAAATGAAGTAATTTTGATTGAGTTGCTTGCTGAAAAAATATGCATTCCCAACCGAGAGATATTTATTGTAGCATTATGATTTAATGAAATATTCTAACTTTGTAAAATGATCCTACAATAGTCAAGTCGAAATCAACTCAGATATTGATTATCATCATTCATTATGCATGTTGCTTCTTTTTCGGAATAGATATGCTTTTGTTGTATCGCTATTTTTGCTGCTGTCACTGTCCAACCGATCAAGATCGAATAAATCAATTGTCAAGATTGTCGCTAAGTGATTGAAGATTGGCAAATAGAGCATGAGTCCATCCTCATGAATGAATAAATGAGGGGAAATGAAATGATTAAATTGGTTTATGGATCCAAATTATTTCTAGTCTCGTTCTTTCTAGATATAGACGTACTATGTGCAACCCAGCCTACATGAGGTTAGATACAAAATTTATTACAAAAAGTATCTACATGTAAAAAAAGCATAAAAAGTACGATATAAAACTGCATGAAAGCATCGATTTAAATAATTATTACAAAAACTGAAAAAATGGCTTTTAAGAACAAAAATATTAATAACAAGATAAAAACATTATTGGGCGTATGTTTAAATCAAACCCAAAAAACATAAATAACCCACAAAAATATTTAAATAGATTGCGAAAATAATACAAAAAATTTGTGTAAAAATTTCCAATTTTTAAATACATAAAAAAATAGACAAAATAAATAAACACAAAATTAACTACCGGTATTAGTAGATCTTGATTCACGTCAGAAAAAACAAATATTTAGGCCTACGTATTGTTTGCAGAGCGATGTCGAAAGTCGAGCGACAAAAATGATTTTCTGATTCTTTAGACATTGAGTAACTCTCGAATATTAAAAAATTGTAGCTTTCAGTTTTTTGTATGACTACAATTCACAAATATTAATAAGTTTGAAGAACAAGCGGCGTATGCCACTCGATAAGCTGCCGTGTATAGTTACAACAGCGACAACATCAATGACGTGCAGAATTTAACAGGTAGGATTTAGTTCTGAGTATCGCAAAAACTTTTGATAGACGTGGAGGAAAGTGCTTAAATAATCGTGGAATTGCGTCATAAAAACAAAATCGCGTATTATTTCAAGAGATGAACTTGGTAAATTGTGGAGGAAGCATCCCAAACAAGGTTGTTTTGAACGCGCCACATTTATGTTAAGACAATGCCTCTTTTTCACCTGAAAAAATACAAATAAACTAGCCTTATTTACACATTCTTTCACCTCAGGCAGCATGAACTTGCTATCGGGGCGGTGGAGTCCTTTTTAAAGGAAGGAAATGGACGATCGAAACCTTTCCAAATTGTGTAAAAGCTCTTACTTTTGGTGAGATATTAGTTATTACACCTTTTTGTTTTTTTCATCTGATTACCTTCCTACTTTATCCAAATTAGTTAGTAGAATTCTAGATCAACCTTGAGAGACAACAATATTGGAAAGGTGATCCTGGCTGACATAGTATCATACAAGCGATAAAAGGAGCGCTTTAGATCTTTTTACTTTGTTGCAAATCGCTTTTTCCAAGAATTGGAAAACTTTGAGAAAAACTTTTGAGAAATTTATTACAAAAATAGTGAGATCCATTGACGAGGAGGAAATGCCTGTTCCTATTACTTCTCTAAAAACACTTTATTGATCCTTAAAGTCTTTTTTTCACTCAACGCTTAAAAGTGTATTGCAATTCAGGGTTTTTAGTTGAAAACAAAAAAATTTTCCATTTTTAAAAAGGTCTAGCTCCTTACCTCTTCTTCAAAATGGTGATTGAATTGAAACAGGAAGGCTCTCACTTCAAACAAATATCTCTTCGCGACTCCATTCAAAGCGTGGTTGTTGTATGAAAATTCTTGAGTGAGTTCTTTTAGATAAAAGTTGTAATCCAACAGTCCTTGTAGATTTTGTTCAAAAATAAAGACCCAGTCATTAGAATCCTAAAAAAAAATTAAGAAAAATTCCAGTTTAATTGCCTAATATTGATAGGCTAATTTGACAAGAAAAATTTTTTCAAGTGCAATAGCTGAGCTTAAAAGCAAAATTGTTCATGTTTTAAGTAAAAAAGAGCCGGTTTGGTGCATGTGGTTGAGTCCAAATTTTGGTCATTCTCACGATGTCACTGCTAGCTGTTTAAACCATTGCATCCAAATTCAAAATCTTGAAAAGACCAAGTTCAGTTTTTCACCTAAAATCTAATTGGGTGCTTTTCATACAACAAAGTGCCGTTTTTGTTCTGGATTGTTTTTTTACCTTGTTTGTTACAATTGAGGGAAGGAAGGATAACTCCAAGCCGATAGATGTCCCTCGACATGCTTTAATGCTCGTGCAATTCATTGATGACCTTATCTGGAAAAATTAAGTCATTAATAAAACGGCATTTAATTCAGAGTCGTGTATGGGAATGCTTTTGTGAAACATAGGAATCGTGTCAACAAAAGGTAAGTTTTCTAAAAAAGATATTTAGGTGCCAGACCCCTAAACAGCCTGAAAAGCCGCGTAACAATAATTTTCATGTCGTTATTGCTTGCAATCCTTTTCTGTTGCGGAGCATTATTCCAACTTTATCTTCATCAGTTTGGCGGTGTAACTTGCCGCAAACCGCGCTGGCTGCAAGGATGAGTTTGCTAGTTTAATGCTCAAGCAGTTCCTGCCTAGTTGGTTCTTGAAAAGGCACTTCACGCACATGCATTGCTTGTGACGTAAATGTTCTGCGCCATCAGTACTGAGAGCTTCGAAGCAGGGCGGATGCTTTGGGGCCACAAAGAATTTTCTTGGGCGACAGCATCATTACTCACATGTTCAGTAATCGCTCTGTCGGTTACGGATCTCACGCTTCGTAATTGGACTTCAAGAGAATGAGAATGCGGCCTCGCTATCACTACCGCTAAACAGCTCAACAAAATCGAAACAATACTTAGCGCTTCTGATGAATAAACAACCATATCGAATAGAATGTTGAAGTGATATTGAATTAGTCTTGTGCTATGGAGATCTCGTCGCTTTTCTGCATAAAAATGCCTTCTTAGGTGGCTGTTCTTCATTTTATAGTCTCGGAGCTGAATTTCCCTAATGTCTATTTGCTTATTTATTTCTCATTTTTGATATTCATTTTCAAGATATTTTTACACGCCTTTCTTACGCTGTTTAAAAATGAAAAAATTGTTTTTACAGTCTGGCTTAGTTGCTCAGTAATTATCAGGTTATAAATAAATCAAGACTGCCTGTTTCGGTTTTATTTTTAATCCAGTTAAAGTTAATGAGGGCACGTCCGTCTAAACGTTTACGTAGAGTTCGTAGCGTAACAGCAATTAATTATAACTGCTCTCGCTTTGTACTGTTTGCGTAATCGATTGCCTTAAAGGAATTGAATCACAGCGTCTTCATTTTCAGTAATTATCCCTATTTTTTGATCTGAGAAATGAACGCGAATCGATTGATCCCCATTTCTTAAGGCCTTCTAAGCTTCCGGGACGTTGATTCATGCCAGTGACGTGTTTAATCCAAATTTAAAATTTTATTTAACAAAAGCAAACATATAAACTTTTCCCAATATAAACAACTACCATAAACAATATCGCGGCAAGTGAAGAGCTAAAGGGGCTGAAGACCCCCTGAACTTGTACCAGGGGGCCTGAGTTTTTTCATATTTTTTTTATAAAATACTTTCAAACTTAGCGATCAGAATATTTAGATAAAAGCATATCAGTCTTAGCAGGCTATTAAGTAGTGACACTAGAAATACTTTGTCACTTGCTGTGGCTAACAACATTAACAATTGGTTTTACTCTGTGGTTTGTAAATGGACTGATACCTAGTAAATATCTACGGCTTAGTCGCTTCCAGCACTTTATTATTGGGCAACAATGCTATTACTTCGGAGTTTTGACATCTGGGTGGTTACGCTTCTTCATGCTGGCGTGCTTTCGCTGAAATACAGAGAAATTCATCAAGTTTATTGAAAATTATCGGTAGCCAGCTTAGATAGTGTAATTGGGAGTTTGACAAATAGTCTATACAGAAATAAATAAATAATATAAACAATGGTTAAGAGGTCTGTATGCCCCCCAAAACTTGTAATGACTAAAATATTTCGAGCCCTTCTGGGCAAAAGTTGTTCCTGCGCTCCCGGCCAAGGACGTATTTATTTTTAACCTACCGGTATAAAAATTCAAATTCCATTTCTTGCTGATAAGAAAATCTTGTAAAATGAAATTAAAAAAGCAGTTCTCCTGCGGCCATATTTAGTTTATTACTGTTTGAGGCACGCCGATTGACTAATTTAAATAATTGGTTTCGGTGGAAAGAGAAAAAAACTAAATATAGTGAAAGATCACCAAAGCAAATATGCAATAAATAATGAGAACTTCTTTGACATATCAAGCTTAAAGGAGAGTTAGAAAGACTGCAAAAGCAATCTCACGAGGTTTGAATCAAAATGCAGCCTTCTCACAGGCGCACGTAACGTAGTTTGCATTTGATGCATGAATCTGCAAACAAAAGATCCTTTCTTTAGGCTTGTGGTTCTTAACTACTTTCCACTTTTTACCCCTGTGCCAGTTAATTCAACGGGCAGCTTATGGTGTCGGCAGACTAAACAACAGACAACCACTGAATCAGCCTATTCAGCGATACGCCTTGTATTATAATAATATGATATACAGTCTGCCCGTCGTGGTGGTCCAGTCCAACTGAAGACTCGCAGACAGAGCATGAGCGCCAACGAAGTGCATATATATCTTCCTGCGTAATGATCAGAACAAATAGCTCAAACGACGAAAAAATATAATATACATAATAATTTATTGTACTACAACATACATTATAATATACTAGTTGGCCTTGACAGTGCCAAAGTGAGCTGGCTTTAGATTTATTGTGCTTTGAACAAAGGTCATTCCTTATAAGTGGGGGAGAGATTTACAAAATTATCAATCTCCAAAAAGGTCATTGAATTTCACGATCGTTGAAGCAAAAAAAATTTACGTGCTACGGAGATAAAACTTGCCAACAAACTACATTTGAAGGTTGGTGGCCACACGGGTAACTTTTCCCAGGTTAAGAATTGGTGCATTAGGCACTGCCGCATGCACCGCAATGGTCTGATTATGGTCCTACCATGGTCTATTGACAATATGTACACGGATTTTGGCAAAGAATACAGGAAATCCCCAAAGATGACATTAATGAAAAATTGTTTGCGTTCAATCTTCAATGCAAATTTTCTGAGTGCTGTAAACTGAAGAGGTTTGTTTTGCAAGACTTGGGTTTTAACTATTTTTTCAGCTCTTTTTTATTCAGCGATACTGCATTGCATTGTTGTGATGCCGCAAAATGAAGCAAGGCTCGCTCTAACATGTGCTTGGAAATTTCCAGGTTTTCATTGTTAATATTTTATGAACTTTCAACATAAATACACTTGAATAAACCCCGATCTCATTAAGTCACTTGTACTGAATTTGCTGGCATATTCTTCTTCACACTCTAAAACTCGAAGTCATTATTCTAGAGTGAACACAAAGAATGAGCATTGGACAAGGTAGTGCATTTGAAAGGGGAGGGAGGATTCCAAGTACGACACACCGATCTTGAAAAAGTCCCAATTGAAAAATATGGTAAAAATACATGGTATTGTTCTAACTAACTGGAGGCTTGGCCATCGTCTACCGCAATTCAAAAAATGTCTCATATTCCCAAAATCTAAAAAATTTATTTTCACTTTTGTCACAGCCCTTTTTCTTCAGCCAATATATCATCATTGCCCTCTTTGAGTAAAGCAACAGGCGATTACTTTGCCCCACCATCTTCCTGGTTATAACATATTGTAGGCTAAATCTTCGACAACTCACGTTTTTGTTGCAAATATGCAATAATTGTTGGGTACAATAGTTTGTAAAACAGTTGTTTGATTACCTCTTACTGCGCAACGTTGCTGGTTGCATCGATTCCCCCCCATACTCCCCGCCACGTTCAGCTTGAGTAGGAAGGCTGAGACAAGACCCGCCTTGGCATTAGATGTTCCCGCTCAAGCAGAGGTGACAGGGAATGACCTTTTTTTGCTTTCAGTAAGTGTGGCTCGGGGGATCGAACCGCTAATCTTATTATCCTGCGATGCCCAATGTATCGATCTCCCGATGGGCTTAAGATTTGATCTTAACGTTAGGAAATAGCTGCTACTCACTTGTACCGAAGAAGGCTGTAGCCCAAAAGCAATGTTACTGTTCTGGGTTGGTACAAGGATAAACACTTCTTCCTTGAACTAACAAAACCGAGATATTTAGCTTATGCAAAGAAGAATTCGCCTTAAGGTTGTTAGCCTTCTTGTATTTCGCGATCTTTGTTTGCACGATTCCAACCAGCAAGCTTGCGTGCTAACCATTGCGTTTACTTGCTGATACAACTTAGTTAACAGCATATGTCTTTAGTTACAAGTCATGTGATGCTATGTTGAGTTGGTTTAATTAGTTGATACTCTGTTTGTTTTTGCATATGCTTTGTTTTCATATTAAATAAAGCCAAGATAATACTGGAAAAATAAACTTTGCTGCAATTTCAGCAAAAACTAAACCGCATTCTCTAGGTTGAGACAATTCATTATACTTGGTAAGTGAAAGGGGTCATTTTATTTTACCAACCTAAAGCGTAAAAGTCCTAAGGTTTTGGTTGATCACTAGTTAAGAATTTCAGTAACTTGTTATATCAGATCAAAGTGCGTTGATAAACGATGGTTTGAGTTTAATGAGTTTGTTTTAGTTGTATCTGCCAATTGTAATCTTTACCTATTTGTCATCAGGAAGTGGGCGATACATTAGAAGAATTTCTTCTGATTTATGATCTTTCGGTTTACTCCTTTTGATAAATTTGCTGGATTTGTAAGCAAAGCAATTCCGATGTTGGCATGACTAAACCATTTGTTATGTGGATACTTTATGTTATCAGTTACTTTGAAGCTTTTGACATCATTTTATTACATTGTAGTTCGCTTAAAGAGAGATAAATGATCAAAACAAGCAAAATAGGAAGTGGCCACTACATTTAAATGACATTTAACTTGCCACAAACTAACACACACGCATGTGCGTTCCATAGTGTAAATATTGGTTACAGGTTGTGACATTTTCAGCTGATAACCGGAACGTCACTGCACCAATTATACTGACGTGTGCTGTTCCATATTAAGCTCGATATCTCTGGTCAATTTAAACAAAATTTGACAATGACGCCGTGGTAAAGTCAATAGCCGGAAATCTTATCATACAACAAAGCGAAACAGGAGTTTGGTAAAGAGGAATTTTTTTGTTTAAAGTCAAGACCCACTGCAGCCCCAATAAACTAAACAGTCTTTTAAGTTCTAAATGTTTTCTGCTCATTAGATGGTCCTTTTTAAAAAATTAAAGCCTTTTCAACTTCTAGTCTTTTATACACATTCTTATTGTATTTATTGATTCAAGAAGAGATTTATTTTTTCATTCTATGATGAGGACTATATAATTTGCCGAAGAAGCTAATTTTAATTAAAAGCTGAATAGCCTGGCTTATCAAGCGCATGCAAGTGGCATTTCCGTCTTCTTGAAATGTAATAATATGAACATAAAATGCAGAAGTTGCTAGTTGCTAATTAGCAATTTTCAAGCCGATCTCCTATTAAGAGGGATCCGCCTCCAGCATCACAGTAAGGTAAAATAGAAAAATTTGCTCAAAAATGATCACCAACATCATACAGTACCATACAGCAATCTATTACATCATGTCAATAACCCGCGACCGGTTTCGACTATATTGGGTCTCATCAGGCAGGTGTAAAAAACACTCAATAATAAACCTGCTGAAAAAACAAATTTGCCATTGGGTGCAAAAAAAAGATGCAATACAAAACAATATGATACAGCAATACCTATATCACGGGGGTCTCATTTAAGGACACACACACACATGACATGGACAACAAGTCACATCGGTAAGCCCCAACAGGGGTGTAGGATCATTGTCAAGACTTATCATTCTATAAAATATAGAAGTTGCTAGTTGCTAATCAGCAATTTTTGATTGACATGTTGTAATAGATTGCTGTATGGAATTGCATGATGTTGGTGATCATTTTTGAGCAAATTTTTCTATTTTATCATAATATGAACATGAAATTGAAAATTATTATCAGATTGCGACTTTTTTCACCAATTCCAACACAAAAATGAGCTAAACGTACATGTCAATCTGTCGGTTTGTAGATCTGTTAGGTTTGTCGATTGACTTCCATCGCAATGAAGAGAAGGATTTCCCCAAGTTTTTGCTAACCGTATTTTTTTGTTTCGTTGGAATATTGTTCGTGGTCTTTTTTTCAGTGAAATCGTGGCTAATGTACAAACAAACTAAAAAATCGAACTTAATATCCCTTGAAATCTAATCTCGTATTCCAAAGGTTACGGGTACCCCAGGCTGGTACGCCTGATGTACAGGAAGGAAAACACAACTAAACATCGTGAGAGGAGAGCAGCGCTTCTTATGATCACATGCAAAGTAATCTATTAGCGGTGCTACGGACAAAGTTGCATTTATATCTGTGTATTCCTGGCTTCTTGGGCGTTGGCTCAATGAAAAAGAGCAAGGATGGTCTAACTGCCCTTTCTTCCTTTATGCAAACTGCAAAGTTTTCCTTAGAGTTCATTTTGTGGAAAGCGCAATTGGACAATTGAAAACCAATTAAATTTTGAAAGAAAGAAATCATATCAACATAGTTCTATTTTGATCGGAATTGCAGAAATAATAAAATACTACAAATAAGAATGTGTAACTTGTATATGGTTTTACTTGCTCGTTTTTGGTCATCAAAAAAACAAAGAGCTTGAGGGTATATTCTGATTTTCATCTCTCTGAACAAGATTTTTTCTCTTCGGTCAAGTGGCTCGAAATTTATTGTCGGTCTGCTTGCATCATTTTAGGAATTAAAGAATTGTCTGGCAACTGCTGCAACGAAAACAAAAAAGCGGCCGGAAGCAGCGTCTATTCGATAATAGAGCATTTGCAGACGATGCGGCAAGAAGTAGCAATGATTCTTTTTAACATGACTCTAGCTCAGAGCCTTGGGACTCCGCCAAACATTCGCGGAATTCCGCGAGCTTTAAGGGTTCCGCAGGGGTTTCTCGAGTTTTGATTTAATTAGTCAGACAATGATGATTTTCGCACGTGCGCATAAACTGTGAAGCCAAGCGTTTGTGAGCAAATCGAGTCAATATGATCGCAAGATACGTGTTTTTCTTTCTGATTTTATTTGTCTGTTTAATTTTTATTACAAGGGGTTACGCAACACTTGCAAAACTAGGTATACAGTTTTTAGACGCCAGAAAGTTGAAAAGCACCTCTCTAGCTCTGGCATGAGATATCGAAACGAACGAAACAGTTACAATAAAACAATAATAAAATTAGCCCATTCACGTAAAAGTCAACGCCTATTCAGGTTAAATGTCATGTTATATTACTGTCATAGTAAACAAAAAATGCGATCTCGCCGTGTCCTGGTTTTGACACATTATCCCGAAATTTTAGATTGAATTGAGGCTTATCTCTAATGTCAAAACATTGAAGTTAAATTTATTTCTGCCAACATCTTAATGCAGCACGAAGAAGAAAATGATAAATGTCGATGCTGTGGAGTTATTTATAGTATTTCTTGCAAAAATTAAGAATTGCAACACTGTGGTGAAGTAAACAATGGTATGTTACACGAAAGCTGTATAGTGAACATATGCGTGTTAAAAATGCTAAAAATGAATGCTTTTCCCCAAACTAAGCAAGCTATTAACTAAAAAACTGTAAAATATCAGATTTAAAAACATATTTCTATAAACGAAGTTTGTAGAGATTTTTTCATGAATCGCTCAAAGATATACTAATATTTTGAATGACAAAAAATCCGTTTATTTTCTACTGTGTACCTAAATGGTAATAAGGAATTGACCTTGTAAATATGTGTTTGGGCTAATTACAACGGAGCTTTGTTTTACAAATTTGTCAGCGTTTTTCCTTTGACTGTTTCATATTATTATTTTCGCAAATGTTTGGTTTGCACGGTATGCCTCAGACTAGGGTCCTCAACCTTTCTACAATGATGGCCCGCTTTTGCTCTTTTGCATACTTTGTGACTCACTTCTCAAAGTTCTGCGTAAATTGATTATAATCGAGAGTTGAAAACCAGAAAGGCATATGTTCAAAAATACCAAATTTGAGTTATTGTACTCACTGACATTTGAATCATGTAATCTTTGTACAGAAACAGGGTCATGTCTATAACTTCAGTCAAAGCATCTCAATTCAGAAAAATCAGGTGGGTATATGTCCAATTTTGTACAGGTTCACAATAGAAAGTTAAAAAATATAAATTGTTTTCACTCATTTTTTTCAAAATACCACTTTTGGATACAAGCCTTTCTTGTTTTTAACCCTCAATATACTTTCTAGCCCAAGGTTCAACTCAGCGTAAATGCTAAAATAAGACTAAAATTCTGCATTAGAACATCTGGAACAAAAAAGCAGACTGGGTTTTTCAGAAATGAGACGTAGCCTGGTAATAAATATAAATAACCTATGAGCAATAAATTGCGCCACTTTCTTTTCGTATGGATCAAAGTGAAAATTTTTGTTCAAACGTTATGACAGATTTAAGTTTTGTTTAGCAGGCTACACGTAGCTCGTGGCTTTTTTTCATGCGTTAGTCTAGATCAAGGGTTTTCAAACAGTGGGTGGCGAGACCTTGTACTTTGGGTGACCGGGTCACAGGGGCCATGCCCCCCCACAAGACTTGTTCAATTCGATCAAGGAATGACGGGATTGTTGGGCCAAATATGGGAAGACATTTTTCTTTGAAAAGATTGATTTCTAAGAAAGCGAGCTTTCATTTTTGTTTCGGGTAGAAGGTAGGAAAATACTCACTTTCAAAAAGTTGATCCACAAAATAAAAGCACATGCACCAACTTTGCATTTTGATTTCCCGCACCTTAAAATTCGCTTTTGGTTACGCTGCATTACTCACCCCCAGGTATACTTTTAAAAATGTCATAGAACCACTTTTTTAAAAAGCGAGCATAACTGGCAAGCAACAACTTCAGTTTTACACATATTTTAAGTCATAATATTTGTATTTCATTTCGTTGAGCAAGTATTCTGTCCAGTTGCCAGATCGCAATTTCCCAAGGAGCCAAATGCAATTTTGAAAAAAATCAAAGAAAGAGCCAACTTCAAAAGCAAGTGGTGAAAAAGGTACAACTAAATTTTAGCAAATGGAATAGCGACAATATTGTTATTTTTAACTCAATATTTATCAAAAGAGCCTATCAAAAAGAAGTGCTTTTAAATCACGGGTATATTTTTACTAATCAATAAACATAACACCACAAAAAACATAGTGGCTATTTTGCCGTCGGCGATATGTTACCCTTGGAATTTATTTTGCCATTCAACATTTGTAATTAGTTAATTTTTATAAGGTATAAAAAGCGTGACCAGACAAAAATTCAATCCTCAGTGCACACTCACTTCACATTTCATAAACCTGGCCAGCCATCCCAGCATGCTCCGCTGATAGTACCCCAGTAATTAGAGAACAAAAATTCGTCCTCTAGATAATCCAAGACCAATTCCAAACAAAAAAGCAAGAGGAGAACGTGAACTCCTGACCGCGGCATCTAAATTCAGCGATTCTAATCCTGAAGTCACTGCAACGCTGAATGCGGGGCAGCAAATGTGCTTATCTAAAGACAAATTAATCGTGTATGGCAAAATAGCTTGTGGGTGCAAAATAGCCTGCAGTCAATGGAAAAATAGCCACTGTGTAAAAAATAAGCCTTCAATTTTTTCTTATTGGTTAAAATGTTAAACTGCTTTCTTGCCCATGATCATTTATCGCCTGCCCCAGGTAATCTAGTACTCAGATTGCACAATGGTAAGTTATTCCAACACTAATTTGTAGTTCTGCGACTTTAACTTTTTGTTCCTGTTCCTCCCATAAAGTTTTGTATTGCTTGGTTTCCACTTTTTTGGCAGTTTTGAGTAAGTAAACCAAACAGGAGTAAAAAAGAATGCAATGACTTACCAAAAATAGGATCGAAAGCAAAGTCGCCAATTAACATCTGGTACCCGTAATTCGAAAAACGTTTAATGTTTTGTAAGTTTTTAGTTTAAAAAATAAGAAACTAATTTCTAAAACTAATTAAAAAATAGGAAACTAATTTCTTATTAAGAATTAGGAATACATATCCCTGTATAGAAAACATGTAGGCCTACTTCTTGAAAGACCAAAAAGTTAACTTTGAAATTTGGGGCCAATTGGCTTTGAAATAGCCAACCTTGCAACCTTGTATTCTGTCGCCATTTAGCGAAATCTGACTATCAAGGGCGCAACCAGGGGAGGGAGCTAAGGGGGCTAAAGCCCCTTTAGTCATATTACTTCCACTTGAAAAATACAAATAATTAAAAAACCGTAACTTTAAGTTATAGAATATATTGCTAAGAAAATGGGCGAAAACCATGGTCCTCTTACCCCCTCCTATACCGTGACACATAAACGAAATTAGTGTAAAATGTACCGGTATATAATAATTGGTTTTTAGACATGGAATTGACTTGTAATTAATATGTGCATTGGCTGTATTACATCGAATGTAACGCATGGTTTACGAAAGTAAATCAAAGGAGTAAAAAAATTTTTGGCTCAACCATAGTACACAACGCAGTCTGTCTTGCAATACTTGATCGACAAAAAACTTGTGAAATCTACCTCCTAGTTTTCTCTAACCCTAACCCTGATAATATGGAAGTATGCAGGTACAAATGCTAACAGACTTTCGGATTTCATTCTTTAACCCAAAAGCAACAATTCCATCAATTAAAGAGTTTACTATATTGGTTGCATTGTTGTAGACTACCCTCCTATATCGCACCGCCAGATTACACAATTTTCAGTTTTCGGCCATCACGGCAGCGCCAAATGGATATTTCTAAAAACAACGCAAAATACAAAATTGCGAAATATAAGACTTTGCCCAACACAAAATTTATTACTTCTATTAAATCGCAGCTGAACGGGGAAAACCAAGCAAGTTGAAGTTTAGCATAGGCGCTAACTTGGCGGTCTGCTAAGCTTGCATAAAAATTAATACATTTATTTTTCATTTTTAATTTCAAGACCGCTGTAGGATCACATGGAAGAATAAAGAATTATTTCACATGGAAGGTCAAGAAACAGTTATGAGGTCACAAAAAGTGGATAGTTAATGATAGACAATCGCAATGGGGTTGCCTCTGTGTTTCATCATTACAACGCACGTGGTTTCAGAGCCATAGTAGAGCTGTGCTGTCGCTATGGAGGGCAGGGGGTGGCGGAGTCCCCCTGACGGCTGCCTGTGCTCCCCTATTTTGGGTTACTCTAAATTCTTTGTTTTGTTTGGAGCACTGGGCAAGGAAATTACCTAATTATTCAACACAGAAGTAATTGAAGCAAATCTCTACTATTGGCGTAGTATCTTTTTTGGTACTCATCAATTGGCATTGAGAGGAAAAATTGACGCATTTGAAAGCGAAGACGAAGGGGGAAATGGACTCTTTTAAGTCTGTTTATTTACACTGTTGTAAAAGACCACCGTTTACGTGCAATCATTAAAACTATCCCACGAAATGCAACGTACACCAGTCCTGACATGCAAAACGAACTTATTGCTGCTATGAGCTCAGTAGCAGCCAAGGGTATTAAGCAAAAAATTGGAAATTCTTGGTATACAATTAAAGTTGATGGCACCAAGGACCCAACTGGGGTAAAAAACATTTCCATAATTATTTGTTTTTTTAACGAGCATCCTTTGAAAGTAGTGGAACGTCCTTTGGTTTTATCAAGCACCGATTCGGGTGATGCGAAATCAATTACTGACGTGATTTTGGCGGAACTTACTAAAGCAGGATTGACTTCATCAAAGATACTTAGTCGGGTGTATGATGGTGCATCTGTAATGGCAGGACACTGAGGACGAGTTCAACGTCTATTGCAAGAACGAGAAAACAGAAAGATTCCTTACGTGCACTGCCTGAACCATCAATTGCACCCTAAAGCGGTGCACCCAATGTCGGTTGAACAAGCGATCAATGATTTTTTGCACGTTTGTGGTAGTTTTTGCAATTTTTTTAAGCCCACAGTTGCACTTCACTTTAATTGTGAAAAGTTGAAACGCCTGCTTGAGTAGAGGTGAAGTGGTCATCTGGCTACAGTAACAGCTGTTCTCAATTCTTTTCAACATATAACATTGCTTCTCCAAGAATTAGGTACTTCAAGCTCATTCGAAGAGTTTAAAAGATATTTTTGTGCTTAAATTTAATTGGCATTTCGCGTTTCTTAACCAAATATTGTATAATGCAATATTTTACAGTACATGCAACTATTGTAAGCAAATTACCGTTTACGAAACGTGAAAAATTATTATTTGCAAGAATATTTTTATAATTTTATGTATAGTACAAATTGATATCGTGTCCAGGAAGCGAGAATGGTCACAAAAAGTTTTAAATTGCTTCACGCATCGCTTTGCCTTTTGGCTGACCGTACCACAGATCGGGCACTCCGAGTGTTTGGTTATTTTCTGTAATTGCACTGCTTTACAATCACAGGGGATGTCTCTGTTTCAAGAACAGCCTCAGGTTACCAGTTTGCTATGTTAATGTGAAAGGTAGTGAATAAATGTGCGTCGGCACTATAGATTACCAGTTAGTGCTGTTTGGAAGCTGATTAATTAAACATTAGTTTTTTGGTTTATACCCTAACAAAGTGTTTGTGTTATTTTGGTCTTAAAGAAACCTAACGTGTATTACCTAGAGAGGCCAAGCAGTCCTACCAAAAGTCTGAAAAATAAAACCACTAAGGGTGTCCAGTTTTAAAACGGCTAATTTTTATATTGTATTTTATAGGTTCTAAGTTTGTTTGTTCCAGCCAACAATATTCTTCAAGCAGAAAATACTGGCTTATCAACTGGCATGACACTTGTTGCCGTGTGTGTTGAAAACGTTTACATTCTTTAAACAGAGGAGAAGTTTTGTGATATATGGAAATGAGGTCGTTACTGAAATTGGTGCTCATTCAAGACAAACATCACATAACATTACATTGGTACAAAACTATGTAGTCAAAGAAACAACCGGAAACAATGAATTGAATAAAGACAAAATATGGACATAATTTCATAGCACATTGGATCTAGTCATCAATAAAAAATAGACGTGCATTTTAGACATCAAAATACAAAACAATATAATGTTGTCTCTGCTCTTCAACCTGAAAATAGCAACTTTTTAGATGTAAAGATGGTGCAGCACTTTTTGGATTTGGTTGACTGCCCAAGTGTGGAAGCAGAATTTGATGTTGCTAAGAGGTACATTACAAAATTCAACAGTGAAGAAAAGACAAAGCCGATAACAACCAAACTCCTTTCTGAACATTGCGAAGCACTTAAGGCGATGCCTATTGTACATCTTGCACTGAAACTAGAAGTTACTCTTGGAGCCTCTACCGCAAAGTGTAAAAATGCTTTCTCTGTTTTGAAAACTATCATGCGAGATCGCTGGCAATCAATGAAGCACGCTTGCAAAGTCCATCTCGTCAATTTGCTTTTGAAAGCGACTGGACAAAAAACTAAAAACTGATTGGAAAGAAAACGTTTTTCTAAAGTTCAGTACGTCAAATGGTCGACTGCAATTATTTTAATTAAACTCAATTCATTTACTCTATTTTAAACTTTTCAGTGTTCTTTGTTTTACAATATTGGATCCACACTTCTGTGTTATTTCTTAAAAAATTCGTTATTTTAGTATTGGACAATGTTCTTTTTCACTAATTTAATCGTGATTTAGTGGTTACTAACACTACAACTATATGTATCTTAATGCGTCCACTTGACTAACGTTACCTATATTAGCAGCATATTGAATTTTTACAGTACAGAAACTACTGTTTTAGTTGTTCTAGGTTTAAATACGGTTGTAGCGTCCTTCGCCCAAAACTGGACAAGATTTGCTCACTTGGTGATGCCGTTGTGCTAACTAAACCAGTTTTTAACATCAACCGATAGTTTGGTGATTTAAGTTTCAAACACCATTTCACATATCAAGTTTACACCATTGAACCCATCAAGTCATCAAGTATGGCAAAAGTCTCGAGTTACATTATATTATAAATTCATCTAACCATCAACATACGATCAGTCATAGGTAGTCGGTCGATTTGACAGTAGAGAGCTCTCTACTGTCAAATCGACCGACTACGTATCATTGCTCGTTGCCTTGCACGTTGAGCTTTTTCCGCGATTTGCCAGCCCATACCACCAGCAACATGGATAAGATCAAATTCAACTATTCCCTCGATCTCTCTACGATCAGTCATATCTATTTTAAGATCATGAAGGTTCGCATCGTATGCAGTTGAAAATATTCTATACCTTATAGTGTCTTTTATATAAATAAAAATACAGAATTTTCAAAATTGCACAAGATTTGCAGGCAAACAAAATCAGTTATAATATGCAAAATTCGGTCCATTTTAGTGCCCCCTCACTTTCAGTTTGTGCCCCACCACCTTATTTGCTCTGGCGACAGCAATGTAGTAGAGGGTATTCAGCTCAGAAGTTAGTTGCTTGATTTTATAGGTTTGCATATCCCTAGTCCAGAGCCAATGCAATGTTTTAGGATTAATTGTTAACAGCGTGGCCGAGTGGGTTGGAGTGACGTTTTAACGACGACCTTGCATAAAAGCTATCACGCTCCGCGCATCCAGTTCAAGCTTCGCAAGGTAACATTGAAAAAGAAATACCAAGAGCAAGTTCAAGCTCCCGTAAGTTATTCAACTTTTTTTTCACGCGATTCTTTTGTGTTTAGTTTTATTAAATCTTACCATTCGAAATTTAACTGCAAACTGTTACCACCTTACCAGGTTAACCTAACTTGTATAGTTTTGATGCATCAAACCTTGCATCACCAATTTTTCATGTTCGCTCACAACCGATGTGCTATAACACAGTTCAAATATTTCAACCATACATTTGGAGTAAAAATAGTAAATTTAATAATTTTAAATCTCGATATTGACCTCACACCACTATCTGTGCGACTGATTCGATGTTTCAACACACTCCGCCCAAACGCCTAAATTTTTGTTTGAAGGCAAAAATGTCTACTGTAATTAAGATCCTCTTGGATATCACCAGTTAGCCAATGATAATGCTTGCACAGGGCACTTTCTTTTACAAGCAGATTAGTTGTCAAGTGATCCATTTTTCGGAAAATATGCTCTGCCATTAGGGCCTACTTCAACTGTAGGTGTATTTTAGGTTTCTCTTTAGTAGTTAGGCCTAATGTAACAAATTGTAAAAAAAGTAAGAGAGTTTACTGCTAGATTAAGAATTTGTTCCTATTTTATCTTTGTTTGTATTGAAGTATTGGGCATTGACAAAACTGGAGATTCTACGCAGTCATAAGTAATTCTAAACACAATTAAAGGAGATTCTAAACGCCATCAACGATCTGGTACCTTTGCAGCTCGTCAACAGCTTGTCATTATTGTGTGCCAAAGGGTTATTATAGCGCTTTCAAAGCTAGCAGGATTTGTGAAGATGTTTATTCTCAAAATACACATTTCTAGCTCTATTTTGAACCAGTTTATGTATTCTGAGCTTGAAATGTTACCGACAAATTTGCTTCTTAATGTACCTGACGGAAAGCCCGCGATGTAATTTGAAACTAAAACTGTAAGTTGTTTTTGACACGTTTTTCGTGAAAACAAGCGTACTTTCAAAATCTCTCTGCCATGGGGGATTTTGCTTAAAGCATGCCAAAGAGTTCAAGATCTTTGAAGCAGCATATAGGTACCTAAATGAGTCCAATGACGCTCTGTTTACTGGGATCGCAAGCTACATCATCGAAGTGACATCGTCATTAAGACAAAAAAACTAAACCTGCACGATCGACTCGCCAATTCATCGAACTTCAGTAAATACAACGAAAAGCCACAGTGGTGTTATGCTATGATCCGTGCTGCAGATAGAACTAATCTATTTGCATATTAGTAATAGCCTATTGTAGCGTCTATGTGTTTTGATTGATTGAACTGGTTTTGATTGATTGAACATGTTTTGATTGAACTGGTTTGGACGAAAAAATTGTTTTGGAAAAAAATACATAAAAATTTAATAAAAATATTCATTTTTCTCCCCCCAAAAGGCGACTCCAAAACCCTCTTTTTTCGCTTCTCCAAAGCAAACATGTCTTAGTGAATTAAAGCGAATTCGAAGCCAGAATTTTCTCTCACGTCATTTATGAATTCGAAAATAATTGTCACGAAAACCTTCAATTACCTCAGTTGAAAGCACCTGCAATTTTATACGGTTATGTTGACTGACTGAAACCACAATTACTGCAGTGTAGCATTGTGACAAACAGTGACAACTGATATGATTTTGATTAATAGCTGCGAGAAAATTTCAAGTAGTTCAAGGAAGGGAAGACATTTATTTCATCGCACCAAGAATGAAAGCAAATTTACTTGAGGCGATAGAAATTGTTTCTGAGAGAAAGGGATATGCCTCTCCATTCTTTTTTTTCACACTGCCGATGGGGTCATACAATTTTTAAGCTGTCCAAAAATGCACAGCTAGATTGAGCAAGTGTGAGAAGGTTGATAAAGTAATTTTATGTATTTCATAACTTAAGTTTCTCTCACAACCCGTCGGAATTGAATTGGTGTTATCAAATGTAATGCTAATAAGGACAAACGTACGGGAGTCAGAAACCACTGCTTTAGTTGTTCTAGGTCTAAATACGGTTGTAGCATCCTTCGTCCAAAACTGGACAAGATTTGATCACTTGGTGATGCTATTGTGCTAACTAAACCAGTTTTTAACGTCAACCTGAAATTCTGAAAATGCATTTGATCAACATTATACGCAGAACAAGGGGTGATCACATCTAGAGAAGAGGTGGCATGGCAAAATCTTGTAGTTTTTGAGGTTTTTGCTTCTGGATGTATACACAAAAATTTTTTTGAAATTCGATGCTTTTATTTCACCAAAATCTCTTCTTGGCCCACAAGCTTTTGGAGATTTTTTGTGCATGACGTCCACGTAATTCTTTAACACAGCCCTGAATCAGGAAACCACAAAAACAGCTTAAATGACACCGGATTGTGTAAAACCTTAATTTCATTAAAAATGACTCATGAAAATCATTTTCCAACAAACTTCTTGTACAACTAATTCACTATACTTTGGAAAGCAATTTCCAATAGCATGGCGGTGTTACAAAGTTGTGATATTACCAAAAAGTATAAAACTGCATTTTTTAAGATTTGAACTGTTTGAGCTCAAGAACGTTTTCCTGTCGTTCATCCCTCATATCCAATCTTCAATATAGCCTTGTTGAGGAGATCTCGTCGGCAGTGATAGCTCAGACGCTGCTCAAGAACACAAAAAGGAGAGCTGCATCAAAGATTAAATACAACAAAGCTTTCTTTGCTGTGCTCTCGTACAAAAATTATACGACATAGATTAAATAACAAGGTTTAAACTCGAGCAAGATATTGATCAACAGCGGATTTTTTGGAAAGAGTGCTATTAGTAGATGTTTTGTAATTTTAAATATCAAAATTTCTATGTTTTAGAAACAAAAATCACAATCAAATCCTGACTATTGGAAAGGAGCAGGCTCCAAACAACGACGGTGTTTTCTCGTTTGTACCGAACCGGATTGCGTGTTTTATTGATAGGTCTTTGCAGTCTCCTAATCGGATCGTTCCTTTTATTGATAGGTCTACAATATTATGTAGCGCCTTTGAATCATTGTTTATTGTTGTTGAAGCTGTCTTTTCATTTGCGCGCATAGACATTTGGTTTCATCCAATATACTCGTATAGCGCATTACAAATTGTAGATGTCAGCTTTTGCAAAATATTCTCAGGGGACACCCGACTTGACAACCTAACAGTTTTTTCGGTATCTCCTGGTCTGTAAATACTTTTTTGTGTGTGTATGTTTCATATTCACTGTGGTATTGTATTTACATGCGCGTCTTTACAAACGAACAAAGAAATAAATCGTAAACTGAAACTGTAAACGTTTAAATCAGACCGATCTGAAATTTCATCTACGCGTAACAGATTAAGAAAGCTATTTTTGGAAAAATCACAAAATCTTTATTCAAAGATTCAGAACATCTTCTATTCAAAGACTTTGAAAAAAAATGGTAAACTTTCTATTCCCTTAGTTTATTTTTATTCTTTAAACATTGCGACAGTGGTACGAGACAGAGTAAAATTTTCTAGATCAGCTAGGTAGTTTGTAAATGCCAGCAATCGGGTTGATTTGCTAAATATTTTTTATATCATTGCAAAGTGTTTTTCCACAGGCGCAACTGCACACCAGGTATTCTACAATTCTTTGAGGTTTGAAATCTATGATCTACTTATATTTGTTCTTGTCTGCTTTAGATCATCTCACAAATATTCTGCAATTTGATATGGTAGCAACTGCAGTGCCATAAATTAAGCATGGTCAATTCAGGGCAATTCAACTAATTTTGACAAGGATCCAGTAAGACAGGCTCAATATTTGCAGAGGCCCGGTGAAATTTTTGACATGCTATCATAAAAAGTAAACGGTCAATATAAGCAAGTATAGGAAAATATATGAAGTTTTCCTTTAGTTTATACGAACCGATGGATTCTTTACTGCATATAAAGCAAAGATTTTTTCTGTTTTGCTTTTGCTTACTAATTATAAATTACTGGGTGTACAAAGATCAAACTGGCACGATTGATCGTCAAGCCGGGTCAATTTTCATGAGGGGTCGACGACATCACGATGACGTCACATCTATGCAAACATGCAAATTTTTGTTTTGCACGTACGCTTTTACTCCTCCGAAACTACTGAGCGTGCAAATAAGAAACTTGATGCAATTAATCACCATTAGGGGGTGAGTGTCACGAAGAGTACGATGACGTCATGATGACGTTACAAACAAAATAATTGTTTCAAAAATCGCATTTTTTGACACAGAAAAGCCATTTTGGGCTTAAATAAAAGCCAGCATTCAAGCTGCCAGCTTCAAAACAATTTTATTTTTTTAGAACTTATGATGACGTCATAATTACTAATTAACTGTAAAAAAGGTTTTCCTTTATTTCTTACTTGCTGGTTCTGCCGGCGTCGCCCGGCAGAGCCTTGCATCAGTAATGACGGGGTTTAGCATTTCGGTTCAACCGGCTCCGCCGGCTTCACGCATGGGGCTTTTGTGTGAGCAGTAGTGAAAACTGAAATGAATTCTATGCACTTTCACAATTCCTGCACACGAAATTGTGATAATCATATTCTCTTAATCTTGACTGGTAATACTCTCAAAGAATCTTGCCACAAGTTATCGTGAATACTTGTGAGGGAGGAGAAATTGAAACACAATCAAAACTGATTGTAGCGGCGAAATGATAGTTGCTTTCACAATTACAGAAATAAGCTGTGTGGTGGTAAGCTTATTTTTGATATAGTACTTATCATTTCCTATGTATATTGGCCGGCTATTAATATTGGTGATATTAAGTTGTTTTGGCCGGGCTATTTGTCTAGCATAGCGACAAAAGCGGCCATGGCTTTCCCAAAATCATTTAGCATATTTTAGTAGGCGCTCATCAGGCCGAGTTATTTTTAAACAAAACGCTCAGAAACATTTGAGGTAGGCCTCTTTTTGTTCAAAAGGAGCATGAAGTCACACGAAGACTGAACTGTGTGCCTTCAACCACTTTCGCGCAAGTAATAAAAAGGTCTTTTTTAAAATTTGTTGGGTTTGCAGACAATGCAAATGCAATGTGAGTGTGAGTCAAACATGAGTTAAGCAATAGCGTTTGGCGAATATGACAATTGTGTGGGTCCGTTTGTTGATTTGGATTGCAAAATAAACTATCGTGGTTTGCACTACTTGATCCAGCCGTCTTCCAATCTCGCCCATGAGGCGACGGCGTGAGATCGTTAGATTTTTTGATGTAGCAGGACCTTCACCGGTAGTCCGAAGGTTTCCCCAACTTTTTGTGTTTCTTTTCCTAATAGAATTTTTCATTTCAAGGCCCTACCTATGGCTTAGGTCTATGTGCTGTGTTCATTGCTGACACGAACCCAAAAGAGCCTTGCGTTTCCCGTAGTTTGAAGTACGGAACACATTTCTCATATTTGGCTATTTAGTGACGTTGTTTTCTTTTGATTTCTCTTTAAACTTTTTCAAGTCCTCGCTGGCTACGAATTATGTAGCATTTCTTTTCTACCTGTTTGACGTGCCCTGGGGAGTTAAAAGAGTTCTTGCTTTTCCCCAAAAGTCGGGTTTCATCCCAGTAGCTCTATATAGCTATTATAATGCAAGATACCAGTGATATATTTCACGTAGTGCGATTTGACACAGTGACGTTGTTACTTTTGATTTCCCCTCAAACGTTCTGAAGTCCCTGCTGGCTACGTATTATGATCCATATTTGTTTTTTCTTGCTTAGGTATGCTACGAAAAGTTAAAAGAGTCCTTGCTCTTCCCAAATTTTCAGGTTTGATCCTGGTAGCTCTATAAAGCTATTATCAAACAAAATAGAAAAATGTTTCTCCTAATTTTTGTGCGATTTAACCCCGGCAGGGCGTGCCATCACCCGCGCCGATTTAAAACGTATTAAGTATTATTTGGTGGCCCCCTTTTGTATTTTTATTTGTGACATTAAGATTTTTTCGGTTTTGCTATTTTGCTTTAATTCGGCCATAGCATGAAAAGGTGGCATGCCTTTATCCTAAGTCATATAACCTATTGCAATAGACACCTATAAATCTCTTTTCAAACAAATGCGTTTTCTCTTAACCCAGTGTCACAAATGGATACTATTTTTGTTTAATTTTGATCTTTTCTTAAACTTGGAATTTTATTACATTTAACTTTGCCCCCAATCCTGACCTCTCTACTGTTAAATAAAGATTAGTGCTTTGTACCGATATCCTTGCAATTACAAATATGAGTGATGGGCTTTACCATTTATATTTGCTATCACAATGATGGAGGATAATTTTGCTGTCTGCTGCTGTTTTTACGGTATAGTGGCAAGCTTTGTGATGTCATTTAAGATTATAACCTCACAGTCCATTTTAAGCGATTAAATATTAGGATCGCTACTTACAACTTTTTCGTTATGTAGGCGAATTAGTATGAACTAACGTCTCTGAACTAAAAGTCATGTTGCTTGGCCCTAGCATAAAGGCCGCCTTGCATAGAGCAAACTAACTCGAAATGAAGCACTCACAGTTAAGTTATAGCAATAGCCGGGCCCCCCATTAATAATGTCAAGGTTAAGAATATCAAATCAGCTGGCTGCTGCGGCAGCCAAGCCCAATCGCAAAGAAAATTGCTTTAATATTTAGATCATATGCAGCTCAACACTTACATTATGCTGCAAACGATAAGAAAAGACCATTTTTACCTCCTTCTCTTTTCCTTGGGTGATCACCAAGTCTTTTGCTTTACAAATTAAAATTTATAGACTTCATTTTTCGATGAATCTTTTTGATTGTTTTGATGAATAATGCCAAAAATTAATGCTATTAAGAAAGAAGAGCCAAGATGTTCTAGAGAACTTAATTTTTCTAGAAATTGGAATTTTGTGAAATGTAGGCAACAAAATTTTGCGTTTTTTTAACCGGTAGATTACATTTCATAAACATTTACAGACATCAGCTTTTTGTTAATATTTTTGAAAGCGTTGACCGATAATGCAAAATAACCGTGCTTGTGAAGAAAAATAGTCAAAATGTACCAAAGAACAAACTTTGGTTTAACAGTTTCAAGTTTGTTAGGTCAGGTAGGATAATTGTTCAACTAAAAATGAAACATGATGTATGGCAACCAATTTTTGATTAGGCATTATAAACTAATCCTTAGCTCTAAGTAATTGGAGTCACATATTGAAGGAAAGCAAATTTCCAAAGCTTTCAAAGAACAGTAATTACTATAACATTATTGCATTGAAGTTGCCTCTTTTGATTGAGCTTACCACTTTTTGGGAGAGGTAAAAAGCTACACCACAGGTCTTAAAGTTCAGTTTTTTTCAGAACTGATATTAATTGTCCATATTATACACTATCGGAATCGCCTTGACACAAGCTTATATTTGTTGAAAAAAGTTTGAAAATCGGTCGAGAAATGAAGTTACAAATTAGTTCTTTAGTAAACTGATTTTGCAAAAAGGTTGCAATTTTTGAAAACATCTTGATATTATGATCTTTGGTAGCCAAAAATTTGAGTTTATTGTACAATACATGGTATGACATCATAGAGCCAGTTTTAAGCGCGCAAGCCAAATAGAAGAAAAATGCTTGTAGGGCTTAAAGTGCTCAAATAAAGAATTGCTCGTAGCATTGTCAAATAAATATTAATTGTTGTAAATTGTTTTTATCGAAAGCACCCAATTAATATCTTCTGAAAAAACGTTTAATCGCGTTTGTGCGACCAGTAGTTTTTGAGAAAGAACAAAAACAGATTGTGCAATGAAGCATTGATTGTAAAGCCATTTTAGACCCCAAGCAAATGAAAGTTTTTGTAATGTGGTGAGTCGGAAGGTCGTTTTCGTTTGAGCAAAAAGCGGTTGTTCTCTGTCAAGTAATGCAAATTGAAAAAAATGTTTTTGATTTTGACGTCATTATGACGTCACGAACGCCCTTATGACACTTACCACGGAGTTGTGATCAATCGTGCCAAGTTTGATGGTTGTACCTCAAGCAGTTTCAGAGGAGTTAAAACAGACACACAGACAGAATTGCGCTTTATATATTAGATAAAATATCAAGTGTGAAAATGCGGTTGATGTTGCTTTCGGGAGATATTAACAACATGATTCTCAAAACAGATTTTTTTAAAAGTAATACAAGAGGCCAGCGATGCACTTGGCAAACTGCAGACATTAACACTGTTTCGACCTTCAAGAGCTTGTGCCCACTGGGCTGTGACAGCGCTATTGTTCTAGCAGTTGTTTGACTTAGTGCATCTGCGACAACCGCCACTCATTTACAAGTGATATTCAGCATCGCAGGGTACTGAAAGACCATCCACTACAGTGGACCTAGTATAGATTCCACAAGTGCGACGGTCTAAGCTATGCTTTATTTAAAGCTTCTAGGTTATTGTCGGTCACCAACTGCACTGAAGAGACCTGATAGATCGAAACAGTGTCAATGTCAGCAGATTTTTTTAAAATTTACCAATTATTGGCGACGCAATAAGCAATTTTGAGTTTAATCGCCTTTTTAAGCTTAACTCTTCCGAAACTACTGAACGTACAAACTCTAAACTTAGCATCATTTATCATCACACAGGTAAGAGTTTTAATGAGATTGGTGACGTCATGGTGGCGTCATAATTGAAGATGTATTTTTTGAAATAAAATTTTTTTGTAGAGAAAAGCGATATTTGACTGAAACATAAGCCATCGCCCAACTTGCCAACTTCAAGAAATTTCATATTTTTAGGAACTGAGTTCACGTGATAATTAAATATTGATTCTAAAAGTTGTTTTCTTCATTTTCTCAAACAATACTGACTGTAGAAACGCGGCTAAAAGCATTTTCAGAAGATATTAAAAAGGTGGTTCCGCCAAAAATAATTTTCTAATATCTTACGTTGTCTCAACATGCAACAAGCGATTATTCCTTAAGTGTTTTTAAGTTTGCCTTTTTCTTCTGTCTTGAGCCCTTTTAAAAACACTGTTACGTCACAATCCGAAATCACATCACAATGCTATATATTGAGAACAGCAGCAGGCATCAAAATTAACCACTATCATTTTGATAGCAAACAAGCATAGTGAAGTCCATTACTAATATTTGTAATTAATAGGCACTTTGTATCGGAACGCAAAGTTGATCTTTATTTAAAATTAGGGAGGTCTAGATTAGGGGTAAAGTTAAATGTACCAGCAATAAATTCCCAAGTTTAAGAGAAGATCAAAATAAACAATGATAGCATTAAATTGTAAAATTGGATTTGGAGAGAATGTTTTCCTTTGAAAATAGCTTAATAGGAGCCTATTGGAATATAAAGTACGACTTTAGAGGAAAGGCTTGGCCTTTTTTCTTGCTATAGCGGAATTGAAGCAAACAGCGCAGCTAAAGAACTTAATATCACACATATAAATGCTAAAAAGGGCGCACCAAATGATAAAATAAACCTACTAAAAAATAGCTCATATCTTTAGTTGCCAAAACGACCATCATTTGAGGGCCACCATCACTTGTGACTGTGCTTCATATCCCCCCCCCCCCCTTTACATTTTTGAAAGTACAGTGGACGCCGCTTAATGTAATCACGGATAATGTTATCAATCGGTTAATATTATCGGAATTCCTGATCACCGCCCGAACGTACAATATGCATTACAAATATGCCGCTTACTGTAATCAGTACATTGGTTATTGTTATCAATTTTTTCCCAAACGTAGTGACTAATTTTGTTAACTTCCAGCGTAAATGCCCAGCTCTGATGATTAGCGGCCTGAGAAAGCTATAATAATCAGTGCAAAATTAATCTTCTGAATGGGAGTGCAAAATAAATCTTCTGAATTTGAACTGCATTATGAGTATGAGTCCTTTATAAATGATTTGCTGCAAAAAGAAATGAAGCAGTCAAAGCTGGACGATTTCCTAAATAAATAATGTATTGTACTGTGTCTATTGTAAGTTTTATTGTTTATTAAATATTTCATTTATTTAATTTTATTTTTGCGACACCAAATGAACTATAAAATGGCAATTTTCATCTTTTCGGTTAATGTTATCAATCGGTTATTGTTATCATTTTTGGTGTTAATAAAAGTGATCACTTTAAGCGGCGTCCACTGTAATTGATAGTTTGTGACATAATTCTTTTTTGTGAGTATTACCAATCTTGATTAATAGATGAAGATAATCACGTTTACGTCTACAGGAACTATGGCCTATATTTACTAAAATTTTTGTTGCTGGTCTCACAACTTTTATACGCTGAAGCAGGCGCAGCTGCATTACTTGAAACATTTTTAATCGGCACGGGTGATTATGCCCTGCCGGGGTAAAATGGCACCATAATTGGGAAAAAAATTTTTTTTTATTTTGATCGATAATAGCTTTATAGAGCTACCGAGATCAAACCTAAAAATTTTGGGAAAAGCAAGGACTCTGTTAATTCCTCTGGGCACGCCCTAGCAAGGAAAAACAAGCGTGCAACATAATGCGTAGCCAGCACGGACTTGACCAAGTTTAAAGAGAAATCAAAAGAAAACAACGTCCCTGTGTACAAAATTTCACAACATGGAAAATTTGATATTTTGCTTTAAAATAACTTAATATCAGAAAAGTCTTTCCCGCTTTTAACTAAGGTAAACGCAAGGCCCCCTTAGGTTCGCCCAAGCAATGAAGAGAGCATATAGAACTAAGGAGTAGCCAGAACTTTAATATCAGAAATTTGATTACCAAAAGAAGCACACCAAGTCGTGAAAATATTGTGTGAAGAAAGAGCATTAACTTTTCGTAATTGTTCAGGCAACTGCAGGATGTTGGCTGGCTGAACCGATATTCTTAAACCCATCGTTACTAATAAGAGCTCTGCGGGAGACGCCGACAGAGTTGGCTCATCGAAAATAAAATAAACTTATTAATCATTGTTTTGATGGAGAAATTACATTTTTTGTTGTTGCCAGTTTCCCAAATTTTGATTTTTCGAAGCAATTGCGAATCGTAGATGGAGTAGGATGTTCAGTTTTGCCGTTCATTGGCACGCGCATACTTGCAAAAAAAGGGAATCGTAAATCTATGGTCTTGGTTTTGAAAAAATTCCTTTTTTGATTTGAACGCATTAAAAAATGCTAATAGTACGCGAGTTAAAATGGTTACCAAGACACCGCCAGAAAAACATTGACGTGGTCTGGGAAATTTGTTCAGAAAGTTTTGATATTAGGAAAGGTAGATAGTAAGTTTGACCTATATTACAACAATTTTTATTCATGCTTTTTTTCAGTTTTTTGCATTCATATTTTGTTACCAAAATGGCATTTTGTGCAATTTTTAATTGATTTTATACAAATTAAATGAAGACAATCCGATTCGTTTTTGACGGTACCAAATTAAAAGCGGAGATAATGAAATGTAAAGTTTAAATGGAAATTGAAAAAAAGGTGTTTTGACAAACGTGCGATTGCGCCAAAGCGTGAAAATTTGTGCTATTTTGATTGAAAATAGCTCAGTATTAAGATCGAGTCAAAAAAATTTGGCAGAAGGGGCATGGCCGATTTCGTCCCCCGTATCTCTATTTACGGTTGCTCATTCTTGAGCTTAAGGTCCAGTTTCACTTTTAAAAGTTCCGAATTTGGACCGCTGTCCGCAATTTAGTAGACGTGGCCTATTTTAAGAAGCAAAAATCAAAATCTTTGGATGGTTGTTGGAGTTGAAATACCACAAAGTCATAGTCGAATGTGGTTAAGAAAACTTTCAGCTTATTCATTACAAAATAAAGGAATTAAAAGAGATTTTAGTTTTTGCTAGGAGACCGGCCATATAGTTTAATTTTTTGTGAAAGGGCAACTTTTGTGAAACTAATTTGTCTGAGCATATTTTACGACAATAAACTATGATAGAAATCACTTCTAGTTGTGCCATTTATTACAAATAGGTCATGGAAAGAGCAGCCAATGACATCACAATAGCAAGTCTTTGTTCTACAAGAAGATCAAAACTTTTGTTCATGACGTTGCAATTTCGGCTTCGAACGTCACATCTTTACGGCGTCGCGCTCATTAGATCCATATGAACCGCAACTACTGATTATGACGTAACAATGCAAATTCAATGGCATCTGTAGCAAGACTTAATGACTTGTTTTTTTACATTGCATTGTTATCGTAGTGACTCTGTTCGTCGCTGTTAAAATTTGGAAAGTTGAGGTCAAGTATCACATACGAATGAAGGTTTGACAGGGATGTCGGATTAACTAGTTACTACTTGCGTAATTGGAACTTAAAGAGCTCCCTGCAAGTCTGAAACTAGGAAATATCCTAACAATTTTTCAGAATTTCACTACTTTTTATTAAGAATGTGTGGAGCCCCACTTTGTGGTCATTTCAAGAGCCTTCCTACGTTACTGATAGGTAAGCGACTAAAAATTTTGTTTGCTCATTTTCAGCTTTTCCGGTTTGAGGAGAGTTTGATGATGCAGCTGCAGCTTATGTTGCAAGAGTACAATGGGATGGAATTTGCCGCAACCATTTCAGCATGGCTAGTGCTCCATCTTCTCAAGCTACATCTATCTCTTGATTAAAGGATCAAAAAACTTAAAATTTTAATCATTCTTCAATTACGGTGAGATTTTACATTTAAGTTTCCGTGTAGAAATTTAAGCATCTGCATTGCAGTTGGTACATGTGGTGTCGCCGAATAAGGTTAATCACCCGTCTCGTATACCTTAACGACAGATGGATGAAGATTCCGTTACTGGAAAATTCGCTCGGTAAAATTTAACGGCCACCTTCTATGCTCTATCCTTCGGACTTACGCTCGAGAAGGTAAAACACCAGCTCACTCTGCAACAACACCAACTCTAATGATACATACGTTTGTTGCACACCAATGATCATCGACACCACTTTTTGTCCTAGCAGTGATTAGTCTCACTCACTTATACGCGCCCTGGTCTTTGCCTTCAAGGTCTTCGCTCGTCTTACTTGTCTCTTCTGTTGTCTCTTTTGCTCACGTTCTCTTTTTTTTGGCACATAATCCGCTAGTATATAACCCTCGATGCGTCACGTGATAAAGGAATGATTGCCGAATATTTCCCGAGTTTAACCAACAAAATTGCCAGAAAATCAAATTAACCAGAAAAGTTTTGTAGACGGGGGGAATCCATAAACAATTTTCCAAAAAAATCAACCAACAAAATCGCTTTGAGAATAAACAAGAAAGGGTTTGTCAACGGGGGGGAAATACCGGAGACAACTACTAAAACAACTAATAAAAAATCGTTTAGAAACTAAAAATAACTAAGACAGGGTTTGTATACGCGGGAATATCGGAAATAATTACCAAAAACAATAAACTACGTTGAAACGGGATAATGGCTAAACTAATCCCAAGATTTTATTGTAACATGTCGGTTCCATTCTTCGTCAAACGTTGATAGTATCACAGCCAGTTTGAAAATATTAAGTGATTGTCTAGTCACGGCTTGCTTTAGTTGCTAAAAAAGCAATCAGTTTGCGATCCGCAATGCAGCAAAAGTACCCCACAGCTGGATAATTTGATTGAGATAAAAAAGTTTACAAATTAATCTCCGATCAAAATCGATGGTTTTGCGTAGTCGCGGTCGCCTTGCTTACCAAACAGTGACACTGAAAAGCAGCAACACTCTATCAATGTCGGCTGCTTTGGTTTGCATCCTTTCCTTGCATCAGTGTTGAAGAAGCTTTGGTTTACGAATCAAATCGAATCGTTGCGAATCAAATCGGATTCATTCGAGCAATTTGCGCAAAATGACTCGACTCGAAATTGGGTTGCAATCACCTGAAGTTCACACTCGACCTACTCCGTGACAATGAAATTATTTGCACAAAATAGTTATCTGCCTTGTGACATCTATGTCGTATTATACACAGGAAACGGTAAAAATGCATTCACATACGCATTGAAATATTAACGATTAACGATCTTACGTGACATGAAACAGAAAATGATGATTAAGCAGTTCCTTTATGTTATATCATACAGTAGTGCTAACAATTAAGATATTTATGTGATATAGCATATAAGAATTGTAAAAAGAGTCATCGTTACTAGCTAAATCACACAAAAAACCTCATTGAAAATAATCTTCGAAATTAGGTTACTGTACAAAATGTAGGAAATTTAAAGTATTCATTTTTATCTCTTTTTGTTCAGGACTTTGTTTGTAAACATAAAAAAGTTGCCTTAACAAATAGCCTCCAATACTTTCATTACCCTGTCAGCAACATCTTGCAAGCCTTAATCGGATTGATAAAAATGTGATAAGTTGAAATGGCAAAATTATTAAGTACGTTGAGAAATTTTGTCAATCAAGTATCTTTATTTAGACCAAAGCTAATCCTGTAAGTTTCAAAATAACAAACAAAGCCCGGACAATCAACTATAAATATTCATGCTCTCGGCAGTCACATTGGCAATTGCACCTGTGAGATAATCTACTTTTGAGATTTTTTATGAGAAGGTTTACAGTATACTACAAAGTTTGTCAAGATCAGTTGATTTCAAACAGATGGGTTGAGGTAAAAATCTAAAATTACTTGAAGTAACATATTTCCAAAGCTTTTAATCTGTGACCACTTTAAAGGGTAATCGACAGAAATAAAATGACAGAAGCGAACGCCTCTTGTATCGATGAAAGGAGAAAACCGCCATTCTGACTAAAGATACTCAAAAAGAGGGCTTGTCATGAAACAGTCTTTTCTGTGAAAAGCAGCCACAAACAAAAAGCTTTGGAAATATACTCTTAGAAGTCACTTTTTAATTAAAATAAAAAAAAATGTAACAATAGATAAGTTTGATTTTAACAGTATGTTCGTTTCAAAGTTACAACATGTGAAATATAATAAGAACGAGAATAAGCTCTCTCGTTTTTGTAAATGTAAGCATTTTAGCAAAATGTTCTTTTTTAGCTTCCAGAAAAAGATTTCAGTGCGGGTCAAACGTTGGTATCAACAATTGGTTTTCCTTTTTCTGTTTGCCACTAGTGTTTCACAAACAGCGAACAAAATAATACCTTTGGACAACGCAATAACCAGTAAGCATGTTAGAAAGCCAAAAGTCTTTGTTAGTAACTGTAGCTCAATCTGTTAAGGCGTTGGCTGAGACCGATAAGTTGCGGATGTAAATCTGCTGTTGTTGTTGTGATTACCCGTCTTCTTCCTAGGGATGGGGGTACGGCACGAACGGCAATTCAGGTTCATGCGGTCAAATGTAATTGAAATTAGGCTAGGGGAAAGATGGCAGCCTATTTCGAATCAGTCATGAGTGACTGGTAGCCCCACCACCATCAAGTGTAAACCTTGTGCATTCTGTGTAGTTGTGTCTTTGTAAAAGACTCTCACGGCAACATTATGTGATTGGTGCAGTGCTTGTGGTGGAAGTAAACTGCTCCCATAGTTCACCTCCTTAACTAAAATTATTACAAAACTATTAGGAAACTTAACACTGGCAAACAGCTTTCGAAAGACTCGAGTCGTTCTAATAATCGACTCGGCTTGACATAAGTTGTTTGCAAGAAATGACTTCACTCTGCATAAGCGACTCATAACCGGACTTCGAGCGAGTCGTTTCCCGCACTGTCATTCACACCCGATTGTCCTCCTTTCTAAAGAGCAATTTTGAAAAGCAGCAACAGTTATTGAATGCACGGTGCTGTGAATTGAATCCTTTCCTTGCATACGGTGTTTCAAAGTATGCTACTATTTGCTTCTCCTGCAAGCAGTTCCCACACTCAAATGCCAACCCAGCTTTGGCTGATTTCGATTTGACTGTTTTAAGAACTTCAAAAAATTGAAGTGAAACTTCGGTACCACGCAAAATGCCGCAGTCATATTATCAGCCAAATATCTTGAATGGGATATTAACCATGGAGCTCTAGTGGTTATTACTCCGCAGCTGAGCAATTAATCAGAGGTGACAGCGAAAATGTTGCTGTAAACAGAGTAGGTTAACAGGTTAATTTTTGTACCAAGTCTACGCGTCGTTTGAGAAAATAGATGAAGCTCATAATTCTCCTCGTGAGATATTAGGGGAAGCGTGAAAAATCAGCAATAGATGTTAGTCTTTGATGATAGGCTATTTTAATGGCAATTTATAGACAGATGTTTACTTGTAATATGATTATAAACAAACTAGCAACATCAAAATTGCAATTTATAGCACTTAAAATTTTGATGTAATAAAACAAAAGAATCAAAAATTCCAATTTAGTAATCTTTATTATTCTAAATCAGCTACTTACTCGCATTGAGCAAAAATTGTGTAAAGCAGTATTATTCGTTTGCTTTTTTTGAAAAACATGCTGTGACATAGCAAATTCAATCGTTCGCATTAATATGCCTAAAAATGTGTTATTTCTGAGCATATGAACAATATTGTGTTGCCTTCTCGTCAACACCTTCAATCGCTACCTGGCTTTTTTGCACGCAAATCTGTGTTCCCACTAAGCAGGCCTCGTACAAACTCGATGGCTTTTTTAGTCATTAAATTCTGTGTAGGGTCAACTATAGCCTAAAATATTAGCTCATGTAAATTAGAGGTTATTTCCGCGCATGTCCAAACTGTTTGCCGACGTTTCGCCGAAGAATTTCACGTGCACTTTGATAAAACACCAAAGCAAAATTTTGTTCAATACTCTGCGCAAAACTTCATGGCTAAAGGCACAATCCTTGACTACCGAAAGGTAGAAGTTGCTTCAATAACAACAGTGAAATTCTTTGAAAATTTGGACAGAATTCGTGTCTCTGTTCAGCGGAATCCAAAAAAGTCTCTCAGACGAAGGCTCATTCCCCATGCTCTCTCATATTAAAAATGAGAGTTGCAAAAAGTTGACCAAGAATGTGTTTCTCTTGATACATTACTCCAAAATCGCAGGATTTTTCTGATCCAAATCCTTTAAAATTTTGATTTTATGTAAACTATTTCTTGTTTTATGTAGATTTAAAATCCTCTATAAAAATGTATTAAACCCTGCATGAGATTCGAATGTACAATTATGAACATGATAATGACAAGACAAGCAGCGTTACTGGCCAACAAGCCAGCTATTGTTTAGTTTGTTCTAAGTAAATTTTTGTATTTCATTTGTTTACTTTTATTCTTGGTATGTCATACATTTTGGCCGAATGACTCTCATATAAAACTGAGTTATTAATATGCGGGTTATCGATTAACTAGCTTGTATTACACAAAAAAAGTTACGCAACAGAGCAGATTAAGGTTTTCAAAAGGAGGGATGAGGATATTCATTGGGATTCATGAAGTTTTAGTGGAAATCTCTTATTCCTATGCAGTAGGGGCGTAGTACTAATTTCTAAGTTGTGCTACTATTTCTATCTGGTGTAATGGTAGATCATGAACTCAATTTAAAACAACTTATAAAAGAATATTACAAAGGAATCAACACCTCTATAGACCTACCCTTACTACTACTTTGCAAGAGATCTTTTTTATGCTCAACTACTTTAAGTAATCGCTGCGGCATAGGACCAGAAAAAAATCTGGGGAGGGCAAATTGTGTTGATATACTTTTGGCTGTTTATTTCGAAATTCATATAGGTGATCACCAATATAAAGACCCTTTTTATCAATTTTGCAAATTTTTTAGAAAGTTGTGGGGAATACACAGACTCTTTTGCTCAGTGGTTACGCCTACCTAAAGAAAGCCAAAGATTATACCCAAAATATCGGTTTAACTCCTTGAAGTTAATTGCCAGTAATTTTTATAAGAACAACGACAAGATGTCAGCATTCAGTCAATCCAGCTATTGCATTTGAGCGATTGTGTTAGCAGGGTATTTGCATTATTAAAACGACATGCAATACATTTTAACAGGCAGAGAACTACACTCGGCCCTTTTTTATTCGAACCTCACTAATCCTGATTTCGGTTATCCGGACAGTGGCCCTCAAACAAAGCCATCCATTTCTCCCATCCAGTTTGCCGTCCTACGGGCCCAGCCACAACTATGGACCAAGAAAAACAAGTTCCCTTAGCTTGTAAATAGAGTAAATACCTTGTACGTAGTTTTAAGGTAAGAAAAACTATAGTTTTGTTGGTTTTTCGGGATGGTTATTTCATTTTATTCTCATCATATATACATACACAGGGTGAGGCAGAAATAACGCCTTTTTTTTCTTATTTGAGTTTTCTAGTTTCTGCTTGAATTCCTCTTTATTTTAGAAATACACCGTTTTTATATCTGAGTTTTCTAATAAATAATTGTTTCTTTTAGTTTAAAAATTGTTTATTCATAAATAAATGATTTCATACGTAAGAAATACAAAACTGGCGTTACTTTTGCCGCACCCTGTATTGTAAGGGCAACTAGGAAAATTATTATAACTGATCTGCAGATGGATCCTCTTTAGAATACTTCGGTAGTACAGTCATGTTGCCGGCCTGAATACTCTTAAATGCAAAGACGTTTATATGACGTGTAACAAAGATTAACGAAATACCAAGTTTTATTCCGGTACCAAGGGCCATACGTGCAGCCAATCAGAGATTTAAAGTTATACAGCGTGCGGCAAAAGTAACGCCATTTTTGTAGTTCTTAAGTATGAAATTATTTATTTACAGCACAAATAAACAATTTATAAACTAAAAAAGAAATAATTACTCTGGTGGACATCAAATCCGTTGTTTAGCCGAAACGTAGTGTTTTTGTACAATTTGAGGTCGCTGTTTTCAAATCTGCAAACGATTTTTTCCATCACGTCAGGATTTTGCGCAATTTTAAAATTAAGTTGTTTATTAAGCAGTTAATTGTTACTTCACTACTATTCATTGTTTACTGCTGGTTATCCTATATGATGTGATAATAGGGCCATTTATTACAAGTACGGCTGCAGTAAGCTTTGCACATTTTTACTGAACAGTTTTCGGACGAAGGAGGCGTTTTTATCGTCAGGTTAGTTACTGTATCAGTGTATAAGCACGGTGATTATACCTAATGTAGAAGGGAGGAATGGCAGAAAAATAAATTTCAGAGCTTGATTGGAGACCATATAACGACAGCATTTCTGTAGTAAAATACTTCTATATGTTGATAAGAAGCTGCTGGTTGAGTTTAACCAAAACTTGACTTTGCGAAACTTAAGACTAGAAGTGCTTTGAAACTTACTTTTCTCTTTTAGTGCAGCACTGTTAAAGGGACGGTTTTTGCAATGGGCTAATGTCATTAAGAACAAAAAGTTGTGCAAATGATCCCAATAATTTCTGTTATATATGTGGTAGCTTTGTTGCAAAAGCTCAGCCTCAAAATGTGACAAAATTTGTTCAGAAAGAATACTATGCATACTTGGAACAAAACTGGGTAACCAGGACAAAGCATGGGCTCCACATAAAGTTTGTCGTAGTTGTGTTGAATCATTGCTTCGATGGAGCAATGGAAAGCAAAAAAGTTTGGCATTTGTCATCCCCATGGTGTGAAGAGAGCCAAAGGCACATTGAAATAAATGCTATTTCTGCAGTTGCAATGTTTCTGGATTCAATGCAAAAAAAACATCACATTCCTTATCCTAATCTACCATCTGCAATTCGACCAGTCCCTCATGGACCAGATGTACCTGTACCAGCATCTCCTGCAATTTGCGATCATAGGCCAACGCTATTTGGGCAAGAAGAATTAAATGACGTCGTGCGAGATCTGGATTTGCCCGAACTCTCTGCTCTTCTTGGTTCTTCATTAAAGTCAAAAAACTTGTTGAATGATGGTGGCAGGTTTTCTTGGTACAAGCATCGTGAAAAAAAGTATCTACCGTTTTTCATCAATGAAATCCATTGGTTTATTGTGTCGATGTCAAAGGGCTGATTGAAAAACTAGGCACTGCATATAATCCTCTGAATTGGCGACTGTTTATTGACTCATCAAAGGCTGGTTTAAAAGCTGTTTTGTTGCAGAATGGAAACTTCTTTGCTTCCATACCTCTAGCACAGTGATTCTCAACCACTGTGAGGCTGCACTTTTATGTGCCCGAAATCATAAAAATGTGCCGCCAAATTTTAGATATATAATTATGTTAACATTATTAAATAATATGATTTAAAAAGAAAAATCCTTTTAACAGGCATATGATATTTAAATCCATAAAAAATTTTAAATTATTTCATTATGTGTGCCGCCAAATTTTGAAATCGTTGAAAGTGTGCCGCAACAAAAAGAAGGTTGAGAATCACTGTTCTAGCACATTCCATCCTAATGAAAGAAACTTATGAAAATATTTAAATTATATTGACCAAGCTGAAATATGACGAATATAGATGGAAAGTTGGTGTTGATATTAAGGTTTTTAATATGCTTCGAGGCCAACAGTCAGAATATACTACGTTTTCCTGTTATGTGAATGGGATTGCAGAGATAAAGCTAATCACTGGATAAAATGGGTCTGGCCTGTAAGAATATTGCGTACACTTGGGCATAAAAACATTTCCAAACGTGCTCTAATAGATCCCTCAAAGGTAATACTTCCACCTCTCTATATCAAACTGGGTCTCACGAAACAGTACGTTAAAGCTTTAGATAAACAAGGTGCCAGCTTCCTATATATTGCCAACAACTTTCCAAAACTAAGTAGTGAAAAAGTCAAAGGGGGCATTTTTGTTGGTCCACAAATTAGGCAACTCATGAATGATGAACAGTTTCAGTCAACGATGACAGATGTGGAGAAAAGTGCATGGCTGTACTTTAGAGAAGTGATATCTAAATTTCTTGGAAATGAGAAAGATCCTAACTACAGAAGCATTGTGGGAAACATGCTAGACAATTTTCAAAAGCTTGGGTGTCGAATGAGCATAAAAGTACAGTTTTTACATTCTCACCTTGATTTTTTTTTCTTCAAATTTGGGTGCTTTGAGTAAAGAACAAGGTAAAAGATTTCATAAAGATATAAAAACAATGGAAACAAGGTACCAGGGACGATGGGACTGTTCAATGGTGGCCGACGATTGCTGGTCATTGAAACGTGATTGCCATCAATCTTACGAACCAAGCAGAAAAAGGAAAAAAAGGCGATTTATGCTACGTGCCAAAAAAGCAAAAGTATCTGCTTGATTTTAATCCTGTGTCAATAAAGGCTTGGTGATATTCCATATTTACGTGTAATCTAATGTATTAGTATAAAGATTTTATATCATTGTCAAAACTTGTGACGTGATAGAGCGATTTCGACGGCAGATTTGGATTCAGCGGGTTCGAATTATCAAAGCACAATTACTTTTATAAAAACAAGAGAAAATTTTTTTTAAATGTCCACCGGTGTTATTAATTAGAAAACTCAGATGCCAAATCGGTGTATTTCTAAAATAAAGAAGGAATCTAGCAGAAACTAGAAAACTCAAATAACAAAAAGGATGTTACTTCTGCCGCACCCTGTATTTGTGTTTTCCGGACTTTTTCATTTTCCAGACCAGTTTTTGCATCATTAAGTTCGGAAAAACAAGGTTCAAGCGTACAATGTGTTGTGTTGGTGCGATCGTGATACAGAAATGGTTAGGTTATCGATGTGGCTGCCAATTCCAGCTTGACCCCAATTTACTTACAAGCTTTGTTTTTGCGTCTAACAAATACTCAACTCTACTGTACTTGCATTCTAATCAATACCATATTTATGGTAGAGGGCAAGAGAAGGAGGGTGCAAAGAAACACATGAAAAATATACTTTTGTATAAAAATTTACATTTTTTTGCAACTCCTGATGATTTGCTTTAGAGGATATTTTTTCAACGGGTCTAACCTTTTACCTCCAAACAACCATCTTCTGACACGATCTCGGTTTCCATTTTCCTTCCAAATTTTCGATTTATCATTTAATTCCTGCTCATGTGCAGAAAGCTATCGTGAAAAGCGTCCTTGAATTGTATTGATTTTAATCGACCAATAGCCTACCCTCAAGATATCTGTGTTCTTGAACGATTGAGAAAGGCACTTACGATGTTATCCCTACTTTGGAATTTAATGACAAGCATCTTGCAGTCGTCAAAACCGGTAAATGACGAATCAAGACACAAATTAACAGATTACTTATGATTTAAAACTATATTTAAATATTACATTTTACTGAATGCCGACGGTATTAAGCATGCAGGCTCAACCCAGCAAAATATACCAAAAACACAAACCTGGAAAGATGGTCTCAACCTCTTTGGTCTTGTTCTGAATATAAACAAAACAGAATACATGGAAATCAAATCAGACGGAAACTCATATTGAAATAGATGAGGCAAAATTTAAGAAGGCATGCAGTGTCAAATGTCTCAGATCTCATCTTTGGAGTAACGCGGTATTGCAAGACGAAATAAGAGGAAGAATTTGGTGCATTCTGGCAAAAATTAAACAAAGCTATTGGAGTAATCTGCGACAGTAGCTATTTACAGAGCCGAGTGCTGGTCAATCCTTCGACAGGCAGAAAAATGTCTTCAAGCTTTGAGGATACGAATGCTCCGCTGATCGCCTGGATGAAAACTATTGGATTGGAAGTGACATCGAAGCGCAGGTAATAAAAGCAGCTCCAATCGCTTATAAGATGCGTGAGAGATGCTTACAATGGTGCAAGCAGGTCTTGTTTGCTTTTCAAGATCCTGATGATAGCAGTGCCCACCGTCTTGCCTTTGCTGAAAGCCACCTACGTGGTGGATCGAAGTAGCAATATCAAGAAACTTTGAAGAGAGGCCACAAAACAGTTATTTTTACTCCTAATACTATCTTTAGTTGGAAGAAGTAAAAAGTGAACCCTAAAAGTGGGAACCCTGTACCTGCGGGTCAGATGATGAAGGTAGTTGTAAGTGGAAAGCTTTACAGTTATACACATGGAGCAACTTGTGTCAGGATAATTTTGGAGTTTTGGACCCAGGTTTTGCAGTGCATTTCTACAAGAAGCAGCGCCACCAAGCAGGGAAATTGCCACCGTTTGAAAGCAGAAACCATGTGCGCGTTGAAGCGTCTCGCCTACGATAGCCAACCAGCGCCTTGTAATGTTGTGTCACGTGCCTAGGGTGTGATGACCAGATCAAAAAGCGATTTCAAAGAGCCTGAAAAAGGAGAATTCTTTGTGAGAAACGTTTTTTAGCTTTACAGAATGTTGAAACACAAAAAGCGCAATTTCGGTTACTTCGACAACATATGTACAAGCAGTTCAATGTTCCTTATTGAAGAGGTGTTTTTGCTTTGTCGCTAAACATATTTACTCATCTTGTTTAATATTTGTTCTTATTTTCCAAATATTACCATTGATTGAGAATTGATCTAGCCTATAGCATGTTGGTCATACCCACCGTTTTTCCGAAGGATTTTTTCGCTTGTCCTATTTCTCATGGGCTGATTACTTTACCTTATTAGATGTTTACTTGTTACATATATGACGCTATGTATTAATATTTAACTCCAATGACGAGACAAGATTGGTAGTATCGGTGAAATGAGTTGGTGCTATGATGGCTGGTGGTGCATAGCTGGATTTCTTTTAGTTCGCCCATACAGCAATAGCTACAAGGTCATTCAAAGTTAGATGCTTGGTGAAAGTAAATACCTGAAATGTTTTTTGTGCTCAGAGTATATTTTGACAATAGTTTGTCGAAAAGTATTCAATGTAATATGCAAAGCAACTGGCTTTATGACTAGCACTATAAAATACTAAACTACTGTTATTACCAGTATCATCTCAGCAATCAAGTTTTGTTGATACTTTTTTTCTAATGAACAAAGTATCGGTCATAACGTTTTTCGAGGTCATTTTTAAAAATAGCCTCCGTCAATATTATAATCAAATCACAGCCGGTATTTTAAAAGTGATGCTACCTACTATTAAAGAAAGCTTCTCTGTTTCTCTTTCATTGCAGCTAAAATACCCTCAGTTAAAAGGTTTGTTTGGAAAAACAACTTACAATACAGTAGATATTGAGCTATTTCATCGAACATAAAGAGGTCTAATCATAAAACGTAAACCTTCATTCGAAAAACAAGTTTTCGAAATTTAAGTTTTGCTACCGTTTGTATTGCCGAGAGCATCTTCATAATGCGGTAGGATGTAGTATTCTTCCAACACTTCCATGTTGAACAAAATGTATGAATTTTTCAAGTCTATCTTAAAGGTATAACATCACCTTGCTGATTTCATCAAAAAGTTTTAGTTTTGCACTTCATTGGCGGTGGGTGAACTTTTTCTAGGCAAAGAAAAATAGAAAACTTTTCTTTAATTTGCACTTTTTTTTCCATCAAATCAATTTTAATCTGCGCTTTTTTAAAAAATATTTAATCATCGTTTATTTTTGGTCTATCATATTTTCATTGCATTTGAGAACAGCTTTAGTTGAATCAATAGAGTAAAAATATTCCAAAAGACCCTTCTATTCCTGAAGAAACGATTTTTTGAAAATGCAAGAAAACTAAGTTTACTAATTGCGGAGCCAGTAACAAAATTGAAAACAGGGCCGAGAAAGTTTTTTGGTTTAGAATCGCAGACAACAAAACTGCAGCTTCGACAAAGACAACAAATATTGACTCTGCCAATTTCAGGGACCTTTGAAAAAAAAATTGCTTCTACTTTTCTAAGCACCATCATCTGCAAGCGCGAAACTTTCTAAATACCCGTGTATAACGTGTTAGAATAGTCAGAATGTCTGGTGGTGGGGCTGCCAGTTCGAAATTTGCATTCACGACTGGTTAGAAAAAGGACTACTGCTTTCTCCAATCCTAGTTTTGATTAGATTGACAGAGTAAACCAGGAATACCTTCCATGCCGTGCCTCCGATCTAAAGAAGAGAATGGGTATATTCATTCACTCATGCTTTGAAAACGAGGATCTGTATTGTTTGTTACAACTCTAATGAAACCCTGATTCAACGTGCTTCATTTCAAATATTTCAAGAATAGTGTGTGGGTGTGTGTGTGCTATTTCTTATTCGCCAAAATGCGGCCTTGGCCTAAGCAATTAACTTGATTGTATTAAATATACTGTTATTGGTACACATTCTGTCGTCTAAAATGTTTATGCAAATACGCAAAAGAAGTTTTGTAATTGTAACAAGTTTCAAAGCTTTAAAAGCAAAAATAATCTTAAAAATGTACCCCGTCCTTATATTTCTTATTATTTTGAGGAAATCAAAACTTGCTGAAGTTCTTAGTTCCACCAGCTCTACATTTTCATACCCCAGAATTTCGTTTTATTCAACAAAACAAATGAAATAGTGAGAGTTTTTTCAATTCATTGAAGAGAGGATAAGCATAGAATTTCGAAAACTTTGAAAAAGCTTCCAGCTATCGAATCAGCAACAACATATACATGTAAATACGACAAGAATAACTTTTGTATGTTTAGATAGTCATAAGTATATGAAATTATTGTGTGCTACCTTTTGAGAAATTGAAATGGCAAATGCTTGTCAAAGTATCGGTTTAGTGCTGGCTTTTATGTCAGTTGTTGGTATCATTTATACTTTGGCTTCTAAAGAGTGGAAAAGAAATTCTCAAGTTTCTTCAGGAAGCCAGTTTTACGGAACAAACTCTTATGAGGGCTTATGGATCCGATGTTACAGTCCTGTTCCAGGCCAAATACAATGTGATCAATTTGACCAAAGTTACTTGGGCTTGCCAGGTGAGATGCTTTTGTGTGCTACACGTTTCTTTTTTTATGATGGCTTCTTATTTAATTCAATAAACCGATGAGTTTAACACATTTATGATCGCAGAGCATTTACAAGGCACATGACGATCATTATCTTTGTTGGTGTTGACTAATAACTTTATTCAAATTGGACTCTCATTATATTTTTTTACTAAAACGAGCAATGATAAATTCACAGTACAAAGTTTTATTGAAGAGAAACAAGAAAATACCGCATTTTTGGTTGGTTATCATTTCCTCTCTAGTGGAATATTTGTAACTAAGGCCTATTAAGAAAAACTCTTGCAAACCAAACATTTTTGAAAAAAGTGGTGAAGAGAAGTGCTTGATTTGTAGTTTGACGGAAGGGTTATGACCTCATTTTTTGAAAACAAATTTGCGGTAAGATCTCTCTCGTCCATTTTTTGAGTTATGTTATAGCCCAAAGGGAATCCATGGCACAAAGTACCCTCTTTAAATACACCACAAGACAAAGAATTACACACATTCGGAAAAATGCAAAATCTTATCTTTGGCAACAGTTTGGATTTTTATGATACGTGATAACTTTTTTCGGAGACCTTTTTTACTTCTTGGGTTAAACTTCCTTTATTATTAACTATTCATGCCAAAGCTTATTTTTGAATACACCTTGAATACAATACAATATACATAAGTACAGTAATTTAATTTCAATGTGCAGTTAACTTAATATATTCAACTTAGAATTCAACTGGTAGGTAACAATTTGAATAATTCTTTCATGTTTGTAGTCATAATTTCAGGTTTTACAGTTTTCAGGCTATTTTAAAGTATTGTTGAATTCTACTTTATTCTTTTATTGTTGTTGTTGATATATTCTTGAAATAAAACTTGCACTGTGTCACGTTTCATTGTTTTGGTTCAGCTTCTCGTCAAAACAGAGTGGTTGTGTGCAGGGCACAGAATTAATTATTCTCATTTAGCTGAGAGTATAAACAACGACAAACTTTTGGATTTATTTAAGCTGCAGTAACATCTTTAATTTTAATCCATTTTTGATTAACTTATTATGAAAATTCAATAAATAACAACAAAAAATTTAAGAGTCAGTAGTCACAAATACATATGACGAAGATTTAACTTACATGTTATTGTAGGTTATTTTATTTTCGTATGATGTTGATCAAAATAAATAGAAATAGAGATATTGAGTACTGAATCTGCAATTGAATTAAAATTTAGTAGTATTATCTTGTAGGAATTTTATATGTAATCTTGCTGTCAAAGCTGTAGTTAAAATTAGGACACTAAATTTTTCTTTTGATGAAATTACTTTAGCATCAATAAATTTGAGTTTTTATGACTAAAATTACGCATATAATTGAAACCTGCTTTTTAAAACGAATTGTTTCAATGGTTCTTTAAAGAAATGCTTCATAGACATTTTTGACAGTAATAAAGCTCATAAATTGAACGTAGAATAATTGTTTTCTCTATTTGAACGGGAGTTGCAGTGAACTACAAACAATTTCACGCTACATGATTACTTTCAATCGGTGGTTTTCAAACTTTTTCCGCCACGGGTTGGTTTAAAGCAGGGGTGGGCAAACTACCGCCCGCGGGCCGCATGCGGCCCTCGAGAGCATTCTGTGCGGCCCGCGAACACTTTTTGAAACTTTGCCATATTGAAATAAATACGACAAGGGGATTGACAAGGCGCAAAAGCGACGGTGTCCTTAAAAAAAAGGTAATCGCCCATTCTTTAGACGGAAAATGCGTCAGAACTTACGATTGCCCCCAATCACGCATTTACCGTCTTCGAAAAGGCGATGACCTTTTTTTTTTTATTTAGAGACTCCACCGTTGTTGCGCCCTGGAATACTACATTGCATGGACATATGGCAAAATTTTGAGCAAGTGCAATTTCTATTATAGCATGCAGCTGTGCGAGACAACAAGCCCTGGCCCTCGACCACTCTTCAATGGTCGATGCGGCCCTCCGGCTAAAAAGTTTGCCCACCCCTGGTTTAAAGCAAACATTATTTTCACGGATCGACTTTCTAAATATGGTCGATAAACACATCACAACCGCGACCAAAAAACGCAGCACTTTAAGGTCCGGTTTTAAATTGCTAAACGTCTTATGGGTCCTACATAATACTTAGGCTGTTAGCAAAGGCAGTTTTTGAGGAGGTGCTGACTCCCAAGATGGGGAAAAATCTTAAGGCTAAACTACATAATTTTTGGCTTCATTCTCTCACAGATCAAAAGTTACAAAAGACAACCTTGTGCCGAGGATAAAGAGTGCGATGGTCTTGTTTGTCCACAGTAGCTTATTCGGTAATCGTCTTGCCGTAGTACAATATACATGATTGATTCAACACCGACAAGGCATCTATTCTTGCTTCCATCGAGTTTTTCTCGCTGCGCACTTGCTCCAGTATATTTCAATTCATTAAGGACTTTATTGCATGGCAAACGACGATACAAAACGATCTTGGAATGTGCTGTTTGAACGGGTGAAGGGCCTCAAAATTAACTGTTTTTCCCATTTTAAGGGAATTATTCCTTAAATTGATTTCTAAGAACATCTTCGCAAACCTACATGTAACTTACGTCTATTTGAAATCATTTTGAAAGTTTGTGAACATGGCTTGGTACAAAATAAATATGCTAACTGTAATAACCTGTTTTTGATGAAAGGCGCTGCCCAAAAGCTATAAAAACCTTATTTACAAAAACGGGCGTGACGTTTTACTAACATGTTGAAAAACGTAATGTTGCTATAGAAATATATCACTACAAAGGTTGTGGATATTAAACAAAGCGGCCTTAGTATTATAGCCTAAAGAAGGGGCCCCTTGGGTATTAGCAGAGTCAAAAACAAAATTTTGTAGAGAGTGAAGATATACCTTTTGAGATTTTTGTCTTTCAATATTAAAAAACGATCCTTGCTTTGAGCTTGAGGTTTCGTTGCCACTTTGCTTGGAAATAAATGCTTACCTTGATCGAGTTCACGAAATTGATGGGGTACCGGTGCGATGGTGTAGTGGTTAGAGCGTCCGCTTTGCAGTCGGTAGACCTGGGATTCATTCCCTAAGTCCAATCAGACCAAAAGACTTTAAAAACTGGTATTCACAGCTTCCCTGCTTGGCGCTCAGCATAAAAAAGGGTTAGTGTGGAGAACAAGCCGGCACGTTTGCTTGTTGTGTCCTTGGGCAAAGTACTTAATGGATGCCTCCATCTTTATGTGGTCGACAGGTGGATTTCACCGCGTTACAATTGTGAAGCTGCTCACCCAACATGTCGTAAGAGGCGACTCTTGGGTACCCACCCATGGCAATCCGTCTTGTTGGTGGTTGGGCTACCAGTCATTTACGACTGGTTCGAAATGGGCTGCCATCTTTCCCCTAGCCTAATTTCAATTAGGTTGACGGCATGAACCTGAATTGTCGTTCATGCCGTACCTCCATCCCGAGGAAGAGGAGGGGTAACCACAACAACAGCAACAAATTGATGGTAACATGGCAACTTTGAGCCCCTGACTCTATGCCTGCAGTCTTATGTCACCCAACTCAACCTACAGCAGTCAACAAAGGCCCCTTCTTCTTCAAAGCAATATTTTATTCTCCCCGTCAATTAATTAACGTTGTTAATGTTATTTGTTCAAATTCATTTTACCCCTTGTTTATGTTGAGATTGCAAGTGATATGGTCATTTTTTGCCAAAGCAGTGATTTAATATTTGGTGACGTAAAAAATGTATTTTTACTATAAAATGCCCTGCAGTTGTTAGTGTGCTGTATTTAAAATATTTTAAAAATAATGCTAACATTATTTAAAACGGGAGTTGGGGGCATGAGTGGATGGGGGTCAGCTGCATTAAGTTGATCAGCAGGTTCTTCAAACTAAAAAACGTCTTTTAAAAAATATATAGACGTTACTTAAATATAAACCGGGTTTTTTAGCCTAAACCTGTAAAATCGACAGAAAAGAAATGGCGACAAGAGGAGCGCATTTTTGGTCTAATGCCGCATCATTTAACAATTTTTGTAAAGAACGTCTTTCTAATCGGAAGTACATTTCTATATTTTCAAAATTCTAGTAAATGTTTTTCTTGTTCTCCCAATGAATAAATGTTTTTGCTACGCACCTTCAGTTTAAATGCTTACAATTTGTTTTATTTAGTACAAAATACTTTTAAGGATGTGTTGTTCTTCTAGAACAAATTTTTAATCACGCTTCGGAGAGTTTTTGTAGAAGCTCTGTTGTAAAAACTTGTAAGACTTTCTCTTCTAGCCTAGTTAAATAAACTATACGTCAGCCACTATGCAAGCGTGAAGTTAAATTACTCCCCCATCGAATTTTTTCTGGTTTCGAGCAGGTGCATAAAAAACGCTTAGCGACACAAAAAAGCTGATGGCAAAACAAGTGTTTTCAAAAGGTATTTGACAAATAAACAACAGTTGTTCTTAACTGAAATGGTAGCTCCAAAGTGCTTTTTTTTTCAGTATCCAATACATCAAATGATTTGATCCTGTATTTAGTACAAACACTTACTTTCATTTTCTGTTTTATTTGGCAAGCTGAACAAATAGTGTGGGAGAAACGGTCATATTGCGTAGATGTCGAGCAATTGATCACAAAGCGAACTCCTGTCACCCTGTCTACGATTTGCATTAAATGTGTTGTATTGCAAACAACAAATGATTGTGACAAGCAGGCATCTTTCCGGAACCGAGATCTAACCCTAGATTGCGAAGTTGATCTCAAGGAAGACCGGTCAGTGTGCCTCCACTATTTGATAACATCAGTCAAATCTGACTTCTGGTGCTATGGTGGTGACTTTTTATCGATCTTCATTGCGACCAATGTCATATAGTACGATTCGATTTGCTTCGCAATGGAAGCTTCTTTCATCAAGTTATACAGCTAATGCAATCCTTATGGTAGTGTGCCCACATCCCCCCTGCTACAACCTGGTGTTCTTGTTGGCTGATCTAAGCGATAATTGCTAAATTTTGTCTAAATGTTTGTATGGTTGTTTACCCGAACTAATTTTTCAAAAAACTGTCGTCTTAAATTATTTTTCTAAGCCTGCCTTGATGGAAGAAAACCAGAACTTGGGTCTTTGTCAATAAACAGTCATAAAAATTTTAAATCAATGATTTTTGCTGCCATTGAGCAATCTTCATATTTTGCTCAGTCGAGCACTAGAATTGAATTCGAAAAGTAATAAAAATACCATCGTTCTTGCTGGCTACTCTTTCAGTGATATTTACAGTTCAATACCGGCCTTTTCTCCTTACTTCAAATTGTTTGAGGTTACTTCATTCTTGCACTATGTTACGCAGTTAGATGTAAAAACAAAATTGGTTCAATGACGTACTTTTTGCTTTAAAATATTTCCCAACCCTCACACAAGCATAAAAAATTGCTTGGGTATGTAATATAAAATTGACATTTTGCTTTTAGCGTGGTTATTGCTTGGTGAAATATATCACAAGACGAACAAAAGCAATGTTTACTCTGACTAAAGGAGATATGTTTGTCTTTCCTGACGCTTTTTTTCCAAAAACCTGATTCAATTGTTCCCTTAAAAAGACAAAATCTTTAGCAAATAAAAAACCTGTTTCCTTCAAGTCGTAAAAGATCTATTAAAAAGAAATTTCAGCATTTTCTAACTAACCTGCCGTTTCATTCGTTCAAACAGTTGAGTAAAAGCAGCAGCAAGATACAGTTTGTCAAAGGCAAAAACAACTTTTGCCGTTTGCTCAGAGACAAAAGCTAGTCCAATTATTATTTATGGTCTCAACGCATTTGTAATTTATTGTGTCGGGTGTGCAAAAACAAACAAAACATTAACTTACCCAAACTGAAATGATTATATTTTGCCAGTTTGGTCTTATTCACAAAAATTGTGCAGTAAATTGGAATTTATTTTTTTCTATAAGAAAATTAAACGTTAGTTTTTTCAGATATCTTTGCCGAAAACACTTGTTAAAAATATTGAGTTTATCAGCTCTCCTCCAAAAACCAGTTTCCAAACAAGTTGAGGTACTGCATTAAAAAATTTTGTTTGAAGGGTGCCCAAGCGTTATCTTAGCACAATAATATTAGGAAGTGTGGGATGTGTACATATTTGTGATCTGCAGCTAAAATTTTGCTGCACATTGCGCCTTCAAATTGATGTTTTTGCCATTATTCAACTTGAAGTTAAAGATTTTTATTATTTTTTCAAAGTGATAGCTATGCTCATTTTGATCACTAAACAAACGTAAAGGTTTTTTTTTAAGATAAGTTTTTTGAAAGGGTTTTTTTTTTCTATTTTTTGCTTTTGTCGTATCGCTTTAGGGAGGTCACCGCCCTTTATTCTTTTCTTAACTACGCCTGTGTTGGTGAGTGTGTGTGAGTGGGGTAAGAGGATGGGACGAAGTTAAGAAATTTGAGGAGTCATTGTCTCATCACCCACAACAAATTTTTAGGCTGCTCTGGCCCTTATTTACTTCAGCCAAAGCCTTCTTTTATTTGTCACAAATAGTGCAAGCTATAGGTTGGAATTATCGAGGAGGGGGGGTGAAGACAAAATTTTGAACTAGTGTGAACAGATGATAATGGGTCACATAGCTGAGTGCCCATCCGGGTATAAGCTAGATTAAGTTAACATTGATCAGATGTCCAAGCCTTCACCTTGTCCACCCAAGCCTGTTTTTCCTTTGGTTTTCAAAGAACAGGATTTATTAAGTATTAAAGTGCAAAAAAGATGAAATGAATAATTAGGATAGATGTTAAAAATTGTTTGCTCAAAGTCTTTTTCGTTGTTTAAAGGAGACCGGCGCTTGATATAAAATGCAGAATCTCTTGCTGCAAGTTTAAGAAAAAATATGTCTTTGGAACGTAGCTAAGCAACATGCATCAATAATCCAGTGATAAAACAGGATTCAAAATTTAAAATACAGGGGTAATTTATGATACCCTGGAGTGCATCCACAAAAAAATGACCCTGGGTGAGGTGTTTAATAAGTGATTAGGTAAATTAACTTCTGAGATATTTTTTTATAAATCTTTAGGCGTGTTAAATGGACTCGAGAAAAGACCAGACCAAACTCAGACTATAGATTATAGCATATCTGTAACAGCACAGCTTAAAGTAGAAAGCGATTCCACTTTCTTACTTATTTTATTTGTTAAATTGAGAGTATGTTTTAATTAGCTTGTAGTTAAAACACAAAATGTCAGCAAACGGGTCGAATGGATTGAAAGGTTGTTTATGGAAACACTCCCACAATTGCTACAATGTTGTGCAATAGGGAATGACAGTTTACGGCAATATCCGCTCGAAAACCCGCTTTACTAGGAGTATCTGCAACTCTAAAGCAATTCTAAACCCAACGTAGCTCTAACATAGGCCTAAACGCAAATTCTTGTTTCCGCGACTGCAGAATAAAAGTAGGCTACTTCAGCATGCGCTTGTCGAGCTTGTTTTTCGATTGTTGTTTTAGCTTTCAAAGTAGACGTATACAAAGTTCTTAGTTGGAGTAATTTTTCGTAGTAGGCCTTTTGGTTAACTCAGCATCATAAGCATGGCTGGAGGTGGGATCAATTTCTTGTGTTTGTTTTTCGCCCTGTCGGCCACTGTCGGATTCATTTTCACTACTGCGTTTTGGGAATGGAAAAGAAATAGTGTTCAGTCATCGGCGGCCTTCCTCACCGGCACCTATGTTGCCGAGGGTATATGGTTGAGGTGCTACATTCCTCAAGCTGGTCAGTTCCGTTGCGACTCCTTCGACGTATCTTTTATTGGACTTCCACGTAAGTTTGTTTGTTATAGTTTAAAAAATTTTATGCTTTGCTTTCGCATGAGAAGGTGTAGTCTTTCTCATGCTCTTGTAAAAACAAGAGACTACATTGGTCGAATTTTTTATCCCCACTGTGCTCGACTCACTCGGTGGCTGAAAAATTAATTTGTAACTGAAAAACAGTTTTTTGGTGAGGGAGGAGGGTAGAATTGAGCATTTCATAAGTGTGAAAACGTTTTTTTTGAGATCAACTTTGGTCTCCAAGCAGACATCTTTTTTTTTTCACATCTTTTGCTACTGTCGTACCGTGTGGGGGAAGCCAACACCCTTTATCCCCCTTCTAAATAAATTACTGAACACACTAACGTATTTACAACACATTCAAGACCTGAAAAAACGGGGTCAAGCTTAAGAAATTGGGGCATATTATCCTTAGCAAACTTCAATTTAGAATAATGTAGCAAACTTCATGAATTGATTTTCTATCGAGACAAGGCTTCCATGTACATGTACGAGACAAGGTTTCCTATATACACAAATAAAAAATGGCGAACACCACGTTTTCATCCACAGCACTTTAATAGCAATTTAACTCTTTAAATGTGCAAAAGCTCTTTAAAATGGCACTTTGAGAGGTGCCAAAACTTTACATTTTGCGAAGATCTGCACAGCGTAATTTCAATATGTAAAGGCTCTTTTGAAAGAATTTTTCTTGCAACAATTTGCTCGAAGCTAATGTTTAATTACGTTTAACTTTTAACTCTGACCCGGTATCAATGGATGCATCGATGTTTTTGTCATTTTCGATGTCTCTTTCGTGACCTAAACAGCTCGACCCAAAAATGCTATAGATTGTTAAAAAGTGTTCAACATTATTACGGAAAGCAGTTTAGACACAGTAGACTGAACAGCGAAAAATCATAAATCTAAATGATTTATTTAAATTTTGCTTTTGTCTTTGATATTACTGATTCCTCTGTTTACTTTATATCTTCAAACTTTGCTTGTGAGTTGTTGTAGATCCATCTTCTGTGACAAAAGTGATAGGACACAGTTAGAAGGTCAATAGCGAGCCGCGAGCGCTCTCAATCTTACATTTGTTTGCTTTTCGTGTTGGCGCCCACATAGAAGACCGATTGGTTAACTATTAACTTCATGGAGGTGGAAAATAACTCACTGAATGTTGGTGTTTATTAGTCCATGACGACATTGCACGAACAAAATTTTAACGTAAGGTATTACAAAACATTGTAAAAGCCATAAACCTGTAGGAATAAGAATAATCTACTTTTATTTGCATTTTTGATTATAAGCTTAGGCCTACACTCAACTTACTCGCTCTTCATTTGGAGTAAAACAGCAAGTTTTAGGCTCGCATCTACACATATGCGGTTGAGCTTCACTGCTAAACATGTAGAGATTGCTGTAAAATTGTTGGGGACCAGTTCAAGTGAATCGGAGCGCCGTTTGCGGTGATCACATTTGTGGCCTCAAAATTTACGATGGTCACGTTGCCGGGGACTTAAAAGGACATTTTACGACAGTTTTCCTGCTTGGCATCACTGCTTGTGGTGGTAAAAAATGCAATGTTTTGGCAGCACTCGAATTCAGGTCTTTGGAAAACAATGCTTTAGAATAACAGGTATAAAGTTTCTTGTGATCGTAGGATAAAGATATAAAAATGAAAACGTGGCAATGATGGCAGCTTGGTATACCATGCTAGAAATCCTTAATCACTTCTTACTAGTTCTAACATTACTTTTTTGTGGACTAGTCTGCTAGTTTACCTGTAGACTGTCGACATTGTGTCAGAAATAATTTTGTACATGCCATTGGCACTTTAACTGATCTTTTTCGATTTACTCTTTCCTATTCAAGCGTAGTCAAGGATTTCTTTAAAATTAAAAGGAGCAGGGGGCAAATAGAATGAAAGGTTCTCAAAAAAATGTTCCCGTGTCGAAAAGTGTGAAGTTTACCGAAAGATTGCAATCTACTCAAATGTTTATGTAGTACCAACTTAAAGTAACCCGTCAATCTTTTTTCAGCTCAGATTCAAGCAATGCGCGCAATGATGTGCCTCTCCGTCATCTTCAGCGTCATCGCAGTGACGTGCTCAATCGTGGTGCTCCCCTGCATTTCCTACGGAGATCGACAGAAGACGATGGCAGCAAGAATTGGGGGGGGTTTACTGATCCTTGCAGGTAGAAACCCGGCCAGAAGAGCTGCAAAAACACTCTTTTTTTCACATTTTTTAGGTTGTAGATGAGAAGAGTGGAAAGAAGAAGATGAGAAGCTTTGCGAAAAGCTTGCGTCGTGTTTTCACGGCGACGTGATTAACTTTGTAAAACTCGGACGCTAACTGTTTTTTCTTTTTTTGTTGGCCGAAACAGCGGAACTGCAAGCCCAACGCGCCATGATGGTAATTGCAACAATCTTGGCCGTGTTTGGTGTTATCACGGCCATTATTGGTATGGACTGTGTCTCAGTTATGGAAGGGACAAAGGGAAAAGTGTGGACAGGGAGAACAGGGGGAGGACTAATGATGCTAGCAGGTAAAAGTAATTGCTTCAAGCTAACAGCAACGTAGTAGCCTTCATCTGCTCTCTGCTTTGACTGAATTGACGTTCAAAGCAAAGTTTCGGTGGGGAAAAACTGATTTTTTTTTTTGTATGTTGTAGTTTAGGGAGGAAGGGAGTTCATGTGTGGAGTCAAACATTATGGTACTATTTTTATCTTTGTGTTAGATGGTGTTTTTGAATGTAGTTTTACATCATACAACAAGACAAGCAAAATGGATAGAGTTGCCTTTGTCCAGCCCATGAAAAGGTGAACGTGATTGCGCTCTGTTTTGACAGAAAAACGAAAAAGGTTGTTCAAATTAGAAATTGTTTAGAACTTTCTTTTTCCTTGTCCTTGTGACAAAGAATCTTGTTGGTAATGCTACAAGATCGTAAATATGATATCTGTTTTTTACGAGCTCGCTCTTGCAAACTGCTTCGTAAGCATGGTTGTTGTTGTTGTCAGTTGATTTGACAACCTTTTGAAAATTCCATCAGCTTTTACTGTTGAAGGCTGAAGACCCGGTAAATAAACCGATCCGCACGCATCTTTTGAAGGCACACTTTTTTAGAGGGATTGGGGTGGTGGGGCGGGGGGCAGAGGCAGTTTTAGGACCTCTCTAATCATTATTCACCACATCATGTCCGATTAAGTAAACATTGTACCGTGCGTGTTAAATTCACGAGACCGTTTGCGCATCTCTGATTACGTAAAAAGCGCGGGAAAGAGATAATTACGTTAAAACAAGCGCTTACCAACATCTAAAAGGAATTAGAGGCAACTTAATGTGAGTACAAACATTTTTAAAGATTGCTAATAGCTACAATATCTTGGGGAAAATGGGCATAGTCAACAAATATTCTATATCTGTTAAAGTTTGATTTTTGAGCCGAAAAACGTGCACTCATCAAGATTGTTGAAAGTTTGTGGTCCTTTTTTTCCATTTATTTCAACACTGTGGCTTACAATTAAGGCTTAAAACAAAAATAAATCTTTTGAAATGTCTTCACGTGGCGTACGTGATTTAGAAAGCATATTAGGCTGCAACGTTGCTGATGTTAGGTCTATAACTTTTCTTTGAGATTGTTGTATAGTAGATAATGCTACATTGTAATTTTTGATTTTTTTTTTTGGTTTCAAAATATTTGGGCATGATGTTCAAAAAGTAATGTAATTGTGTTTATTTCTTTTTATGGGTTGTAAAGCCGACGTCAGAAATGGGGGAGGCAACAAGACCAAAAAGCTATTATCTTTTCTTCAGTGAACAATATATCAGAATTCCCAATTATGATTGCCTGTAGTCAAGCCTTAAAGTAAGCTACCATGTATTTCTTGACGGTAGACCACTCTTCCATAGTCATTGTAAGCTCCGCAAAGCCTGAATATTTTTTGAAAACTTATCTTCAATCATGTATTTCCTTGTTGATATTATTGAGATTCGGTTAACTTACTTGAGCTTGTACCATTGTTTTAATGCTTGGCTGCACCATTGCGACGTAGTTTACTCATCGCTTCAAGTTAAACTTTAAACTGCTTAGGGTTTATATGTTTTTATAGATTGCTTGACTAGTATAAAAAGCTAAAATGCACTTGCTTTGATGTTTTATTGGAATTTTACAGAACTGTGCTTTGCCATTTGATTTTAAAAGTTTTGCGGAATGGTTGACGAGGCATTTGTTATTTTGAATGTTTTTTTGTCTCATTTAGCATTGATATTGCTACTTCAATTCTTACCATGTTAAACAAATCACATACATGTCAGTATTTATCTTTTTTACATGAAATCTATGCGACGGCCACTGTGAAATGAAGAATGCAAGCTGTACTAGTACAATGTGTAGAAACTTCGGTATTGCATATCCTGTTTCTTGCATAGGTTTTGCTTGTGCAATACTGTTTCATTCGTTGGTTGTTTTTTTATTGTTGTAAGATCAGTTGTATGTTTGTAATTTGCTGTTTGTTTGTTTGTAGTTTGATTTTATTAGCAAAATCAGTTATTGTTACACTGCGCTAACTATTAGAGGAACCTCTGGTGAAACTACGCCTATAGTGAACTGTGGGTTGTAAAGAACAACATAAAAAGTAGAAAAGATATTTTTCTATTCTTGGATACAGAACAGCATTATAGAACAAACTATTGAAGTGTAAACCGTATAATCACACTTACTATGTAGTATTAACCAATTATATTTAATCAACGCTTTTTACTACCGATTGTAGGCCCATAAACTCCAAAATAACTCGTTGCGTATGTATGTTACGGAATAGTTGCGGGCATGTTTCGCTTTTTCATCGCCATTTTGCATCTTGTTGTGTTTTTTCTGTTGTCATTTTCCTTAAAAGCAGTTTAATTCTTAACTAATTCGTCTTTCATTGGTCTACGGCATAGGTTCTCAAATCTTTTTGTTCTTGTTTACCTCTTGACAGTTTTCATAAGTAAAGTTTACCCCCTTATTTGTTCCATGCGAAGCGGATGGCGTATTGCTACCACATCCAAAAGCGCACAATATTTGACACATTTATTTTGGTCAGATTGACTTAGCGATTTCTTCAAATTGCTTTCTATACAAGACCAATTTGCCGAATTTGTGATGTACTATGTAGGGGAAGACCTTTTCTTTTGAAGATGAAATTTTCCACATTGCAATTTGACGTATTATTAATCCGAATTGGCAGTGGTGACTTTTTTTTAGACATTACTATTTCAATAGTCTGAATTTTCGAAAAGCATCAATATTTTCAAAACTTATCAAATTGCCCCTAAGTATGCAAAATTTACCGCCAAGAGGTAAATTTACCTCCGGTTGAGATACCCTGCTCTCCGGCAAGCGCCTCACTCTATTTCTATCCGTACATATTTCATACTTGTCTGGCTATCCATTAGAGGATGAGGGAAGAAAAGTTACCCCTTTAAAAGTTATCAGATTTTAAAAAGATGTAAACTATATATCTGAAAAAATCATTTCGGTGAGGATGGCGGGTTGCGTTGCTTCAAACACTTCCTTTTTAAAAACTTGGAATATCTAATAAAGTAATTTTGATGTGTACAATCTAACCAGATAAAAATCGTTATCTAATAACATGTATCGAAGATTTTCTCTATTGTTGTTAAATTGAGGTTGTGCTGCTTGAATCTTTTCGTTTTTCACATTCTACTTGATTGTTCGATTCAAGTTGCGCTGAATTCGCAGCTTATTAGATTCTGCACTGATCATTAAATATCAATAACAGTGCAAAAACACAATTCCGAAGTTATAACGAGATTTGAATCCACGGTTGGTCGGCCTTGGACGTACTTTAGACCAAGAAAAATCAAACGCAGTTATCTTTTATCATTCATTTGTTGTCGCCAGGCAACGAGAGATAGCCTTCTAGGAAGATTTGCAATTTGTTTACATGCAGTACATGTCACCATGAAGCGGGACCACAGTGGATTCGAATCTCACCTCGATCGCTTTAGTCTTTCTTTCTGCTCCATGGCAAGAATTAGTGACCCTCATATGTAATATTGCCATAGGTTCTGTTGTTGTTCATAAAATATGTTAAAGAGATGTTTAAAGACGGAACTTTTCCGGCAAAAATGCGATAAAGATAGGTATATTCCCAAGCTCAGAGATATTGTTGAGGTGCAACGAAAGACGACTAATGATACAGCATGTCCACTGCTACGACGTGATTTCGTGATATGGCGTTGTCAAGGACAACAGTTACGCTGGTTGCGTCCCTACAAATTATTTTAAATCTTGAGAATTTCCCTCTCTTTATCACGTTTTTTGCGGGCGGAAATCTGGCTTAAGTATTGAAAGCCACAGGAAGGATTTGGCAGTACATACAGAACCAGGATCAAATCTTGGAATTGATCTCGATTCTGCATGAACTTTGGTGTTCTACTTAATCAGTTGTTTCGTTTTCACCTGTCAAAAGGTTGTTTTGAGTGCGATTGTATATCATGTTAAGGTCAGAAGAATAGCCTTTTTTTTGTTGGAGCCAGCTAGGTTTCGCAAAAATTGGTAACCTGGAAAATTTATTTTGAATTTTGAGTCGGGACTCATAATTCTTAAGAGACCTGGGCCATCTAAAAATTCTTGAGCCTAATTCTGTAGGTACCCCTTGAATCTACTTTCAACGCTTCTGAATGTGGTTGACTGACAACGTGATGCATACTTGAGTGCCCATTAAAAACTGACTTAACTTTGTAGAGTGAAAACCGTTGCCCTAAAGAAATGCGTTTTTAGATTGATGCGATAACTCCCATTAATTCTTGGTCTTTAGAGCAACAATCTTTTTATCGACATTTATGAAGAAGTTTCTGTTGGTTGTTGTCACCCCTCGCTTATATTATTATGAACAAAAACCGTCAATAGCTTTTGTGTATTTCTGTAACCCTTTCCAGCCTATGATTGAAGTATTATTATATGATATTGCTGTTTGTTTGTACACATTTTGGTTTTATAGAGTGTTAGTTACGATTGTTGTTTTGATTTAGGGGTAAGTATATATTTTAGTTTGAGGGGCTAAAGGACAATCTAAATTAGTTGTTTGAGAGCAAAAAAAAACAATTTTGCAAGTGCTTTCAGTGCCTTATTATTTTTTCGCTCTTGCTAAAACTGCAGCGTCACGATAGATGGTTTGGTTAATTGTTTTTTTCTCAAACTATTACAAATAGTATGCCCCCTACTCGCTCAAACAAAAATAATTCCTGCATCCTTGTATCTTAATAACAGTGTATACACGTGCTTTGGACAGGAGGCACAACTATTAAAGCCTGTTTAAAACACACTGTTCCTCTCTGGTTTGGTTCTACAGCGACGCACTTGCAAGTTGCAGAGCAGAGGCAGAGTCCTTCAAAATGTTCATATCAATTTCGTGTTTCCATTAAAACTTTACGTTTCCATGCCGTTTTCGGCGAACTGTTTATCCACTTTGCATGCTCTATTGGATATAGGCGTTTCAGTTGTAACATACCTAGCGTAAAAAAGTCTTCACTATGGTAACTAACACTCTATTTACTGTGTAAATGTAAAAAGCGCAGTGTGATTGTGTGTGCTCGTATTCACGCGCAGGTCTGTTATGCCTGGCTGCAGTGAGCTGGTATGCCGCCAACGTCGTATTCGAATTCTTCAACATTGAATTGAGGCAGTCGCAGCTGCAGCAACAAGAAGACGGATACAGATACGAGTTTGGATCTGCTCTCTATGTTGGTTGGGTGGCAGCGGTAGGTTTTGAAAGGTTTCTCGCTAACTTACTAACACTTTTTCTCCAATCTTAGGTATCTTGACCATAGCGTGCGTGTCTTGGTATGCAAGCGGTGTTGCCAGCGATTTCCACTATCAGTCAAATGTTCCAAATAACAATTATAACGGTTATGTTTATGAATTTGGTTCGGCTCTGTATGTAGGATGGGTATCAGGTGTAAGTTACTTTGAGATTTTGTGAGCAAGCAATTGGCGGGTGATGCAATCACTTGATGTAATTCTGCACGGTTTATTTTTTCACTGCATTGTGTTTTCAGTACTTTACTGAAAAAAGATGTTTTGTTCGAAACTTTTCATGACGCTCTCATTAGAAGCGGAAAAAAAGTTTATGGAAAAACAGCTTTTTTCAAAGCTTTGTTAAAGTTTTGTACCACCAACCAATTTTAAAAGTAAAAATCCGCAAAAAAGTGCAACATTCATTTATTGTGTAAGCAAAATTTCATAGCTTTTTACTGCACAACAACACCAACTTAAGAGAAAAACAAGCGATCTTACCGATATTTTTCATCCAAAGTTTTGTTTTTCTGGCAAAAGTGACCCTCATTTGGAAAACGTAATCTCTCTTCCACATCTTCTTTTACCTCCTCCGTCCCAAAATCAAATCCTAGATAAGGTCTTGCTTGACAAAAGTGCATGCTGCAATTTTTGTGTTTCGATAAAAGCAACGTATTTGGCTGCGTTCGCACATAACGATTTTCGCAATCAGATATCAAGCTTGTTACCGGTATTTAGAACGTCGCTCTGTTTGCACTCAGTATCAAGTAGCGAAAGCAGCGAAAAGCTGATTGATAGTGAGTGAAAGCTCGTCTTGAAACCTAAACATCGGTAAGAAGTTTGATACCTGGTTGCGAAAATCGCTGCGTGCGAACGCAGCTGTAGCTTTTTAAATAGTATGTTATTGCTTGGCCCGAACGTTTCCTACGTTTTTGCAATTTTGTTTTGGAAAAAGAGAGTTTGCTGACCGGAGGCCTGGACACTGAATCCATCCGTAATCAACTACCAACGTGACAAATTGCACCATCGGAAAAGTCACAGCGATTTTATTTATACACAATTTGAAACCAAATTTGCACAAGGGCGACACTGTTTCTTTAACCTTCTTAATCATGTTTTTTCTAAAAATCTATACTATGGCCCTCATAGTCAAACAGTATTATTTCATATAAAAAAGTGTGGGAACGCATTATCACCCATTACACCCATGGAAGGTGTAGTTTACCGCAAAGCCAGTCTTTTTATACACATCGGTGGGGCTAACACGGCGGGCTATTTTTGTCCTTGACCATTGCAGCTTGGAAGGGTCATTGTATCCTTGACATCACTTTTCATTAAATTACAATTAATACAACATCTTTAACAGGGACTGGCAATTATTTCCGGCATTTTGCTCACATGCTGCAATTGTGGAGGAAATGACAAAGATGACTACGCATACAGTTACAAGCCACCTCAGTCCAACAAGCCTAATGCAGGCAGAACAGCTGAATACGTGTAGAAGAACGCAGTCAAAATATTTTCCGCACTACTTACCAGTTACTCATTCTTTGAACTTACTGATTGGCCAGATAACATTTTATTAAACTGTTTTTTTTCTGTAAAAAATTTTGCAACTTTTGCTGACACTTTTTTGAAGATAGTTTTCGACGTTTATGAGGATGCAATTTCAAAAGTTTGCATTCGATCGGTTGGAAGTTAATATGTTTGCAGTCACACCCGGACCGAAAGTACGGAACGTTTACAAAAGCAAATTGAGGCTCCATTGCTAGCTTTGCTATTTAGCACATGCACATTAACCGAAACGATATAATATTGGTTGAAATGCGCTGAAACGTCACAATCGAACTAACAAAAAATTTCATCGCAAGGGGCTCAGTTTGCTGATGTAAACACATTTTGATCTCGTAAAGTTTTGATTAAGCCAACCTTGTTTTCTTTAACGAGTCGGCAAAGAAGCATTTGTTCGTTACATTTGTTAAAATTTTTTCTCATTGATATTGTGATCACTCTTGTTGCTATGGCAATGAGCACAAGACATCAAAATTTCAGTAAATCCTAAAAGAGCAGATACAAGCGTTGACTCTGTTTGAAATAAAAATGCGTATTTTGTAAATATTATTAGCTAGCGGAATCTGAGTGCACCAGGCGATATTATTTACGATACCATTTTCGATAAAAATAATAGGATACTATTTTTGATCTGCACAGTCACAAGTTTGAAGAAAAAAGAGCTCTCTCTTGTAAAAGTATTGAAACTACATTTTAGAAAACTTACTTCTTGAAATTTTGTATTTGGCTTTGTGCTGACGAGTATTCGTAAGCTGTACTTTTCACGTAAACTATATTCAAGTAGTTCTTGAGTTCAAATTCATTTTTTCGTGGTTAAAAATAATTTTTTATTTTATACAATTCTAAATGTACTTTAGTAAATTGTAAGAACCCGATATTTTTAATATCCAGTTAGATGTGAGCGCATTAATTTGTATAATTCACAATAAAGTCAAATTCCGTGATACTGTAGTGGTTTTGATAGCAAGTTAGCTCTAGTCTTTACGATTTATTTGTGATGCTGCTGATTAAATTTCACAGCTCTTCTTTAAGATGAATCTATTTTGTGAAACAGTCCTTGCCCTACAAACTTGAAGCAAACAATAGAACGCACAAATCTAGTCAAGAGCAATCATTTCGAACTAGTCACAAATGTAGTCTGGTAGCATCGTCACTAACAAGGCGCACTGGTATTGGTGGTTGCCCAAGTGTTATCTATTATGAACTAGCCTGCTTTGCCGGTAGGAGTAACCTGTCAGTTATGTCTGGTTACAAATATCGGTTCAATCGGCTGCGCCAGCTTCATCCTAATAACATTTCTGAGGGCAACAATGAAAGGTTGGTATAAATAGATGTATCACTTCTATGTTCTCAATTCCGATCATCGATTTTTGAATTAACCCTAGTTTTACTCACAAACTCTCTATTATTTCAATAATTCTATCCGTTCCTTCCAATAAGCAAGAAGTCGAAGTCGGGAGTGGGCGCCATGATGGTTTTTGTTTTACGATTACAAAAATATATTAGTTGCTGGTGTGCCCTGGTAACGATATTTGCGACATCAAGTGCCTTGGCTGCACCCATTGCCTTCGTCCTGGAATAAAGCAAAATAGACCATACTTGCCCTAAAAATGTGAGCGTCCTATTACCCGGTGAGCTAAGTAACTCATTTTCAAGAAAAATTTCCCTCCGTAGGTACGATTGCGTATTTGGTGAATGGCCTATAGTTTCATACCGTGGTATAAACCTGCCGACCTATTTTTTTTCATTAATTTCCCCTCAAACTTTGGATTTCATAAACTACGCAAACAATATCGACCGCCCTACTTATAACTTAAGACTGTGCTTACTTATAATCAGCAAATAATTTTACAAATGTGCATTTGTTCATCTCACTAAATGCATAGGAGCATAAATTCAGAATTGCAGTAGAACGCTGAAGTGATTTATTGACAGGAATTAGCTATGAAGTAATTGGTTTACCAGTTACAATCAATTGTAGGGTTAGTTATATAACTTACAACTTCTGACGGCGAATATGCTTCTTGCTCCGAGCATAAACGCTGCCAGGGGAGGAAGAATCGACCCGAAGCCCAGAGTCGAGCATCTACAGTTGAGTTAAGATAATAAGTTAGGTTATGGCTTAATTGGATGACCCACAGGTCAGACTTTTGTGCTAAACAAGCTGATAATTTTTTAAAGTCCTGCTAGATTTCACCTAGGCTAAACCAGGCATTTTATTCTACTTTGGTACCAATGAGAAAACGTCATGGGGTTTAAAGTACTCTGGCGCGCGACGTCATTGCACTGCAAAGGTACTCTAACGTGGAGACAGTTGACCTGTTATAATTTTCATATTTGTCATTGCCCAATTGGAAAACAGATTTAAAACCGTACGTTAGTGCTGTAGAATATCATAGTACTCTACCAGACAGGATATTGATAATATGCTTTACTATTTATGTTTGCTCCCAAATTTGCAACGGACAAGAAGTACAGCTGCTGTTGCCGCTGATTTCACTAAAAGTGGTACCAGGCAGGATCATGATGTGACATTACCAGTATTACCAAACTAAGTGTCTTTAGCTTTGAAGAAAAAAATAAAAAGCATGTTTTAAAAAGCGCTTACAGTAAATGCTTAATCGCTTGTTGCGGCGTAGATAGAGCTGAAAAGATTCGAGAAATATTTTCATTATGTTGGCAATATCTCCCAAAAAAGCTTTCAACCGCTTTTTTATGGTCAACACATTTTGAGAAAATGAAGAAAGCAAAGTCTATCATTAATCGTTAATTATCACGACTTCATGCTTTCTAAAAAAGTGAACTTTTAATGAGTTGGTGAGTTGGGTGGTCGCTTTCGTTTAAGCTAGAAGCGCTTTCCTCCATTAAAAAATGCAAAAATATCTGACGTATAATCGATTAACTGCAGTGTAACAGATATTTCGCCTCTGCTGGCATCGCCTACATCGCTCCCGCCAGTAACATCGTCATTAAGAATTTTTGTTCATCCGTCTCTGCCGGCTTCATTCAATGGATGTTGTTATGAAAAGCTCATGGTTTTGCTCATTCAACTTCCGCTCCAAAATCAAGTGCACGTTAAAATGTGATTGACTCAAACAACATGATTGGCAGGAGAGGCAGAGCTTTTATTCCTACAACACCGATCTTTCTACTCCTTTAAACGAGTAGCCAGCAGGTGCATAATTCAACGTGAACAGAGGGAAAGGTAGTACCAAAGTAGCGATTGGTTTTGGATACAAAAACGAAAGCTTAATTGGTTGGTATATTTCACGACTTGGTGCGCCCCCTTTTGTTTTATGTTTGTGATATTAAGTTTCTTTGGCTGAGCTATTGACTTGGCTCCGGCATGGCGAGAAAAGGGCCATGCCTACCCTCAAAGATATAAACTCTATCCCAATACGCCAATTAAGCTATTTTTAAGTAAAAATGTTTCCTCTAACTCCTATTTTACAAATTGACAGGCTCATTGTTTTATTTTTTCAAACTTGGGATTTTACAACATTTAGCCTTGCCCCTAATCCGGACCCCACTACTTTTAAATCAAGATTTGTTCTATTTACAAATAGCCTATTAATTACAAATATTCATCACTTTCCTTCTCTAGGAGCGCGAATGAAAAACTAATTGAAATTCGTGGGTGATCTCCTAAATGTCGACCTCTCTACTCATAAATTTGAAGCGATCTTATTCACAAAATGCATGTTGTTTAACTGATCAATGTACTTAAATATACTTACCAGAAATCCATTTTTTTTGCAGATAATATCATCATAAAAAACTCTTGAAAACCTGCAACAGAACATATAAAGCGCAATTCTGTCTGTGTGTCTGTCTGTCTTAACTCCTTCAAAACTGCTGGTGGTACTAACATCAAATTTCGCAGGATTGATCCCCTCCTCGGGGTGAGTGTTACAAGGGGCTCGTGACGTCATAGTCAAAGATAATTTTTTTAAAATCGCATTTTTTCACCGAGGAAAGCGGTTTTTGACTCAAAGGAAAGCCAGTATCCGACTTATCAAGCTCAACAAATTTTACTTCTTTATGATGTCATATGACGTCATAATTGACGATTAATTGTAAAATTTGTTTTCTTAATTTACTTAAAAAATAGTGAGCGTAGAAACCAGGGATGTGGAAGCGGTTATTTTTCAACCGCTTCCGCTTCTACACCTATCGCTTCCGCTTCCACACCTATCGCTTCCGCTTCCACTGACAAAAAACGAGAAAACGACTGTTGACCTTAGCAGTACGAAATTTGTCATTTACTGCAATCAAAAAGTGTAACCAAAGATACGAAAGTAGCAAAAACGACTAAAAGAAGGAAAAATAAAAGCAAACAATCAAAAAGATAGCGAAGATAAAATAATTTTATTTTTTCATAGATTTATTTGTCAGCATAAACACAATGGCATCAGTTAATTCATTGCCCATTCGGACATTGTTTCCACGAAGTCCGAGCTTTAAGTGAGAGAACATACGTTCAACGGATACCTGCGTGCAGGGTAATGATTCGCGATACTGGTTGTACAATAAGGGGGGTATTTGGAAATATTGTCTCAAACATTTGGCAATTTCAATCTTCCGAGCCGCTCTACATCAACAAGCTCCTCAGCAAATGCAGTAAGATCAGATTTTGCAGACGCCGTAGCTGATGCCTCAGCAGCTGCTGTTGAATGTAAGGAGTTCAAACACACATCAAAGTCAGATACTGATGCTGCTTCACTTCCGCTTGAGTCAGTTTCTGCATCAGCACTTGCTCTTTCACTTGAAGTGCTTTGAATGTGCAAGAAAATTGACTAAAGAGCGCTCTTTGCATGTAGTTGCTCCTGATTCTCAATCGAGCATCAACCTATCAAGAAAGAAAATAAAATGATAATATCACGGTTATATAAGTCAGTCAATCGTAATATAACTAATACATTAATTGATATTCTTGACTCAAATAAAATCAAGTGCACAAACGCTTGCCGGTATTGAGTTGAATATAATATCAACAAAAAATATTGGTCGGTCGTCACAACAACTAAGTCAACAAACACTACTTACCCAAACAGCTGCCAAGAAAGCCTCTTTCCGCAATAAAAACTCTTGGCGTGATTGCAGGGCGGTAGCAAGAGCAGAAGCCAAATTGTTATCCAGCTTCTCCAACTTAAACATGACTTCTCTCCAACGAAGCAGGCATTCTCCCGGAGTAAAATCTTGTTTTTGAAAATAAATTGTTGCTGCGTGAGGTATTTGTAGTACTTCGACCATCATCTTGACCTCAGCCCATTCACTTTTGGTAAGGTATGATTCATGTGAGCCAAGATCCTGAACAAAACATTTCAAATCCGCTAATCGTTGAAGCATGAGGAAAGTACTCCCCAACGGGTCGGCATGTCAATCAACATTCCTTTGTTAGCACGACGCTTTAGAATTCCATCGGTGTGTGGCAAACCAAAGTATTGAGCAAGTTTTCGCAATTTTGTTAAAAACTTTTCCGCTCGCCCTTTTTTTAACACGTCACGAATTCCTAACTGCAGGGTGTGCTCAGCACATCTCATGTGGTATATGGTATGGTCGATTGATAATGAATCTTGTATCTCTTTAATCTCTTCATCATCGTCTTCATCTCCTTCATCTTTATTAAGTAGTTGCACAGTCCGAGTCATATTTGACGCATTGCCAACAACGCAAGCTAATACTTGCCGCTTGCTAGTGTTGAACTGCTTCAAAGTGTCCAACAATATTTCCTTCAAATGAGAACTTGTGTGATTGTCTTCAGTATCGACTAAGGCCAACGTCTTTTCTGGAAGACCGTGTTTTTCATCGTAGTGCTGCACTGAAATACCTAGGAAATGTGATCGAAGTCTAGTGACTCCGTCAAATTTGATAAAAATCAAAGCTCCAGAAAGCTCCATCTCCAAAGTATCATATTACTATTTCTATATCTACACATTCGTACAGAGCAGCATTCAATAAACGTACCGTGCTTAATGCTTTATCAAAGCTGATGGATACTGCAGCATGGCTCTGTAAAATAAATTGCTTTCTTCAATTTGCCGTAGTAGAATTTGGGGCTGTTATTTATAATGATTTTGGGGTAGTTTCTCCGAATTGGAGAAAGTGGCTTGAATAGTTTGTTTTCCGAGTACGAGCCGACTGTAGTCATAGGAGAAAGCAGTATCCATGAGTTGTTTTCCAGGTACAATTTCATCTTGTTCATATAGTGATATTGACCCCCTTCAGTTTTGTCAAGTTGTTTTCTATTAGAACTGCGCCTCACCAATATGACTCATAGCATTACAGCCACATAAAAACACGAATGCCAATGAGGTGTTTAGATCTACATTATGTCAGTTGTAAATGAATTGTAAACTGCCCCTATCGCTTGTTCATAATTCAGGATTTTCTCCTTTCTATGTTGTTGTTTGTCAGTTCACGTAACACCAGCATCGTCATACTTTTGTAAGCCTTTGCTCTGTTGGGATAAATTAAAGACTGCATTTTATTTTCACAGCAATTTTCAAAAACTTAAAACAACTTTTTTGGGTCTGGATCCTGCCTTCTCGAACAATTTATTATTTTGAGGAGACAAAAACCTATCCATATACTGCTTTTACTTTACCTACTTCGCTTAAACTTGTTGTTCCGAACTTCTCTGTGTTTGTTTTTTTAAATATTTGAGCTGGTGTTGAATGTAAAGTCTAATCGTTCTGAATAGCGAAGTGCGAAATTTCGGTCAAAATTGAAATTAATGACTCACTATTACGTAACAAAGGGAGTTAGCAAATTCAGACGTTCTTAAGGTTGAAAATAGGATTACATCACAATCTGCAACTTGCTACCACTATCACAAGATTCCATTACTAACTATTTACATACACGGAACACCACTACATATAAGAATTCAATATACTGAAATAAAGAAATAAATACTATTAATAAACCAACAACCTTCGCGGTCCCTCATGAAACCCTTTAAACTCACGGAACACAACTACAAGTTTTGTGAAACCCCTATTGAAGAGCATTGATGTAGAATAATGAAAATGTTTTCGTCGTGAGTAATTTGCTTTTCAACATTTTTAATCCCCTAACCAAGGTGAGTAACTTTAATCAAATCATCGTTTCATTAGCTACGTTTTATTGTCCAAACTACCTTTTTCTTACCCGTAATCGATGATTTTATATCGATTACGGATAAGAAAAAGGTTTTTCTAGTTCTCTCGCGCTGCTGATATCGCACGTTGAATCAGACTTATAGTGCAACTTTACCGTTTAATCTACATCGGGAAACGGACAAAACTTTTTCGCCAAGTTACTATTTAAATCAAATAACCTATCTGGAAGCGGTAGAATTTTCGCGCTTCCGCTTCCACATCCCTGGTTACACGTGATGGATATGTTTTAGGAGCTTCGATCAGCAGGTGCGAGTCACAACTATACAAAGTTGTTTTATCGCGAAATCTCTTGCATTTCAGTTAATGTAATTTTTGCACAAGCCATTGCGTTATTAAAGAAGCATATTTATTCCGATATGTCAGTACTGTAATCAGGGATGTGGAAGCGGTTATTTTGTCGAGCGCTTCCTCTTCCGCTTCCACTAACAAAAAACGAGAAAACGACGGTTGAGAACTTTTTAAAAATTTTATGGGTCTGTGGCCAGCCTTCTCCTACACTTTATCATTTTGAGGAGACAAAAACCTAACCACATATTGCTATTAATTTACGCACTTCGCTTATGATTATTGTTCCGAACTACTCTGTGTTTCCTTTTTTTAGATATTAGAACTCATGTTGAATGTAGAACAGCACTCTTCAACCTTTTTGTCATCGCGGAAGTGATGTACTTTCGCGTTTGTCACGGAACCTCCACTAACAAAAGTTTATAAATCACGAATTGCTTAAAAGAAAATCAAACATTTCGTTATTGCACTTCAAAAAATAATTAAACACTTCATTGAATAAACAGTAATTACAAGTTCCTTCACTACTTTCAAACACTTTTACAACAGCCAATTTGACGCTTCTCAAATCTAAACCGTATGCCCACATATTTCAGCTCTCGACAATCACCTGTCGTCACAACAACAAATTATAACAATATAGCGCGGATTTTCTCTCTCTATTCTCAACTAACTCTGACTTAGTACTATGTACAAAATTTTTGTCGCATGTACAGTATATAAAGCGAGCAAAATTGAACTACAACAACCGCCTCGACGTGGTGGTGCGGTCCCCGACCCCGTTTGGGTTGGGTCGAAATGGCTGTTGGCTTTCCCAAGGGTCCCAGTTACTCCGGACACTCCCCCCACACAAACCATTTTTTCGCCGTGCAGCCCCCTGAACGACCGCAGAAGGGCAGCACGCAGCCTCTTTAAAATCGGGCTCTCGTCTTCTCTCTTATCCTGCCTTTCTCTTGCCCGTCTTCTTATTCTTTTCCTTATCCTGATGAGTGGCAAGTTCATCCTAACCCTTGCCCCGTCTTTCCCTGTTCAGTGTGCGCTGGAAATGTGACCTGGCGGGGTAGGTCAGTGCAATGCTGCACCTGCTCCAAATGGATCCATTTAAAGTGCTCACTACTCTCCTTTTCTAGAGTCAGAACTCTTGGCAGCTCTCACTTTTGGCTGTCCTCCCTGTTGCATCTTTGCTTCTTCTGGATATCCCATACCTACCAACATTGCGACATCCTCCTCGCACTCCTCCAGCTTGTATACCTCCATTGACCCATTGTTCTCGTCTACTACTCCCGGTGTGAAATTTTTTCTACCGATGCCACACACGCTAGCGGCGGCGTCATGATTTTCGTCAGGCAGGGTTTATCGTTCTCTAAACTTTTTACCTCCTCTCTTTCTTTGCTTGACCCCTACTCTGATTATGTAGGGGTCAACATTTATCTAAACGACTCCTCCTCGCTCTCATTCCTAAATATTTATGGTCCCCCTATTCGTTCTTCTACGAGAGATAGCAGAATCAACTGCTTTTCTCCCTTCATTCTTCCCATTTTTTGAAATCTTTTCATTCTGGAGGACTGTAACTATCATCATCTCCTCAGGGACTCAAAAGATACTTTTGACTCCCGTAGAAAGGAAGTATTCAATTGGGTCATCTCCTCTGACCTCCTCAATGACTCTGACATACCTACTTTTCTCCATCGCTCCTCTCCTAACATCTCCTTTGCTCGCTCCTCTCTTGCTTCCGGGAGATGCTTTAGGACCTGGGTTTTGATTACCTACCAATTCTACAAACGATCCCTCTTTCTCTGGTCTTTTGTTTCATCGAACGTCCCTCTTCTTTTAATTTTCAGAAAGCTCGTTGCTTTTTAATTTTCAGAAAGAAGGCTTTGCTTTTTATTTTGACTTTCATCGTCCTTCTGCAGACGAATACTCGCCTCTTTCTCTTTTCTTTGCTACTGCTCTCTATACTTCTCTGACACTGAATGCCCTCTCTATGATCTGGTGCTTTGGACAGACGGCTCTGTTTCTTTCCTTTTTGGCAAAGGCGGCTCTGGCGTACTTGCCAACTGCTCTCTCTTTGGCACAGAAGCCACTCTTTCTTTTTCAGAAGTCCCAGTATGTTCAAGTTTTTCCGCTGAAGCCTGCGCCATTCTGCGAGCTCTTTGCTGATATTAACAGCACCTACAAGTCTGCCACTTCTCTTCTCTTCTCCTCCTATTTGACTCTTCCTCTGTCCTCGCCCCTCTGTCCTCTTCTCCATCTTTCCTTTTACTTCATTCTCTCTGGCAGATCTGGCACGAACTGTCTTCTCTCTCCTCCTGTTCTATCAGGCTACAATGGCTCCACGGACATTCGTTTTTCCTGGGGAACGACGCGGCTGATGAGCTGGCCAGACGGGAAGCGCTGCTCGTCCCCTCTGTAATCCTTGGTAGTCTCTCTCCTTTTATCTCTTAGATCCACCCTCATCTTTTATCAGACTGGAGGCGTACTGTCTCATCGAAATTCTTCGACACACAGGTTTCCTCGATTTCCATTTAGGAACTTGTGCTCCCTCGTCATACTCGCTGTGTTCCCTCTCGTCTTCGCTGCAACGGACACAGCCTAATGTTAAGCTTTTATCAATTTAGAATTGGCAAAATCGAGAATCCGTCATGCAGCGCCTGCGGACACTTGTCCCAGGACACCTCTCATCTCATTATTCACTGTCGAGCTACGGACTCTTTGCGCCGCTCACTCTTTGGCAACTCTCTGACTCTTTACGACCTCTGGTCCAAGTCCTTGGGAGTTTCCCGGCTTCTGGGGCTCCATGGTCTTCCGCCATGTCCCCATTCCTCGGAAGGGATCAAGTAACAACAGCAACAGCAAAATTGAAATTACTGGCGCACTATTACGTAACAAAGGGAGTTAGCAAATTCAGACGTTCTTAAGGTTGAAAATAGGATTACATCACAATCTGCAACTTGCTACCACTATCACAAGATTCTATTACTAACTATTTACATACACGGAACACCACTACATATAAGAATTCAATATACTGAAATAAGAAATAAATACTAGTAATAAATAGGAACCTTCGTGGACCCCTCATGGAATCTATAAAACTCACATAACACAACCGCATGTATTGCGAAACCCCTATTGAAGAGCACTGACGTAGAATGATCAAATTATTTCGATCGTGATTAATTTGCTTTTCAACATTTTTAATTCCCTAACCAAGGTTAGTTAAGTTTAATCAAATCACCATTTCATTGGCTACGTTTCATTGTCCAAACTACCTTTTTCTTACCCGTAATCGATGTAAAATAAGATGGTAGTTATACTTTTTCTTGTTCTCTCGCACTACTGATATCACACGTTCATTCAGATTTATAGTGCAATTTCCCCGTTTAATCCACATTGGGAAATGCAAAAAACTTTTTCGCGAAGTTACTCTTTAAGTCAAATAACCTATGTGGAAGCGGAAGCGGTAGAATTTTCGCGCTTCCGCTTCCGCTTCCACAGAAAAAGGACCGCTTCCACATCCCTGACTGTAATATATCATTCCACTTTGACAGACAACATCTCAGCAGATTACGTTTGCTTTTATAATGAAAGCGGACAATAAGTACTGCTGTTTTCTGCTGCTGTTTTCTCTAAAACCGTAGCAGACAGCGTTAAGATATCACAGAGGTGTTTTGAAGCGTCTAAGAAAAAATGGAGAAAAGGCCGCTTAAAATTAAAAAAACCTCGAAAAAGAATTGATTCTCGGGTTGACGAAAAAGTTCAAATTGTTGTAGAATTTCTTTATATTTTTTTATATTTTTGAGCAAAATCCGCGAGTATGCGGGACCGCCAACGGTGAACCCCGAATGGGTGATGGTATATTGTAGTCAGTGGCTTAGAATAACTGTATTTGCGTTCACTGCGGGTGTTCTGTAACTCCCTCAAACACGACCTTGTAAGGAAAACAATTTGATGGGAATTCGAAGCCGTAATTAATGGCAAGAGCAGGCTTAAATCCAGGCTCACCCAAGACTCGTCCCCCACGCATGAGCTTTGAGGGGGTGTATATCCTATATCTGTGGCTCTGGTAAGACCACTTAAATAAGTTATACAAATTAATTTAAGCTCACAAGTAAGTAAAGTACGTAAGACATTACATCTTGGCAGTTTTTGCCACTTCGCAAAACTTTAAACTTGTTCTTCGCCTACCTTTTATAGTCTGCTGTAGTTTTATCGTTTCGGCCTCCTCCCTGGGCAACAACTTCTGCTTTTTTTTCAGAGGCGATTCTGAAACCAGGTTAGGGCCGCATAATTTCTACAGATCTGTAGAATTACGTATCTGCTCAACACATCACGGCTCCTGGAGGAAGCGAACTTCATGAAGCAGTTTGAGAATAGCATTGCCTCATGTGAAAATAGCTCAGGAATCTGCCATTACCAAAAAACTGACCTGCATTAACACAATATAACCGTAGCACAACAAACACGTTCTCATGGCAAGTTCGCATGAACCCTCTACTCCCTGAAGGGGTGTAACTGATACCCCTATTATTGCACCTAATTTGATGAACTTTAAGGCATACTATATTCAATCGAATTTCATTGAATCAAGGCATGGAACAAGGAGTTACACTTGTGAACTTGGACTTGTGGGTTTTTATCTCGGATTTGGACTAACGGGTTTTACAAACAACTCCACGTTAATTTGGTAAATGAAGTATGAAATGGTGCTTTATGCACACCAGACACAATAAGCTAATGGACACAATAAGCTAATCTTCCAATGCTCTTCGTTATAACTGATGGATTTTCCTAAATATTTGTTCAGTGTTTTTCTTAATGGTGCATTTCCAACATCATTGATTTGTGTTTTAAATTTGTATTTAAGGAGTTGCTGGTTTGTAAGTAAAATTTTGCGTTAAACTTGGCCCAATACGGTGGAATGGCAGCTTCTCACGAGCAAAGAACCATTTGATCCCGATTTCCATAATATAGAGAACAATGAGAGCCGCAAAAGATAGCATGTGGGCGAATATGTATGGCACAGCCAATCAGATCAAGCGTGTTCTTCAAAAGACTAAAAAAGGTCCTTATCTTTAATCAATGGCAAAGAACCGAATTTCAAAACCCGCTCATCTGGTTCACAAGCCTTAACAGAAGTGCTCTTCAAAAAAAAAAAAAAAAAAAAAGGCAAAAGAGCCGCAATTGAAGGGTGAAAGGGCAGGTTGCTGGCCCCTGGCCTAGTGCTATGAAGTCGGGCTTTGGGCCCAAAAGTTTCTGCAAGTTCAATGCCCTGCACTAAATGCGGACCCAAAAATTTTGTCCTCATGTCATTGCAGGTATTATTGGAAGAGAGCTACTGCGTATCAACGAGAGATTTTCGATTATCTATTTTGTAATTTCTGATCTAGTCTATTTTAAAAATGTTTCAAATCTGTGCTGCTTTACAATATCAAAAGCAAGCGTACTTATAGACTTTTTAGCACAAAGAAATCAGCCACTTACCCCCTGTGACTATCAATCGCACTTGAAAGTACTTCACTTGTACATTGGTTTCAACAAAAGCATTTCAGATTACAGAAAAGCGAGCCGGACAACTGCGCTTTTGTGACAAATATTTTATCACAAGCGATTTGTTCTACCCTATTTTAGCAAGTTCAAGTTTTGATATTACCGCAAAATATCTAGGAAGAGTGGAAAAAGTACAAATTTATGCAAATATACAGTGACAGCTCATTGTTAAGAAAAAACGCGACGACAAACTTGCGGTCGAAAATTGGAAAAAATGTAATAGAACTGGTCAGATGCCCGTCAAGGCTACATTGAAACTTAACATAAACGAGTGAACAGGGTTAGAGGTGCTCAGTGTAAACGAAACAGGAAGGCCAACCGAGTTACGCCCCTTCAAATGTCTTCGACAAGATGCCCACGGAAAGCTACATTTGAATAGCCCAAAACAGTAAACAATGTAGGCTATACAGATAAATTACATAATGAAATATCATTTTAATGCCATTTTTCCTTATACTTTAATTTTATGAAATTTATTTTAATTTTCTTCAGTGCAGTTGGTGACCGACAAGAAGCTAGAGGCTTGTAATAAAGCATAGCTTAGACCGCCACACTTTCGGGATCTATACTAGATCCACTTGGTGGATGGTCTGTCAGTACTCTGCGAAGCCGTATCACTCGTGAATGAGTGGCGGTTGTCGCAGGTGCACTAAGTCTAGCAAACTGCACTAGTTTGCTCATTCACGAGTGATACGGCTTCGCAGAGTACTGACAGACCATCCACCAAGTGGATCTAGTATAGATTCCGCAAGTGTGGCGGTCTAAGCTATGCTTTATTACAAGCCTCTAACTTCTTGTCGGTCACCAACTGCACTGAAGAGACCTGATAGGTCGAAACAGTGTCACTGTTTGCAGTTTTGCTATGTGCATCGCTAGCCTCTTGCATTATTATTTTAATTTATTTGTAAAAAATCAATCGAATAAGCAGCATTTCAAATTGTCTAAAAAATTACAAAAATCTAAACTGGATATTATAAATGTTGTCAAACTGGCTCTTTCGGAATCTAGAAAGTCTTGTCCCCTATGACAGCGGTTCCCAAATTATGGGTCGTGATCCGCCAGTGGGTCGTGGACGGAATTTTGGTGGATCGCGAAAGTCATTCAAAATTTAAATTACTGTATGCTTTGCCTCAAATGATTGGCTGCTCGCCCGAGTGCTGAGGTAGGCGTCTCTCAACAAATATGACGAAGTAAGCTATGATAATCTCCACACGCATCTTCCGCTCAGCAAATTAACATTTTGTATATCTTTTTTGTTTTCACTGCACTTTTTCTAAACACTTCGAAGTACAGGTAAAATTATATGGGTGTCAAAAATTTATATTTTGAAAAATGGATAGTGACTTGGAAAAGGTGGTGAATCACTGTCCAAAGATTTTTTCAAGCTCCGTAATTTGGGACAAGTTCTTTTGCTCGTGTCTCGAGAAGGTTGTTGTTCATGTGATCAAATATCTGGGACTGTCCGTCGACAAAAAGTAAAACCTGTCACCCCAGGTGGGAAAACAGAAAAAGTGGTGGACCCGCATTTATTTCTCATTCTCTCCACCAGACTTGTGAAACGAAAATGCAGGTAAACCTTCACAAAAAAGCTTAAAACGTGAAAGTGCCCCACTATTAGGTTCTATGCTTCGTAAAAGGAAAAGTTGAAAGGCTGCTTCGTAGTTTGTCGTTTTGTAGTTGACAGGTTAGATAACTTTTGTTTTGAAAAGCGTCTATCTTTTCTCAAAAGTATACCTAGACCATGCTCTCGAAATTTTTTGAACCCAATCAAAGTAAAAAGATATTTTCAAAATAACGTCAATCTCCAAAAAATGTCTTCAACCTAAATTGAGTAACAGTAAACCCGAAAAAGATATTGTAGCTCCCCAAATTTGCTTCTAGTTACGCCAATGCCTTTGCTGCTTGGTGAACTGTATGCAATACATTATAAATTGCCGTAGATAGCGAATTGTGATTCGAACCGCCGTTATAATGTATTGTGCTATGAGAAACGCTTAGAAAACCCTGATTAATTTTTGTTGATAATTATCCAAATTGTCCCGACTTTTTTTATTGCTGTACTTGAGATGCTGCAATATTTGGGGTCCTACTTCATAAAGAGGTGTGTTTGAATTAGCGTTGAGTTATGCATAAGCGCGTATAGCATATTTTTGACTATGCAGTGGCGTACGCACGAGGGCTCTTATGGGCGCACGTCCCCGTCTATTTCAGCAATTATTTTCCAAAAATTATCTCGCGCCCCCCTCAGAAAATTGTAAAACGAGATTGTCGGCTGCCCTGATTGTAGCAAATGTGCACTTGACGAAATCTTGCGCTGAGGAAGGTTGATCTCTAAAGGAAAGGTCATACACTTATCCTTGGGCATTACGTCCATTGTTCGCCCATCTCCAAAATTAAATGTCTCGCGCCCCCTCCTCAAGAAATTTCTGCGTACGCCCCTACAATTATGTCGTATGCCAGCGTTTCTCAAACTATGGGTCGCGACCCCATTTGGGGCCGGACGATTTGGTTTTGGGGTCGCGAATCAAATTCAAAGCAAATTGGCTGTATTCATCAGAATTAAAAGCTTTTGTAACCCTCAGAAGAAAATTAAAAGTAGACCTGTAGTAAAATAATGTTGTGCTGTATTTTTAGGGGTAATTCCATCTTTACGCTTTCAGTTGCATACTACAATGTCTGCCTGAGCTTTCAAGTAAAAATAATCAAAAAATCGAAACAATTTATTCACTGTTACTTTCTCATTGTTTTAACACACTGACCGATATCGATCTGGCTGACACGGCTTCAACTTAAAGAAAATTTTCCTATTTGATAAAATTTGACTCTAAAAGTGAGAAAAGGGGAAACTAGGTGGAAATGATCAAGACAAAAAATCAGGAAGAAACAGGATAATTTGCAACAACATGCAAAAAATTTAGTGTAAAATGAAATGGCATGTAGAAATACAGAAACTGCGGAAAAAACGCTGCTAAACTTCATTTTCCGTGGTCCAAACACTGCTAAGGAAAAGAAAAATGTTTATGCCTTATCTGTAATTTAAAATCGTATTTTTCAAGCCTGTCAAGATAGCTTTCGACTACTACTAATCTTCGGAAGATTGGTTTAAGTAGAGCCAAGCGGAAGCCAATGTAAAGTGCGTAAGCTATGCAAGTTGCTTACCACACCAGCAGCATATATTGAGGAAGTGTCATGTTCCCTTGCTTTGGCCTTTTCACGAGAATTTAAAAACTAATTATGTTAGCAACATTTGTGTCAATTCTTGATTTTTCTCAGTATACATTTAAACACATTATTTCAAGAGCAAGCAGTTTTGACGTATCAGTTCATTTCTTTCATAAATCATCGTGCACAATATCCAACTCGTTAGTTGCGCTTGATAAATTTTATAAAATGACTTTTTATTTCGTTAAATTTTTGTTTGCTTCACTATTTCCATCATGTATTCTTTTTTGTTACTGTATAGCCACTTTTGTGGATTGTGCGTATTGGCATAATTTCGCCCTAAAAAAGATACTTGAGATTTGTGATCAGTGGTGCAATTATGGGGGGAAACATCAGAGATAGCTCTCATAGGATATGACAGAAGCAAAAAAATGTAAAAGAACAATTTTTTTGTGACCAAAATATGCAAAATTCTTGCTTTCGCAAGGTTTTCTTCGTTTAATGCTTTGCCCTTCGAAAGAAGATCGAGTTCACGTATTTTGTGTAATTGCTTGATAATAAGATTAAGCTTACTTTATGCTTCGCTCCCCGCTCCCCTCTCAAAACAAAGCACGCCATTGCCTGTAATAGGACGTTTATTGCTTAAATATCATTAACGTGTAGGCTACCCACCCAGGGGTCGCGTCGAAATTTCTTTTCTAAAATGGCGTCGCAGAACAAAAAAGTTTGAGAAGCCCTGTCGTATGCGATGCCGCATTTACACGATGTTGTCTACAGGTTAATTTGGTCTACTCTTTCTGCAAGCGTTTGGAGTGTGCCAAACCAGAGCAAACGCCACCATAGTATAACTAGGTGTTGTAACAAATTTGCGATGATTTATGTAGGTTTTGAATTCGAGGCTTAAAATTCTCGCTTGATTGCTACGAGATGACGCAACAGTAGATGTTTGTTGGGTAAATGCTAAAATAAGAACAGAGAGCTCCTTTCAAACAAGTAAAACTGACTAATGATTGCGTTGACGAGCAATTTAAGTTTAAGGCCACAAAAGACAAACAGTGCTGTAAGAAAAATGATAAAAAATTGCTGATATTAACGCAACTTTCACGCTGATAAAGGGAACTGTTAAACTGCAGACAGAAAACAAAAAATTGTTTTTTTCTTTGAGCAAGCCTACATGGAGTATGGCTGTAACGAAAGATGATGAAACGCGCCAAATATTGTGTCAAAGGCGACAAAGATATGGAACTGCGCATGCTATCGTTGGGTTTGTTTCTTTATTAGTAGGCGCTGGAACTGGTTTAATAATTCTGACCTTACCAACGTTAGCTGTTGAACCTTATGCTAGTATTGGAATTGGATGTGCCGTGCTGGTTTCAATTCTCGAAACTTTTACAATCTGTCTGCCACACACTGCTAAATGGTGTTCTATCATTTTGTTTCTTCTTTGCTTTTTGGCTGTAACAGTGCTAGTGGCAGCTCAAATATTTTTAATAGTTTTTGGTTATAAAGGCATGATCATTCTTCAATCACTCAACTCAAAGAAAATTTCAACAATAATTAGGAACTCCATCTTTCTTTTGGTAATGAATATTTTGTTGAGTATTTTTGGAATTGTCGACTTAGTGATTGCCGCATGCCATTTGTGCATAAACAACACCGAATCTCACCATTCAAAAAACGATCCACAAGATACTGAAAAAAAAGAAAAAAGCATTTATATTGTGTAGGTGAAAGTATTCTATCAACTCAAGTGTTAAAACTTTTACGCCTAAATATAAGTGTGTAAAAACTCAAATAAATCTATATAACGCCATTATTGTTTATTGACTAATCACATAATTTTAGTTCCGGAGCTGCAAAACAGCAGTATTAGCTTTAAAGTAAGCATTAAATAAATATTTAAAAGACTACGGTATCTATCTGAAGAAGGCATTTTATCCTTGAAAATCATTCAGTAAATCAGCATAAAGCCGACCAAGAAAGTGTTATTGTTCTTTTGCAGCAGCTCAAGCTATTACAAGTGATATTTTGAGAACAGACTACAATACCTTCATGAAATACAATATTTTCAAAAAGGTGATTTTTTAAAAACGTCTTTTTCATATTTTTGAAGCCAAGGTAAGGATCTCAGAAGATGAGAGTTCAACACCGCAAAAGACAAAATGCAAACCCTAAAATCTGTCCCTTTTTTGGTAAGCTACCAAATCATCTTTATTTTGGAAATATGTTTTTCAATAAGTCATCCTCTTCTAGGACCATTTTTTGATACCATTTTGCATATGCCAGTTTGATAGAAAAATATTTTTACTGGTTAACTACCTCCTATGAAAGATTGAATACATCCCTTTAAACAAGAGTCAAAAAAAGTTAAAAAATAAAATACAGCATACTGATTTAGTTAAGCTTGATGGTTTCACAGAGATCATCCCTTTCCAATTAAATTTGAAATGGCTTTTACTGCTGAAAAAAGTATCTATTCTTTCATGGAACTTTGAACAGCAGAAGGTTGTTGTCAGCAAATTTGTTGCTTGAAATGCTGGCCACCATCTATGAAATAGCTTTATTTGCAACGAGAGAAATTTTACTTTACACTAGCAGATAACCGACTTAGTAGACCGTCTTAAATTGAGGTGTAAGTCCCTCCTCCCCCCGCAATGCCTGCAATAAGGGGTTTCGCGTGCAGGAGGGCGTCTACCATCAAGTGCTACTCCAAATTCCGTAAAAGTGTGATTTAATACAGGGAGCCCAAGCTGGCCCGCAAACAGGAGGTGGTATATATTGTAAACAGGGAAGTTACAGCCAAGAATTTTTTGATGTTATGGCGTATTTCATTCGTTGTCTTTAAAAGAAATCTTTGCCCGCATTTCGAGCCAAAATTGATCAGCATGTAACTTCAAAAAATACAGCTAAGTCTCCTTGACTCCTCCTGCCTAATTGCATTCATGCTCCCTCAGTTAAAAGCTTGCTAGGAAAGGCTAAATGCTTATTCTAGCTACGCCATGGTTCAAATTGTTCCCCGTATTAAAATATTGTAGATTTACTAAGCCTACTGTGAAACAAGATTCATCATCGCAAATTGCGATTCGAGTTAGATGTATAGTAGGTACTTAGGAGGTCATGGAATGGAATTAGAGTTTGGTGATAAGCTACTTACCTCTATATTACTTTCTCTGAAGATCTCAGTTAAGGTAGTGAAAAGTCACCTTACAGGCAAAAATAAACCAAAAATAGTTGCTGATCTCTGATCAAATTATGGTTTATTTTGGGCTTTATTTATTTTACCGTCGAACACACCGTTGATCAATTTTGGGAAACTGTAAAATACTTCAACTGCAAATGAGTTAAATCTATTTTTAAAAGCAAATGAAATTGTGGTGTATTTTGTTCTTTCTGGTGGTATTGGTTCCATCCATAAGAGGATTATTCCTCGAAGGAAGATTAGTCAGCAATAAGGTGAGTTTTTGTTTGTTCAGAAAGGATCCCTTTTCGAGTGCACGGACAAAAAATAATAAAGAGACTAAATCTTTCTTGTTTTGGATCTTTGATCAAAATCATAATTACAGTGTTGAAAAGTTTACGAGTGAGCGGTTTGGCTGTCGCTAATACATTTGGTGACGGGGCCCTTTCCCCTTTTGATTATGCAATGCCCTTTTTCCGGTTAGTAGACATGGGGTCCCTAGTTAAGATTGCCTCAAAGCTGCCTCACTTAATGTGTTTGTTACAAATTACCTTTAATATGTTCTTTTTTATACTTTCACGTGTGAGTTTTTCTCGACAATTTCCCCACTCTAAACGCTCTTGCAATTTCTGGAAACCACAGTTGTAGTTTGCAATTAATAATATCAGTTTGATTTAAATGTTGCACAATATGATGTTATTTATAAAACCAAAAGAACTAATGTCGTATATCAAAGCAAACAAAGACAATCAAACTCAATCAATCGTGGGTAGATATGGCTTGCAACAGGTTTCTTATTGAGTTTAGCGCTGATTTCATGTAAAAAGAGTCTTAGGAGGAAAGCAGGGGACCGGAGGCAGATGTTACACTGCTTTTTGGGAGAGTTGGAGAGCTTGACTTTTTAAATAGCATTCGTCCTTGATACCGAGGTCATTACGTATGTACTTGCTTATGCTTGTGTAAAAAATGTTTTCATACGGTATGAAAGGTTCAAACCGCAGTCGCTTTGACATATTCATAACTGACGTAGTCGTGTATCCAAGATGTTCCATATAGAGAGGTGAGGATCACGTACCGCTCTCTTCTTTTACAACAATATAAGCGGGCTAGAACATAAAGGTAAAAGTAACTCTGAATTATTAATATCATCTAAAAGATAAAAATATTTTTTCATAGTTTATTCTTTTTTAGGATTGGGCATTTTTGGGTCGATTTTGCTTTCTGAGTGACATTGGACGTTTACATTTCAAGTTCAACTATCCATCGGTGAGATTTTTTTGTCAGTTTATTGTGCATGGTTTCCTCTTTCTTTCATTTACAATTAACTTACAGTAATGTGCTACCGGCTTAAACAAAGAACCAAGATTTTGGGCTACTCAAATTGTTTTAGTAGATTTCAGATAGGGGGGAACTTTTCTTCCAAGTTTTAAGGAACCAAACAAAAATCCAAAATAATACTTTATTGAACATAATTAAATCAAAATAAGAATAATTAACATAACAAAATTTTCCGAAGCTTTTCGTCCTCTCTCGGGGACTTCATCAGGGCTAAACAAATAAAGTTAACGTTAAATTTAATATGATATCCAGATACTAGACACTAATGATTCCATTAGTAACGTTTTATCACTGTACCTCTCAATGAAACGCGAGCAGAAGCGACTTCGCTCCTTGTAAATGACCTAGTTTTATGTTTAGGGATGGCTTAAGGCGTTTGATTAACAGCGCTTCCATTAGCTCGGTTTCGGTGTTAAAACGGCACTTTTTCAATAATGTAAAGTTTTTCTCTGCTGGCATTGTTTCTCTGCAGGCTTTGTACTGATCGAGATGAGATTTGATAGCGGAGTTGGATGAACTTAAGTTATTGGAAAAATGGTTTTCAATTCTGACGAATAGTTGTCTAGTCGTCATACCGATGTATGACGTGTTCTTATCACAAGAACAAGTATATTTATAGACATCATTCGATCAGAAAAGAGCGGGTAAAGGAAATTTAAGGTTGAAATACGAGATTATTTTAAAAGTTTGATAGGCTATTTTTATATCAGTGCTCAGTTTGTCGCGAAACAATGCAGCAAGGCGTTTACTAAATTTGATGGATGCGGTACCAATATATGGGAGGGTTAAATAAGAATTTAGGTTAGGGGTATTGTTGGAGAAGTCTCTAGGAGATTGTCCATTCTGATTTTTGAATTTATTCTTAAATTTGTCAATCACATTGGAATGAAGGATATTGGGTTACCGTTCCGTTTAAATAGGGAGATAATACAATTAATTTCGGTTTTTAGTAACAAATCATTTGAAGAGTATAAATAAGCACGATGTAATAAACAATTGATAAGGCCTCGTTTCCAGGACCTAGACGCTATTGCTGTTAAAATGTGAGAGTACTCCGGTAAAAGTTGGTTTGCGGTATACACAGATATTGAATTCTCCATCGCAAATCGTTAGTTCGACATCAAGAAATGGTGGTGAGGGGCCTGAAGCCTCCTCACATGTGAAACGAAGATTGGGGTGCTGTTTGTTAAGCACTTCTAAGAACACTATTATTTTGGATTTTTGTTTGGTTCCTTAAAACTTAAAATTGTTTTAGCAATTTTAATAGTAAATGAAATTGATTTCGAAACGTCAAATAAATATTCGACGTAACTTGAGTTTGTTTGGGTACGAATTACCTCTGCGGCAGGTGTAAATGCAGGCCGCCCAATCAAATCTTAACTGTGCCTCGTCTGTCAATTTAAAAAATTTTACTTAAATTTAAAATTGTTTGCCGTAAGTTACCGGGTTCGGAACGAGATCGGGTGTTCTTCAACGCCACAATCTCACAGTAGTTAGTTTTTTTCGAAAGAATTGAACTCGGAATTCTGAATCGCAAGGTGAGGATTGCTTCAATATTTTTTTCTGCCGCACTCATTGTTGGTGGTTTGGCGTTTGATTGGAATAATTAAAGTCAGTTTCGTCACAAGGGAGTGTAGGGTAGCCTAATTGGGACTATTTTTGAAAACAACATCAGCCACTGGTCTCCAAAAAATGTGTTCGCCTTTATTTGAGTTTTATTTGGGGGTTGCTGAAAGTTATTTTTGTGTTTGAGTGAGAATTTTCGAGGGAGCCACCGGTGTTACGTCGTCCAGTGACGTCACTGATTTCAACGAGCAGTTTATCGTTGTTTTATCTTAAGAATTCTGACGTCAGCAAAAGGATTACTAACGCGAATTAAAAGTTGAGAAAATGTGTTTTAGAATCACTGTTGCCACAACTTATTGCTGTATTATGATGAAGGAAACCAGTGGTCGTCGGTTTACAAGAATGATTCAAAGGTATAGGCAAACAGAAGCGTGTATTGGGGTAGATGGGACGTGTCAAGTCTATTTACATACATATTTCGGACGTGGTTTTCAAGCACTTTAATATAAATATGGCTGCCTCCGTTTTTGTTATCTTAAACTCGTAGACAGATTTGAAAGTTTGAAAAAAAGTCGGAGCTTATGAGAGTTTTGAGCGCTGCGTCTCTTGAAAGGAAAACTTCTCTTGCAATGTTCAACCTGCTTCCAAAAACATTTAGGGCAATTAATCCAAAATTTGTCGCTTAAATAGCTGACGGGAGTGGGATCTCATATTCTCACTCACCCCAAGCAGATCGCCAGTGCCAGGAGCTTGAAAATGGACCTGGGTTTCTTTAAAGTCAAAATTTTGAACCAGAGAGCCCAAAGCCACATGCGAAATGAACGTGTGCTAACGAGGTGCTTATTAGCTTTGTTTTTCCTTTTACAAATTAGTTTTCAAAAGAGATATCAGTTTAAAATTAAAAACGACAAAAGTCTTGTAGAAACTGTTTTTACTTTATTAGTGTTCCACAGTAAATATCTGGGTCTAAAAACAAAAGAAAAGCGTTCTTTCAATTTAACTTAGTTTTGATTTCAGAACTGTCTCGAAAAGGAGGGTGCGTTACATAACTCAGCTTATCAAATCATTACTTTAAAACCTGAAGAAGTCTGGAGTGGATGCAAGGTGATGGGAAGCCTAACTTTAAATTTTTTAATTTTGCTACTTATGTACAAAGAAAATCAATTAATCAACAACCCAAGAATCACAATCAAGCGGTTGCGTTAGCTAAGTAATTGCATTACTGAATAAAACAACTTTCATTTCAATAGATAGACAAGTATATTGGGCTGTGTTGAAGTGATGGTAATGCAGGAATATGCCTTTGGTCGAAATAACTTGCAATCGGAGTTCCACTATTTTTGCTGCTTAAGTCTGGGCTGTGATGTAAAGTATTGAGCTATCAAAACGTTTCAAAAAATCTGTTCACATAAATATGAGCAACATTCTTTATTTTTCCGTAAAAATATGAAACAGAATCACTTTTTGGTCTTTTTTGGGAGGATGTTTCTCAAACTAATTTCAACAATCTTAATCATCTTTCAAACTAGTTCAAATACAGCCCTTAAATATAACCATTATTTATTATTCAAAAATGATCTCTAGTTTCCTGAAACTTTATATCTTAAACAGTTTATTTAGTAGCGAAAAATTGTCTTTTCAATCAATTGATGATTGCATTTTACACAGGAAAAGAACGCAAGCTCTACTTTGAGTCTTTATTGCGATGGAAAAAGGAGTTTTCGGTCGGTTCGAGAAAGATGGTGGTATATGGCAATTAGTAATTGTGAAAGTGATTATTTGTAGCTTACTTTATTTTTTTCTTCTGATCATCTATAAAGTGTTTACTTTGGAGTTTGTCTGCAATCACATAAATAACAGCAGTCACATACACAACAGGGTTAAAGCGGATGGCCGAACAATAGAAAGATGGCTGAGCCTAAATCTGGGGTGAAAATAACACCTTCTTCACAATAAAATGTGGATTGTATTGTGAATTGCTTCTACTTTTTATCCGAAAAAAGTACAGATGCTATCAGTATCTATCTCTAGTTGTAAGATTCGTAACCAAATAGGCGACAATTCTGCTTCAATAATTATGAATACAGTGCTTTTGCTAACTTGTATAGCGATGGAACGAGCTTACATAATAGACAAAAGCCTGCCGTATAACAACATGACCAACCTGACAGACTATGCTGTTGAAAACGAAAAGCATTAAAAACGTTGAAACGTTGGTAGGCAGATTGGTTGGTTGGTTTACTACTCTTCTTCCTTGGAATGGAGGTACGGCGAGAGCGGCAATCCAAGTTCACGCCATCAACCTAATTGAATTAGGTTAGGGAAAAAGTGGCAGTCCATTTCAAACCAGTCATGAATGCAAAAATAACTGACTGGTAGTCCCACTACCAACAAAGCGGACTGCCATTGGTTAGTACCCAAGATTCGCCTCTTACAATATGCTGGGTGAGCAACTTCACTATTCCAACCTGGTGAAGTCGGTATGGCTTATTGATGACTGAACAATTAAATAAACTTAAAATTTATATGACTGTCAGAGAAGTTGTTATTTTTTTGCCTGCATCTCATAAACTGCTTTCTTTAAGGAGGAAAATTCGGGGACGGTATTGACATAAAGTACGATCTTCAATTAACGAATGGACACTCATTTTGGAACAAACATTTCTCAGCGGACGAATTCGGTAAGTTCATAGTTTCTCGCTGACTTGGTCTGTGGTTCACCAAAAAGTAAAATGACTCCTGATTTAGGTATTTTGGAAGCGGATCTTTTCTTCCTCATCCTATTTTCGCTCGTCCTTGGTTTGTCAGTCCTAGCAGCAAGTAAGATATAGTCGATCTATTAAAAGCAAAGACTTATATGGGACTTCAGAGATGACTAGCCTACGCCTCTATGAACTAGGTATTTTAAACACAAAACTGCAATTCTGCAATACTCATTTCTCTTAGCGAAGCTTATTACAATAGTTTAGCACTACGGTTGCACTTAGGTTGCATGAGGAGAAAGTGGTTCAACAAACTCACTCTGCCCTGAAACCTCAAAAAATTTTATTGATCGGCATCTTTCTGGTATTCGATGATATTTTAGGACATTTTTTCCATCAATTCAACTTCTTCAAGTTTGACATAACATGCCGTCTTTCTTAAAAAAAGTGTAATTAATTTGCTTTTAACTTCCAGTGAACCTCAACCAGAGAAAGCTGCTTCATTCAACGTACAAGCTTTTCATAATGTGTGTTTTATTGGAAGGTGAGACTGATCGAATTGCATTTGGTTTTTCATTTTATTGGCAGAGCCAAAAGGGGCAAAGTGGCAAGGTCCCCTCAACTTTTTGAGCCCGATCAAGGCAAGAAACTACTATAAAGTAAAATGGTAGCAATACGTCGATGCCACCAAAAAAATGTTCTTCTTCTGTCCAGAAAAAAACGTGATCTCCAAAAAAAGGTCATCAACCAAAATTGAAATCCAAAGAGATACCATTTTTTTGGCTACCTAAATGTTCCATTCTGTTTATCTTCCACAGCTCGCAGTTAAACTGTGGCAGTATATTACAAGTTTGTATTTGATTCTTTTAATAAATTAATTAAAGGGATCGTGGTGTGACGATCGCGGAGACATCACATTGGGTAGCGTCATTACAACACAGAAGCAGTCTCTGTTGAAGTTAAGATAAACCAACAAATAACAAATGACCTGAAACTTCTCACATTTCCGCGTAATAGCGAGTGGTAGATAAGACAACTGGCTATGCCAAAATCGTAAGTCTTTAGTCGAACCCCAGTTAGATGTGAACCCAGGGTTTAGGAAAGCCTAACAATTGTTAACAGCTAAAGCAGCAAAAAAAGGAAAAGATAACTTTTACTCACTTCTGGGTGATTTTGATGCTTACACCCACTTCACATGTAATTGTTTTTGTGCAAATACACAAGAAGCCTACAGTTTAAATACGAAGATTATTTTGTAACATGTTTTTTAGTATTTGGACTGCTGATTATCAGCATTGCGTACATTACTTATGCTTCAAATGGAATTCCGAATCGAGGCCTTGAAGTTGTTGGTATGCCTGCTTAATGTGATTAATTAATTTTTTGGACGTAAATTTTAAAGTAAGCTTGAGATTAAATGTTGTGGGGCTATGATTGAGATTCTATCACCGTCACCACAGTCCTTATTCATGTTCGAAAAAACGAGCAAATTCTGTTCTTTGGGTACTGCACTCTAGGGGACGTAGTATCAAGGTGACAACCTGCCTTAATGAATCCAATTAATACATTGCTTATTGATGCTTGCAATCAAACAATCATGCATTTTCACCTTACAATGAATGCGCTGTTGTGATCTTGAAAAAAGCATTATACAAGGATACATTTTTGCTTTCTGAATTCTAAAGCGTGTTCTGCACTAAAGGCAAGTGTGCTCAATTCTTTGTTTGTTTGTTTTATCTTAACTTAGTTGCAAACAGCGCTTGACCTCACTGTAGTCCAGGCTTAATAGGCGTTAAATTCATCTAATGCAACATCAGGCAATTCAAGCGGCATCTTGGGAATTCCAAAGCAGTAGCTGATGCTTTAATATACATAGCTCCACTACTGCTTTGCTGCAAATCTGTAGGATAAAATGCAATAAAAAATCCTATCGACTTTGAATGCTAGCCGCGGGCACCTTTTTCAGCGCCATTTAAGCTTTTTATCAAATTATATTTTACCCGCTACTTTCTTTCGCAGGAAAAAGTTTAGGTTCAATAGCGGAGTTGCTGTTCTTGCTTCTGCTCCTACTCCTCGCGAAAGGATTTACCGTCACTAGAGGGCGGCTGAGTTACGGCGAAACGATTAAATTGTCTGTATTCATGACTGTGTATGTCTTCACCGATATTGTCCTCTTTCTATACGAATTCGTGGTAAGTAAAATGTATCAGATACTTTCACAACGATTGGGTTACTTTATTCCAGTTTTTCGAAAATTTTTGGTTTATATAATTAACGATGGTTAATCACACTTCGCCGAAGGAATTTTTGATAATCATCTTGCAAGTCTTGTGCAATTTATCGCAATTTTATCAAATAAAGCTTGTTATTTAACATACTTTTATCTTCAATAAGTTATTTCCTATCACAGCCTACTTTATAGCAAAATCCATCAGCAGGATCAAGCTTGGATTTTTCAGGTCACCTAAGCTGCCCTCAATTGATAAATAGCCAGGGTTTTTGTGAGAGCTGAACCAGGAATGGAAAAGGAGGTTATCCATATTTCCGGAATTTCTCTCTTTTCAGTTACGTCGGCAGATTAAAAAGATCTATTTCGCACCTTTGTTATGGTGGGGATATTTGTCCAGATATCAAAGAGGGTGTAAAAGAAAGGTTTACCTCATTTAATTCTACCCATGATGGTATTTCTGGCTGTGCCACAATAAGGTGTAAAAAGACGCAGACATTAGATTAGGGACTATAATCAGGTCAAGCTGTTGCGTCTATAAGTATTCTACCGGAAGCAGTAGCCTCCAAGCTGGATTAAATCCAATGGGAGCTTTGGTGCGCCTTTACTAAAAAGAGGCCTATTGTTAAGTGCCCCCTACAGTTTCTATAAATTGTAAGGTGTTCTCTAAACAAAATGATTCCATCTTGATGTCAAGGGTTCCTTTTTATCCATGATTCTTTAGCACGTGCACCCTGTGATTTCCCCTTAGATCAGCAATGAGTAGCCTACTGAAAGATTGATGTATTTTTTATTAAATTGTTTCGTCTTCAGTTTTTTGATCCTGGTCTTGTGCTATACGTGTACGAATCCCCGGCTGGTCATGGTTGGATAGTGTTACGTATCTGTGCATGGCTATGGTTCACTTGCGGAATTATTTTCACTTTGAAACATTATCCAGAAAAAAGCGGATTTTATTATCCTCTGTACACAATGTATACTCTTTGGTAAGATCCTACTTGCTCCAGCGTATGTACTGTAGATCAATAGCCGCTATAACGTATTAAACATGTTTCGCGATCCAGTTAGAGATTTAAAAAAAAATTTTAAATGCTAATTGAAATTTGCCCCCAAGTCAACAAAAGCCTGTATCTTGTATGCATCCTGGTGACGCTACGTCATCGACAAACAAAAATTTGGCGAAATTAAGTTTCCCTTACCACAGATCTCAAACTGGGTCACGAAGAATAGCTTGCTTGTGATGCAGAGTAGTGGTGTGTAAACTGCAGCCCGCGCCGTGAAATGTTGCCTGCGGGAAGGATTGATCATGTGGCCGGCCACATGGAATTTGGTGGCCTTGGATGACCTACCTGTCTCATCTTTGTGGTAAAGGCTGCCGCAGTTGGCAGCGTATAAAGCTTTATGCAGTTTGGAAAGCTGTTTTTTGATTAAAATTTTATAATCGCATGTGCTCTGGCTCTTTTCACTTAGGCCGGATAGACCTACAAGTGAGTGCGTCATGAAAAGCGACAAAAAGCAGCTTTTCTCAAAATTGTTTTTAAGTTTGTTAAAGTAACATTGCTAAATCTTTATATCTTGGTAAACTCGCAGGTTTTACGCAGTGCCAATTATAGCATTAGTTGCCACATACTCCATCCCAAAGCACATGAGAGCAAAGATCGTGAATGGCATTGAAAGAATGATTGATTTTGGGGCGTATTCCGTTTTCTTGGTAAGTATATCAGTACAAGATTGCTTGCAAGTTGAAGGAGCTCAAGCCCCTGAAGTGCTTTTTTTTGACAAAATTATTTTCTCCAGATCTAGAAGTATCATAAAACTGCTTTTTCCTGGAGTAAAACAGCTCCATAATCTATTTACAACCAAGGATTCTACTACTTTGCCCTTTTCTTTTTGGCTTGGCTTTTGCTGAAAGCAGTTGTTAGGCCACATTTTTTATTTATGTTTTACAGTATGCCATGTCACAACCAAAGATACAACCAGGTCGGGCTGAGAAGGCAAGAGACTTAAGGTTGGTTTTAATTAGGCGTAACCTGCCGGCGTAGCGTAAATATTTTTGTTTGTCTATTTGAAGTTATTTTACGGTCAAAAACGCTCCGCGCATATAGTTAGATAGAAAAACAAATAATTTTTACGCTAAGCGTAATGAAAAACCAGCCTTAAGTCTCAAAAAAAAAATCATTATTGTTTGAGAAATCTAACAGCTTTGTCATAAAAAGCTGTAATTGATTTAGTCAGGCCCTGTTACAATGTTTGTTGGTTTCAGCTAACATCGCTTCAGAGCTTTTATTTTGCAAAGACTGATTATAAAGTTGTTAATAGAAACCAATTGCCCGCATTCTCACCTCAATCTAATCAGCAAGAAGTTTGCTGAAGTAAATATCAGCCACTCGCAACTGCGCATTTGTTTGAGTGAAGAAAAAAAGAGAGATTATTTTATTTTCAAAACCCTCTAAAGTTCAGATTTTGAGCAACAAGTTTTAGATTTTCTAAAGCACCGTTTCTCAATCAACGGATCACAGCAAAACGCGGGTGCCACGTACGGCTTCAATTTTGAATTTTCAAGACAGTGGTACCATGTATGCGGAAAATATAGATTGCAATATTAGTCGATCTACAAAACAAGCCACTACCTTTAAATTGGATCAAAATGCAAACATTTTTTTTCAAAAAGGTCGATCCCAAAAAAAGACTTCGCTTTCAATTTGAATGTTTAAAAAAATGGGTCACGAAATGTATTACAGATCAAAAATGGACCACGAATACAAAAGATTGAGAACCCCTCGTCGAAGGTATTATTTCACTAGAATCACTTGAAAAACAATTGTCTTCTTTCTCTTTATGAGCGAGATTCCTAATAACCTCTCTTCTTATCACTTTCAAATTTAGTTTGCGAGAAGTTAACTATTATATCTGCGTTAAGTGATAAACTATTGCACTCAGCGACTTCATCAAACTTTGTGCATTCAACTCCTAAAGTAAATCATCAGCGATGTTTCTAAGCATCAGCAGTTCCCAAATTGTGGGTCGCCAACAATTTTCTGGGGATACCTGTGATTTTATAAATTACAGAAATATCAGAATGTTTTCAGTCTCGTTCTTGAAGTTTCAGAAATTAGCAAAATACTCACAAATAATGATCCTAAAACAAGAGTTTTCACTTTTTTTGGAGCCGAAAGTAGCAAAAAAGTTATGCTAAACTATTTTATTTCCAGAAAAAGGTCTTCATCTTCATTCTGAGACAACAACGCCTTCAGTTTCCCCAGAAAAAAAACAAGGTGTTGGGCCAATGATCAGGATCGTAAATACTTGCAGACGTCAGATCTTTGCTGAAATAGGGGTTGCTTAAAATATAGTTAGGGGACCACGGCATTAGAGTACGTGGCACCCCCGTGACTGGGACAAAAACTTCCTCGCCGAAAATTATCATATTAATAACCTCTATCAACTCCCAGTGGGACATCAGCTTTTTTTAGCAATAAGTTGCTAAAGATTTCCTCCCAATATACAATAGAATAACCCGGAGTGATGTCACCTTCCTCTCTCTTTTTGTGACGCAACAATAAATCACCTGAAAGTCGGCGTGATAGAAATAATGAGCAAAAACAACAAGTGGAACAATAGTATCTTTGTCCTTCAGTCACGAGAACATCTTTCGTCGGTTTCAATAACTCGTGTTTAAACCCGCTTTAAGTTACCAGCAGGCGAACGTACTGCTAGCCTTGCCATCAAGCAAAGCGTGTTACCGTGATGCGCTTTTTATGAAGGCAACCCTCACAGTCATCAAAAGATTTGAACGCAAGAAATTAAGCTTCACATTTACTATGCGATTTCGACAAAATTTGATTGCATCTATGAAAGCCAACGCTCGGGCCGCGATTTGAGCTCCTGATCATACGCTTGCAATGTCTAAATCGATCGAATGGCTTCAAAAAGTTGCAATTTTTTTTGCTTCAGGCTCTCATGCGCCCTCAAGCCGCGAATAGAAACTTCCCGTATCACGTGCGCACCACGCAAATAAGTGCGGCCACAGTTACAGGAAATGACAACCCCACGCACTTCCGACACAACGTGTACGAGGAAGTGTCCATGGACACCCCGCGGCAGAAAAACATCTCGAACTTGTTCTACGTAGGTGGAAACACGAATGATGGAGACTGGAAACATCAAACCGCAGAACACAGATGGTGGGAATATTTTCGTTAAAAAAAACAGAGTTAAAATGATAAAACTACTATTTACCGCTTGACAAAAATACAACCACGTGACATGAGCACCTACCAATGGCAGCCCGTCTTTTTGGTTTTGGGCTATCAATCAATATCTACAGTCGGTCTTGTAGAACTGACTCTTTTGTTTTGCTTGTCCTGCTTGACATGCTCCTTCTTGCTTGACAGCGATTGGGATGCGAGGTATGGATACTCCGTTTCACACAGTGTCTTCATCTCAAGGAAGAGAAAGAATAATCATTATCACTACTTCAAAATAAAGATGGTAAATCCCTTTAAATATGCTGACATTCTCCCTTTGTAAAATGAACTATTTCCATGCAATAAAAATCAATAATCTGAGAATTTTTTTTGTTGACTAAATCGATGGTTCTGCCCACCACTGTGTCTGTCTCACAACATTTCAAAATATTTTTCCAAATTATTACTCATAATATTTGTGTTTGTAGTTTTTATTTTGTTTTCTTCACTAAAAGCCTTCTGTAAGTGTGAATTCAAATTATGTAATTTTTTCATGTTTCTTGTCTGGGCCAAACATTACAGATTGTATTACACCTTTCTTTCAACTTTCTTTAGTGGAAAAAAAATACAGCAATTGTTAAAACACAATTCCTGTGCAAATCACGACTTCTTCAAAGGTTTTGATGCTAGCCAGCAGCAAATATTTCAACCATCATTCTTATTGTGACCAATAGCGTATATAAAGTTTTCTAAAAGGAGAGCCAAAATTTATGACGTCCCCAGTGAAAGCACTACTTACGGCAATTTTTGGCGCCACCAACAACAACGCTGTAAGTGTGAGATCATGTCTTGTCGTTATTATCATGATCTGTACAATTTTCTAAGACAACAGTATTTTACACCTTAAGGGCAAATGGTACAATGCCCCCCCCCCCCCATATTGCCTTAGCTATAATTATACTGCAATATAAGAAGGTGGTTTTCTTTGGTTTCAAGTGATACAATTCTATTTGCAAAAAAGAGTTTTGCTTTAAAAAGATCTTTAAAATGAGTTTTGAATGTCGCACAAGTATTTTAAGTGCTTTAGTGCGAGAGAAAAGCACTTGAAATATAAATCACAAAAGAAATTTCCTGAACTTACTCGTAGATGTGGCTAATAACTTGCATTTGTAGTTGCTTACAACACTTCTTGAAAAGAAACAAAGTTTCGATTGTGGCAATGATTCAGCGCAGTAGTGCGGTATGGCTACAAAACGTAGCCAGCGCCTAGCTGGCAGTAGAGCACCCCTATCAACCGTCATTTTTGCAAAAAAATTTTGTCGGTAATGGAAAAATTTTTCTTCAGATCGTAGTTACCAATAATTGTTGACGTGGAGCATTTTTTCTACTCGCAGTGTAACACAATCGTATGGTCAAGTTATGGTTTAAACTCATGTCATTGCCATCATGCATGGCGCTACGAAACATTAACCATGTTGCCGGCAACAAAAACAATAAAATCCAAATAAACAAAATCGACGAGTTTTTTCCAAAACCTGAAGTCATAGTCAGCGTATATGCCAACAATTTCTATTTTATATATTCTGTTTTAGAACCACTCTGTCGCAAGAAATCATCGTTGGTCTAAAGTAGAAGAGACTGAAAATGAAAAGAACTCTTCAACTTTGGACATTAAAATACCGACATACTGATAGGAATACCAAACTAATTGTGAAATTTAAACCGGAGTCCAATATGCTGCTTTATTCCGCATTAGTAAAGAAAATGCGGTGGCCTATCAAGGAATTGCTGTTGGCGTAGTTGTGAATCATAGGACAGAATTCTACGAACAAATGTAAATGGATTTATACGAAATTCTACGAACAAATCTACAAACACAGGACATCATATGGAATAAACGTTTCCATGAAAAGATCTAAAAGGATTTTAAGTTCGTACCCAGCACTCCTCAATTTTTTCTATGAGTGAACAGGTTTACCCTGATAGCGAAATCAATAACAGCAGGAAAGGAGGCTAAATGACAAACTACATGTAACCTGGAGCAGATTGCCAAGTACGAGCGAGAAAATGGTTGTTTTTATGGCCATATATTACTTATTTTTGTTGTAGTTGCATGCTACCGTTCAAAAGAAATTGCGAGCGGTTTTGTTTTAGTTTGTGTACATTAGGGCAGAGTGAATTTGATAACCATAAAAAGATAATTTTCAAGTTTGGCCAAATGTTCTACAAACACGTTTAAAAATAACTTTAGTGAGTAGCAGCATCAGTTGTCACTGCTACCCGCCACCTGGTGCTTAGCCGCATTTGAATTTAGGCAATTTTGCCATAACTTCTGATATACAGAAGCCAAAAGCTGATTTTGGTATCAAAAAATGTAGAGTATGCAAGTTTATATATACTTTAAAACAGTCTTTTTGCTAAAAAAGTTTAGTTGTTGAGTTATTCAAGGTACCCAATAATTAAGGCTTTCTAAAAACCAAAATTAGGATTTTAAACAAAATGATGTCCAATGTGCATTGTGCAATTGTATATGATGCAAAATATTTGCATTTGCTGCACATTGCTCTCTTTACAAAGTACAATAAACTGCAAATATTTGGCATGAATTTCCCTTACCTTTATCACAATAACAAAACCTAATAATTATTTTCTTACTTTGGCAGCATTTGCGTTGCATTTAAGATAGATCAAAACTTTGTTTATCTGTAAGACAACGTATTTCAAAAGCAATGGAAATAAGAATAAAAAGCAAATTCCTTAAAAGTACTGCACAAAAAATTTGTTTTTACTAGTGCTTCCAATTTGCAGAAGGCCAGTTTCCTACAGCAAAGGATATTATTGAAAGAATGCTCAATAAAAAAACTAGTCTAAGCGAATCATAGCAATGTACATTGCTGATGAACTCATACGCCATTAAGTGTTCTGCACTTTTTATACGTTGCACCAAAGACCAATAAAATGAAATGAAAAAAATGAAAACATTTTCTCGCTTATGCAATTGCCCAATGAAGAAAAGAGGCAAAATATTTATCCTGGATGTTGAAAAATTATGTCAGCAAACAACAAGCTATTTGATATTTTCTGCTCTGATTCGAAAGGAAGAAGAAAATTTTAGCTTACCTATCAATTGCGCAAGTAAGATGCTGATTATATTTTTTCACAAATACCAGAAAGGAAAACGGCCAGTGAAGAATCTGCCAATTGCAGAAAAATTTAAACAATCCGATGCTCAGTTTGCTAAAGCAAAGCAAAAGCAGATAGGCAAAGAACTACAGCAAAAAAAGGTGGATGTTTATCCACAGCTTGCTCGAGTTCTAGCAGCTTCCACTGAGACATATTTTTGTTGAATTAGATGGATCAACTGTCGGACCAAATAATTTTTCAGGCCCTGTTGGAAAAAGCCTTGTTGGGCTAGTATCAAATTGGAAAGTCACTAAATTCCAGCCTATTCCTAATTCTACTTTTCTCGTGTTGCCTCAACCTTTACTGGAAGTCATTAGTTCCGACCGGTATTATTCCTACAGAATTCTTGGGCAGAGATTCTTGAAGAAGCAGATGAAAATTTTCAATTGTTGGAGGTTGGAGAGTTATGCCATTCCAGGTGGCTCATCTTAGCTTGCAGAATACTGCGCTGTTATGTCTTTGTTTGTAATTTTTTAGAAATACTACAGATAATGGCACAAATCTGCATCAAAATTTATTTGTCTTCCTGGTTTGACATAAAGAAGAATGCAAAAATATCTGATGATTTTATTAATCATTTCAACATGATGAGAAGAATAGCAACCTTCCCACATCAGACCATCAAGACCGTTGGATTAAACAAAGAAATTAAACTCAATGCAAAGAAACTCATTTTTTTGCACATCCTGATGATATCCTGTCGTCAATGCTTGGAGATGCCAATTATATAGTGCGAAGCGTGTCTGCGGACAAAATCCCGAATCTGCATTGTATTGTAGGATTAGTGAGTCACTCTACAGTCACTGTACAGAACTAAAATAAAGTGGGGCAAGCTGAAGATAAAAGCGTTGGCTTTGGCATAGTTTCAAAATCATACATCCAAAATTTTTTGATATTGCAAGTAAATTTTAATGCAATAAGTTACCACGAGATGGTCGATATTAACTCATCAAATGTTTGAGAACCACCACTGTTGAAGCTTTTGTCAGATGAGGAAATTGAAAATGTAAGAAGAGCTTTTCAATAAAGTTCCAACACCCATGTCATAATCAAGCCATTGAGAGGGATATAAAACTAGTTAGTGAATCAAGTTTATTCGTTTGTGGATTTCCAAAACGAGATAGAATTTTTCGGCAAAAACTCTATTCCAGAAAATTTTTGACGGGTTATGATATGAAAAACAATTCAACTGCGAAACTGTAGCGTTGCACACTACTTTTGTTGCTTGACTAAATTTACGTCAACTGATTCGTAGGATATGCAAAAAAGCATTTTGTTTTGTCTATGAGGGGAACCGTAGCCACCAGCAAAAACTTGGGGTAAAACTAGATTTTTCCGTTTGACTCAAAAACTAAACATTTTCAGAGAAAAGACTGTTTTAAAGTATATATAAACTTGCATACTCTACATTTTTTGGTACCAAATCAGGTTTTGGCTTCCGTATATTAGAAGTTATGGCAAAATTTCCTAAATTCAAATGCGGCTAAGCACCAGGTGGCGGGTAGCAGTGACAATTGATGCTGCTACTCACTAAAGTTATTTTTAAACGTGTTTGTAGAACATTTGGCCAAACTTGAAAATTATCTTTATTGATATATACCATTTTTTGAAATTAACTCGTAGTGTACTGTACATTGTGCAAACCTCAAGACCACAGCGTTACTGTGTCCTTGGTAAATGCATGTTACGATGACATCTTTTTTAAATGCAAAAAGCAGATTTTGTTACAAGGCTTTGGTATAACCAGGGCTGCAAACTCGGTTGATTTTTATATCGAGTTTAAGTTCGAGTTCAGCTTGTTTCACGAGTTTGAGTTCAACTTCGAGTTCAACATTTTCATTTTTGCGAGTTCAAGTTCGAGTTAGAGTTCTATGAAAATTTATCAAATTTTTTCGAGTTCAGAAAATAAAATGATTGACTTAGCCTAATCACGTTTGCAGTAAAATTACGCGTTCAGACTTACGTTCAAACATCTGTTGTAATAAACTAATGTCGTTGCCATAACCCAGGCAATATGTGCAGTCCCGTAGCACTCCAACTTCGGGCCCCCCCCCCCAAAGTAAGCGCAAGAGCCCCTGCGCACAGGTCATATCACTTTAGAGGTGTAAAATTCAAAAGCTGCATTAAGAAAATACACCACAATTTGTACATAAGTAAACAGGCTAATGTCAGAATAAAGCATGTCGATACCGAAGGTGCAAGTCATAAAAAATTCGGCACCGATGCCAGAGTTCAGTAGGACATTTATGCAGACACTGCGAAACGAAAGCAATGACACTGAAAAACATGAAAAAGTTATAAAAACACAGTATCATTTAAATAGTCTGGAGCGAACCTTTTTGTTCGCAAATGCTGTTATGACATTGTCATAATCAAGAGATCGGGCGCAGTCATTTTCGATTGACAACATGGCTAATGAAGATAGTCTACTGTCTGTCATAGACGTTCTATTAAAAGTTTTGATCAGTTTCAATTTGCTGAAGCTTCTTTCAGCGCTGGCAACAGTCACGGGGCAAGTTAGTAAGATTCGAAGTGCGATGTACACATTCGAATACAATTCAAATAAATGAGTCTTTAGAAGATAGTTCAGAAAGTCTTGAGCCGTATTGAGATTGCGTTTTTTTTGTAAAATTAAATCAAACCGCTGTAGCTCAGCGCTCATTTCATCAGAATCAATGTCACCGAACTTTTTTTGGAACTCTTTACAGCAAGTAAGAAGAGCATTTTCTTGTTGCACAAGCAAAAGTTTGTCTCGTGTGTACAAAAACGAAAAGGCGGAAGAAACCTCACGTAACAAATTAAAGCGCTCCTTTATTGACATAATAGCCTGGTCTACTAATGGATAGAAAAAGTTGCTTTTAAATTTCAGTTCAGGAGTAGCTCGTTGTTCCTCTTCACCTTGGTAATCAAACAATCTTCTTTTCTTTCCACTTCTTGACGGAGGAAAAGAAGGATCAATATCCAATTCCTGTGCTATTTCAACAGCAGATGTTGCGGCACTATCATAACCCGTTGTGCGATAGTTTTGCAAAAACTTTTCAGTTGCCTGGATTTCCGTTTCCATTGTATGAAGGGAGACTCCATACGATTGAAGAATCTTGCTTGCTTTATTGACTTGGAATAGGATATCATACCAAATAAACACCGACAAAAGAAAACTCCATTTTGATAAATGAGCTATCAACGATTTTGTTTCTGAGGCAGCTCTTCCATCTTTTCTTTCTATGGAAATGGCTTCCAAGTCTTTCAGTGCCAGCAACACCTCTTTTAAATTGTATCGAAGAGGTTTGATGCATTTAATTCTGCTTTCCCAACGAGTATCAGATTGTGACTTTATGGACAGCTCCACATGTTTTTTCAAAATTTCCCAACGCTGAGCAGAGGAAGAAAACAGCACATACAACCTTGTAAGTACTCCAAAAAATCTCAATGCTTCCGTCGATGAATTAGCACTGTCAACAACAACTAAGTTAAGGGTATGGTTTGCACAGGGCACGTAAACAGCTTTGGGATTGATGTCTAGCATTCTTGCTTGGACCCCAGAATGTTTTCCTTTCATGTTAGCACCATTATCATATGACTGACCTCGACAATCAGACAATTCGAGTTGCAGTTCGGTCGCTTTTTCTAAGAAAGCGTCCAACAAGCCTTTCCCAGTACTGTCACTTATTCTCAAGTAGCCAAAAAATGTTTCTTTAACAACAGCAGCTTCTTCATTACATAGTACATAACGGAGAATGACAGACATTTGTTCATGATGTGACATATCTGGAGTGCAGTCCAAAATCATAGAAAAATATTTTGCCAATTTCAATTGCTGTAAATTTTCTTTTTCAACTTCTGTCGCTAGCAATTCAATTAGTTCATTTTGTATGGTAGGACTCAAATAGTGATCTTTAGTGTTTTTATTCTTGATTCTGTCTTGAAGCTCTTTTAGGATCGGATCTCTTCTTGCCAAAAGCTCAAATATACCCAGAAAATTTCCATTGTGAGGAGATCCTAAGACTTCTTCAGATCCTCTAAAAGCAAGATTCCTTTCCGATAGAAACAAGGCAATGTCGATAAGTCTCTCTAAAACATTTCTCCAAAAACGTCTTTCATTGAAAAAATATTCATCTCGCGTTTGTCGATAGTGGATGAATTTTTTATCCCTTCAGCTAGCAACATCCATTGACTGCAGCATTCTTGGTGGGAAATGCCGTTTTCATGGTCTTTCAGTTTTTTCGAAAAACCCTCCCATGTATTTATACCACTACAAAAGGGGCTTAGTGTTTTTCCAAATAGCTTACAACAAAAGCAAAAAACTTGATCTGATTCCCCAGAATAAACTAGCCACGACCGTGAAACACTTTCACCATTAGGTAACACACGTTTATAATGGTTGGAGGAAAAACGTCGCCTTGGAGTTGTGTTATTATATGGAAAATTCATTATTAGTTGATGTGGTCCACGCTTTACTATATCACATCGTTGAGCATCAGAAATACTTTCAGGCCATTTACATGGGTCATCAGGGATAGGGGTAAATTGAGATTCAGTTATTTTTGATATTGAAGGTTGCGTATTGGCAGGTAAATCACAACTTACATTTTCTGGAAATTCACAATCACTTTGATGCTGATCGTCATAGTCTTCTTTTTCTTGTACACTATAGTTTTCTTCATCCCTCTCGGTACTAGTGCCAGGTCTACTCTGCTCAGTGATCTTGAAAAAATCTGTCATCTTGGGCAATTTCGCTACAGCATCTCGAGCAGTGGCTGCTTCTTTTCTCTTTTGAGCACCACTTTTTGAACGTTTCATTCTATACAATGTCAATAAAATACTTTATCTGCACTCTGCAGTGTATATATATTGTCCCGGTATTTCTAGCCAAACAGAATTCCAGACCATTCTATGATTGTTGCGTAACAACGGCATTGTTACGTCAATCGAATATTCAAGATTCTACCAGAAAATCAATCGAAATATTCTAGATTCTGCGAGATAAAATGACGTCGCATTCACTTATGATGTCACAAGCCAATTTCTTCCTACAGTTTAAATCGGTTGTAAACAAGTCTGCTGAACTGAAAATAGTCACGTAGCCAAAAAGCAATTTCAGACTAACTTGGGCCCCCAAAGTTGGCCTGGGCCCCCCCAATTGGGGGGTTTGGGGGGCGGCTGCTACGTCTCTGAATATGTGTATTGTGAATTTGCATTGAAAGCGAAAATTGAAAAATAACTTACAATTAAATCGTTGTAGGTTTCGTGACTTTGCGCTTTCGATCAAAACAAGGGCTATGTCTGCGATTCATTGTTTACGAAGAAAAAGTAAAGGTCAGTTAGGTCACTTATTTTCTATTGTGACTTCTTACATAGCCAAACTGTATAATCTAATTAGAGCGTTCTTCTCAGTGTCCTTAATGCTTTTATAAAACATTTAGGGTTTTATGCAGAAAGCAGACTTAGTTTAGGTCGAGCTTAAGCCTGAGCCAAACTTACAAAGGGAGGCTTGGTGGTATGCAGAAACTAATCTCAAACGAGACTTTAGAAAGCCCGGCTTAATGTGTTGTGACGTTACCGTTATTGAAAACCCAGCTTATGAAGGGATCATGAGATTGCCGTTAAATATAATATATTTTGTGGCGTCATATTGGCAGGTGGCACTTCTTCTTCTTCTTCTTTCGGCTTCTCCCTATTCGGGGTCGCCACAGCGCGAAAATATTTTCGATTTGTCCCGATCGACTTCTTCTTCCTCCTTAGGTATAACCCTTTCCAAGTCTTCTCTCGTCAAATCCATCCACCTTCTCCTTGGCCTTCCTCTTTTCCTTTTACCTGGCACCCCCATCTCCATCATCCTTTTTTCCCACGTAGCCTTCTTCTCTCTTTTTCACGTGTCCATACCAGCGTAGCCTTGCATTCCGAAGTTTGCTTCCTAGCTTTGCAATTTTCGCGGTCCATTTCACGTATTCGTTTCTTATCTTGTCCTTTCTTGTTACTCCCAGTGTCTATCTCACCATTTTCAACTCTGCAACTTCTATTTTCCCCTTGTCTTTCCGTCACTGTCACCATTTCCATTCCGTAAAGCATGGCTGGTCAAACAACGCTCTTGTACATTTTACCATTAATCCTTGCTGCTAACTTCCTGTGGCACAGAACTCCAGACACCTTCTTCCAACTCATCCAGCTAGCTTAAATCCTTCTCCTCACTACTTCTTCACATCTTCCATCGCTACTCACTGTCGAACTCAAGTATTTGAAGTTTTTCGCTCTCTTTACCTTTTCTCCTTGCAGCTTTAACTCTTCTCTATTATCCACACCCCCAGCCTTCAAATACTCGGTCTTGCTCCGGATCACTTTCAGGCCTCTTCTCTCCAGTGCATTTCTCCAAATCTCCAGATCATCCTCTAGCTCCCTTGTGATTTTGCCTAAACAGAACTATGTCATCTGCAAACAGCATATCCCATGGTGCGTCCTTCCTGATGTCCTCCGTCAGCTCGTCCATGATAATAGCAAAAAGGAATGGGCTGAGTGCTGAGCCTTGGTGAAGTCCGACACCTACCTTGAATTCCTCAGTGAACCCTGCTGCACTTCTCACAGTTGTTGTCGCTCCGTCATACATGTTCTTAATAATCCTTATGTAGCACTTTGATGTTTTCGCTAACTGCAAGCATCCCCATAGTTCCTTTCTAGGTACCCTGTCGTATGCCTTCTCCAAGTCAATAAAGGCACAGTGCACTACCTTCTGCCCTTCAGTCCACTTTTCCAACAGCATCCTCAAACAGAAGATTGCGTCGGTGGTACTCCTTCCTGGCATGAACCCAAATTGTTGCTCAGCGATCGTCACCTCCTTCCTTTTCCTTGCTTCTATTACCCTCTCCCACAGTTTCATTGTGTGGCTCATCAACTTGATCCCCGGTAATTTCCACATTCCTTGATGTCTCCTTTGCCTTTGTACAAAGGTACGAGCACGCTCTTCCTCCATTCATCTGGCATCTTCTTTCCTCGTTGGAGTCTATTGAAGAAGTTCACTAGAAACTCCACACCTTTATTCTCCAGAGCGATCCATGCTTCCATTGGTAAGTCATCAAATTCTTGAGCCTTTCCCTTCTTGATCTTCCTCAACCCACTCCTTACTTTTTCTCCAGAGATATCTTCCACGTCCCTTTCTCTTTCTTCTGTTCTCATTTCTCTTTTTTCTCTAGGGTTTTCCTGGTTGAGCAAGTTGTCAAAATACTCCTTTTATCTCTGTTTCACTTTCTTTTCTTCCATCAGTATCTCCCCAGTTATACACTTGATTGCTCTTACTTGTTGTACATCCTTGCTTTGTCTGTTTCTCTGGTGACATGCTGTACGTTATTATGGTGCGATACAAATGGAAGTTGTTGTTTGCAAGAAGATTTAATTGAATTGATTACAGTAAGTGATACAGCATGCCACAGAACCGTGTTACTGATTTAAGCTACCTGAGGCCCATTGCTCAAATTTAGCAACAGCAATACAATAACAAGGGTTTTGCCTCATTACGTACATAAGTCGCGATTAAAGCCATCTGTCAATACAATAATGACTTATAAAAGGCTGACTTAAACAATTAGTTTTAAGCCAGGCTTAACGCTAAAACTTCTTTCTGCATACGAAATCAATGACTTAATTTGGGCTTATACAATTTTAGAAAAAGCCTGGCTTAAACCTACTTTCTGCATAAGATCCTTAATTTTCAATAAAAAGATTTCATTCTTTTTAAATTCAGTTGTAATGATATTGTACAAATGAAAATGAACTCGAACTTGCTTTAAATATTTTCGAGTTCGAGTCCCACAAAATTTTGAGTTTCCAGTTCACGTTCGAGTTCGGCAAAAAGATCGAGTTTGCAGCCTTGGGTATAACAAGCTGAAAACTTACTGAAGGTAATATCAAATATGCCTAATTGATGAAGAATCTTGATATTCAAAAGGAAGCCAGGATACTTGTCATATATTTAGCGCCGCTCTTGTGGTCCTAAAGTCTAGTTGATAATAAGTGTAGCAAACTTTAGGAATTCCATTTTCATTTTCATTTTCCACTTGGATTTGCCTTATGCAACTTAAAGTTGTTTTCAGCCAACCTTAACTTTGTAGAAATATCGGAAATAAACATTAATTTCACTTTTGGAATTCGCCTTAATTGAACTAGCCTTTATCAGAAACTGCTCAAGAGCTTAGGTCGATCTCTAGCAATAAGCCTACCAAGCGCGAGAATACGATCATGATATAACAATGTGTCTTCTAAATGATTAACTCGACACGTGCGCCAAACTAATTTTAAAGTTTTTTCGCTGAAGCCTGCACCATTCTGCAAACTCTTCCCGGGTCTCGACAGCACTAACGAGTCTGCTATTTCTCTTCTCTTTTCCTGCTCTCTGTCCTCTCCTTTTATCTCACACTCTCTGGCAGGAACTGTCATTTCTTTCCTGCAGTACTATCAGGCTACAATGGGTTTCCGGACACTCGTTTCTCCTGAAGAACGACGCGGCTGATGAGCTGGCCAGATGAGGAGAGCTACTCGAGACCTCTGCAATCCCTTGTAGTCTCTCTCCTCTTACTTTTCTCGGACTGGAGGCGTACTGTCTCAGCTAAATTCTTCGACCCACAGGTTCCCTCGGTATCCACTGAAAAACTTGTGCTCCCTCGTCAAGATCGCTGTGTTCTCGCTCATCTTCGCTGCAACGGACACAGCCTTCTGTTAAGCTCATATCTCTTCAGGATTGGCAGAATCGAGAATCCTTCCTGCAGCGCCTGCGGACATTCGTCCCAGGACACCTCTCATCTCATTCTGCACTGTCCAGCTACAAACTCTTTGCCCGCTCTTTCTCTCTCTACGACCTGTGGTCCAGGCCCTGGGGAGTTTCCCGGCTTCTGGGGCTCCAGGGTCATCTGCCATGCCCCCATTCCTCGGAAGGAGCCGGTTAACAACACAACAACAACAGCAACTAACTTTAAAAAACTAATGGAAATGATTTGGAAACAAAAGCAAGCGATTAATGCAGGTAACTGTGTAATTTTATGAAACACAAAAACATGGTATAAAAAACGATTCATTTAAGCAATTCCTTCACAGTTTCAGTATTGTCCTTCTTTTTCTTTTCTTCCACGCCTTTGCTCGCTCGACGAAGATATCCCTTTTCTTGCTACAATAAAAAATATTTATTTTAACTTTTTTTTACCTTATTAAATTACTTCCAGGTCTTTTCAGTGCCAAACCAACCGTTGCGACTTAAAGAGAAAGCAAGTGTGTAGCAGGAGTAGTTTTTGGAGGTGCAAATCGGCATTCAGATTAAGAGAGAAGTTTAACTTACAAAACTCAATTTCACAATTGCAGTTTGATGACTGGTTGTAAAATTTGACAAAAAATGTTTATTGGCTAAAATCTAAGGACAGAACTAAGTTAACAACTACTTTTAGATCCCAGTAGTAACATACATGGAGGGAGGAATACAAGTCGTTAACTATTTTGCAGCGAAATTACGCAAGAACTTAACCAAAGATAGCGTTCATCCGACTTCTTTTCAGGATAGAGGATCATAAGCACATAATTAAAGGGCAAAGTTGTTGGCCTACCAAAGATGAGTTGTAAATGTACGCACAAATGTAAACGCACGAACCAGACTGCAAATTTACAGTTAACTTAATAATCATTTTAATTTCGTGCAATTTCTAGCAGTCTAGTGCATCTTAGCGGACATAGGCTAACTAGTTGTCACGACAGCTAGATGGTATGAAGGAGCTAATGAAATGAATAGCAAACAAACACAATGGGGGCGATAAAACGTTAAGAGTGGAAAAATGCAAGCAAGTGTACTGTACGTTCTTCATCCCAGCAACATAAAGACATTGCATCCAACGCATGTGTGGTTTTAATCCAAAAACTGAGCTTGACTCACATGAACGCACCTGCCATCGGCTTCGCAAACGCTAAATGTAGGTTCCACTTCTTTGTCATGTATGCCATGCCTTAGCGGTTAAAGCATTACCATTATCTTTACCGGGCAAAATAGTAAAGCTGCTAAGTACTTACTCAGCTTGCCCACCGATAGTTGTAAGGAATGCATTCATTACTGATTTAAATGACTGCAATACTCCTCTAACCTGATCTTGGTTGTATTCACAACGCGAATCTCAATGCCATACACTCCTATACCTACCTAATTGGAGGAGACAATGTATGATACCATCTTTTGCTAGTAGTGCCATTTGGAATAGCACTTAACAATATTCCTCCATTTTCATGCGGCAGACAGTTGGTAATACCGAGAAGCCACCCGTTGCTGAGGCCTAGCCTGACAAAAGCCTAGCGAACAGAGCAGAAGCTTACACGCACGCATGCCTACATGCCCCCATATTTGTTTTTACTACAAAGCAAAAAATCGAGTCAATTTTCATTTATCTTTTTTTACTTTAGATCAATAATCTATGCTGCCCCTATGCTCTTTAAAAACACTAGTTACACTTGTTTTTCGTCTCGAGAAAGAGGGGTAAGCCACCAGGTCATACTAAAAAACTTTAACAATGGCATTCAGAGATCTGCTGTTTGACGCTAAGCGATACGGCGGTTGTAATATGGAGGATATAATATGCAACCGACCTTACTATTATTAACCGTTACACGATCAAATTACGTTCAGGTGCTAAAAACCGTTGCAGTTAAAAAAGTGACAAAAACTATGCATGACGTTTCGTTATAAAAGCTTTTGAGAGCTTACCGCTTCATCTAAAACCTTGTCACTCCTTAATTTTAAATTAACGGGATCAAAAACGTTTTTTTCTGCTTCCTTCAACTTTTGTATTGCCTTCATGTGCTGGTGATGCAATTTCTTGATATACTCTTCAGCGTCTTTTTCTGATCTGTGTAAAACAATACTTGTATTTTCCTGCATAAAATTTTCGGTTTCGACATATCTGTATACTTGTAAGGTGGGGTCAAACACTGACTGCTTTTAAATCAGTAATTGCTCAGCAAGCAAGCCTTCAACCCTAGTTTAAATGGGTGAAAAAATATCAAATCTCTCTCTTTCCATTTAGTTAGTAGGTCTCAAAAATAACCACAGCTTTTTCTTTTAGATCTATTTGCTTTCAACATAGTTTTATATTTGGCGCTTCTTTAAAATTTTGCCACGATTGAAAAAGAGGAAGACCCTAATTAAATAGATGGTCAAGACCCCTCGCACGATATTGCAAGTTCATGGTTGGAGTTTAGTAAAATCGCTTCAATTTTTGTAATGACGTCACAAGATAACTTTGAACCTATCTCTTGGCAAAACTTAAAACACACAAAAGATATCAAATGAAAGTGTGATAAAAGCGATGTTTTCTTACTCAATAAAAATAAAGCATCAGTTAGAACTCAAGACTTTTCTTAAGTTAGAGCTGTTAGCATACCAAATTGAGACACTAATATCATTCTTAACTTTTAGATAATCTAGTTTATGCTAAGATGTGGAGCGGGTTGAAGCATCGTTCATGATAACGATGATCGTGCGTTCGAACCTTACGATGGCTACGCTGCTATTGTGTATTTGGAAAAAATACGTAACGGTAATTATTTCCTGGTTGCGGTAAAAATGCGCTAGGTTAGTTGTACTGGTAAATTTGAAGCGAGTCTCAAAGCGACGATGTTGTAGCAAATCCGGCCAGGATGCCATGAGCCGGAAAATATATACGTAACAAAATTTTTTTGTGAAGCGCTATATTCACATGATCACGAGCAAACAATAAATCAATAGGGAGGGAAGGGGGAAAAAATTAACACCCAGATAAAGCAGGGATAAACCGTGGTTAACTTTCCCGGCGAAGAGCAATGACTTTTACGGAAGATTTTGAATCGCCAAAATATGTGCTTCGAAATTGGGAACAGTTTCATTGCGCTATTACGTTCAGACTTACTTGAGTCGTTGCTCTCTCACTGTTTTGACAGCGCGTTGTGACTTCTTTATCACATCCTTGTAGGTCAGGCCAGGTGGCGTTTGAAACAGTTAAGGTGAGATATTTTTAAACTGTGTTAGGTCTATTGCTAAGGTAAAGAGAAAATCATTGTCAAGATGAAAACCGTTTCTCGTTCGCTGCGTAGGCCGTATAATCCAACATGATCCATTCAACGCGTCAGTATTAACTATGGCTCATTGACCGTTGAGTATCATTTATAGGCAGATACCTTAGAATTAAAGAACAGGGTTAATAATAACAAGATATTTGTCTCATAGCCCATTACCATACACTCGTGATGCCATCTTCGCCTCGTCACCGCTAAGCATAGGCGTGGATTTTCTCCCAAATAAAAATAGCATGTTTACCCAGCTTTATTTCATATTGTTGTAATAGATAGTGGAATTGACTGACAATCTACTTCAGCATTTCAACGGTTGCCATATCATATCAGTCAAAATCTCAGGCCCGTGTCCAGCCGGGGGAGCTTTACCTCCCCGAAACTTATTTGGCCCCCATGAAAAATTATGTCAATAACACAAAAAAGTACGTAAGCAGTTTGTAGTAGGCTGGCGTTTCTCATCACTATAGCTGTAGGAAACTGTATAAAAGTCCTAATTATCTTTTTTTGTAGGCTATATGTTTATGCAAGTAGTCAGTTGTAGAATGTAAGTTAATTCCAGGCTAGAATCCAGAAACTTCTGTTACAAGAGGCGCAATTTTCAATTTTAAAACAACAACGTAGCGTTTTTTTTGAAAACATTTATTTATTCACGGACCTTTTGTACAAAATTCACCCCATCTTTGCTAAATTTTAGAAGCGTCATCGCTTAACAACTGATTGGCCTGAACAAGTCATGGTTTGATTTAGACGTGTGTATGGCTATTACAAGTTGCAACTGTTTTAGGAGAGGCGCGCTCTCTCGCTCCCCTTGGATCCACCCTTGAAGTGTAATTACTTTAGTAACATTGTTAATAAGTCTATACAAATGCCAATTCACTTTCACAAAAACAGTGACCGTAGAAAACCCGGTTGAAAGCTTTTTGGAACACAATAATAAGCTGCTTCTGATAAAAAATCCTGCAACAATCTAAGCTTTATCGACAACCCAACAAACGATAAAGCATTTAAGCAATTTTTTTATTACCCTTTTTTCCCCACCACTTGTAAAAGCTTTGTTTCATAATAAGTGACATCACGCTGCGGTGTGAAAAGATTTTAGTGAAGACAGTAGCAGGTGGCGGCTGCAGTTATCATCCACAGTCATTGTAAGAGCAAACGTAAATAGCAAAGCCTATTACTATCTTTTACTGATATGCTGCCTGTTAAGGTAGATTGATGGATTACAGTACTAAGATGTCACTAAAAATCTAGTTTTTCAACAATGCAAAAACAATAATATCTAAATTGTAGATGGAGTACAGCAATGGTTCCCAACCATTGTAATGGCCCGCACACCTAAAGTATTTTAATATGTTCTCGCACCCCTAAATATCGTAATGTGTTCTCGTACCCCTAAAATATCTTAATATGTTCTCCCACTCCTAAAATATTTTAACATGTGACGAATTCATAACATGTCCAGGGCCAAGATGCGGGCGGGCCAATTATGAAGTCACGCCTGAAGTTGCATGTGTTGAGGTTTTTTTTTTGGAGATGAGCATCGTTTCGGGCTGAATTGAAGGCCGTGCACTAGGCATGCTGTAATTAGACACAAATTGTGCAGAACGATGATCACAGAATGAACTGAGTATGGCAGTACAGTAATGCAACACAAAAATCTGAAGGACCATCTTGCACCCCCGAAGATGCTGCCTCGCACCCCTGGTTGGAAACCCCTTGATTACAGGATGAAATACCTTGTGCTGTTGTGTCGCGCAGCTGACTGATCTTAACCTCTAAGACATATTTATTATGTGCTGAAAAAAAAACAAAATGCCGAGTGTCGATGTCAAATTTTGCAGTACTGAAAAGAAATTATTAGCCTCTTTAGCACGATGGCCCACAACTTGAGCAGGGGCAGATTAAAGGGGATTGTAGCAGGGAGGGTTGTAGCCAGGAGCCCCGCAAAAGTTTGGAGTTTTGCGAAATTTACATTAGTATTGCGTTATGTGTACAGTAATTGATTCAATACCGATTTTTACTAGCAGATTCTTAATGCAAGAAGCACAGCATTGGAAATGGTGCTGTAAACCAGGCTGTGTTGACTTGTCTTGTACGTCACAGCGTTTGATTGCTTAATAGACTAATTTGTGAAAAGTCACAATAGTGCATTTTTAGGTCAGCAAATCTACTCTTAATAACAACAACGGCAATGGCAAAAAATAGTGGACTGCTGAAACCTGGTAGTGCTGGTAGTAAAAGCTTTACGGTTTAGGAGTAAACTAGCCATTGGGATATGTCAGCTCAAAATATAGGTGTAGCCAGGGAAAGTTACAGCGGCCCAAGACCAGAATTTTTTCACAACCAAACAAAGAATAAAGATATTTTCAGGTTGTACGGCTACAACACGTCGACCTCAAAAAAATGACCATCAAACAATTTGAGGAACAGATTGAGAAAGATCAGTGGTAAAATATCAATCTCCAAAATAAACAAAAAAAATTAATCTCAAAAAAAAAGATCACAGATGTAACAGAATTGACAAACCGCAAAATATATTTTTGGCTTCTCCAGAATCTGCATCTGGATACGCCAATGGCGATAATAATTGTATTAATGAAGAATAGAATAGGAGGTTTAGGTAGCCTCTGGAGCAAAGGGGTCTGAACGACATGCTTGACCGGCTTTATAACATTTCCAGCTTCCATTGTTAAACAGCCATAACTGTATGATCTGGCCACTCACAAAAAACATGCACAGCAGAATTGATGGCTTCGATTGCAGGACCCTTGAACGTTTTGAAAACATCAATCGGCAGCAGTACATCTCTAATACAGCCGTAACCTCCCACTTTCATTGTGGCAGTCCATTGCCGTGTTCGCTGCCTCGGTTACATTCTCCGTCTTCCCTCCAGCCATCTTACTTTTGAGATTTTCAATTTGAACCAAAAAATTTAGACTGTAACAGCCCTCGTGGTGTACAAGCTTGTCACTCAGCTAGCCATTGTTTGGATAAGAGATTTAAAACCTTAAAGTTTTGGTGATGCAGATATAGTTTACACAATAGTCGTGTCACGATTCTGGAGCTTTCTCAGGTTGCATGCATCCCAAGACATTCCATGGCTTGAAAGGGCGACGCAACTACATTAGGTCCCACGCATTGTAAATGCACTTAAACCATAACCTATTATAATATTGTAGGTGCTGGACTCTGGGTGAGTTCGCTGCCAAGCTTGGATCAAAGAACATATGCCTAGCCAAAGGCTTTAGATCATATAAATGCGCCAACAATTATAAAAATCCGTAAAAAGCTGGCCAACTACTTAATAGTTTATTCCAGTAAATACATCAATCACTTTGGGGCATCAAGCAAAAGGACAAAAGTTAGTAAAACTATTGTTTGTGATTAAGTGCAGTCTAAATATAAGAACAAGGAAGGTCGGAACAGGGCGCCGAGTGCAAAGGAGCGGCACCCCTACGAAACTTTCTACTGCGGGGAGCCCCCTGTTAATCAAGCGAATCCATTTAGCTATAAATCGAGTCGGCTTCGTTATTTTGATACCCAGATCCACAATTTTAATGTAAAATTAATTGAAATATCGATAAGAAATCAACTGTAATTTCCAAAAATAGCTCGGGTCTTTTTCCTCTGCTGATCTAAATTGGTGACGGCTCGTTTGTTGAGCTGGTTATGAAAATTATTACGTCACCATAGCGTGACGTCACGGCTTCGCCCACCCAAAAACTTTGCAAACCCGGCGCCTATAATTAGGAAAATACTTAATAAAATCTAAAGCTTGAGGGAAATCAAAAGAAAAAATAGCGATGCCTCACCAGCATTCTCAACTTCCCTCAATCCGCACCAGCATCTCACATGCCAGCCATCCATAGGTGTCCCATACAAAATCAAATCTACGCTAGCATATTGTAGGCGAACCCATCTAAATTTGCATGATTTAAAAAATAGGTCACTAGGTCTATTACCTCTGTGTGAAATAGCATTTATGACGGACAAATTTTTTGTTAAGACATGGGTTAATAGTCCTGCCGGGAAAAGATGCCTGACATTTGGGAGAAGGAATGGGTTCTTCGGTGCTACGACGAAATCAGAGCGCATAGATTAGCCAGGACAGTTGATGCCAAAAATATTATTGCAAAAGGGATCACATCAATACGTGAAACAGACCTATCACTAAACAAATTATTTCTGTAATCGTATAACGACTACCAATACCGCGCCAATCCCAACTTTGATTTTGTACCACTGCACTCATTGCAAGGGACGAACAGAAATTTACGAAATAATTGAGTGCTTGTAAGGCCAGTCTTGATTCAAGAGCACGAATGATCTGGATTTGGGGCATAAAGGCAAAGCGCCACGAACTACTTTTAGGTACTGCTCTCACAAAGGTTCTTTGTGAAGAGTACCCTCTTTATGAAAACAATAGTGTTTTACAAACGATCTTTTGCTTCAGTGGGAAAAATATCGGCCACGTTTAACTATCTTTTTTCCAACCAAGATTAGCAATACATTTGGGTGGAAAGCAAGCTAACTAACAGCTATGGATGCCATTATTTCAAATTAAATTAAATAATCATTATTACACTCATTGTCGTTTCTGTTTTATGAGCTCGCAGTGTACACCAGCCGGATCAGAAAGATGAAAAACCCGCAAGCTTGATTGAAGTTTGAGTTGTCATGACAACTAAGCAGCATGGCATGTAAACAAACCTCTATTAAGCAAGCGTTCGGGAAAGCTCACGTGAGGGCAAACTTATTTTACCATTTATCTTTGTTCCCGGTTTTATTAACTTATTCCTCACTATTTTACCAGTGTTTCGTTAAAACGAGGTAGAGCACAATCGAGAATTTACCAGTGCGATGCCAGCATGACTCATGCACGGCAGTGCTTCTGGAAAAGACACTCTACGGAAATATAACCTGCTTGTAGTACGGGAAACTGCGAAGCAGTTATGAAACCAATGTTGTTCCATGTGAAACGGAAAACGTATTCAAGTGACCGCAGCACAAAGAAGCACAACCTAACTTTCACAGTTGCCTCCACCTGTTCGGAACCAATAAAGCAACTTTAAAACAAAAAGGATATGGTTCTCGAATAATCTCTGTACGCTTCACCATTTTCCCCTGTGTTTCCTTTTCTTTTAAGTTCTTAACATACAGGTAATGAGCCACTAGAGGGCTACGTCCACTCAGATTGAACAAGACCCGTTGTATATCAGGGCCACGGCCAGCTGGTGCCGAATCTGAAAGCAATAATTCTTAACGATGACCCGGTTTGCACTTGTTCTCGTCTCTATCGTGATGTAGGCATGGCATGATGGGAGCCAAAGAGCCGGGTAATTCCTGCATCCTTCATCAAAAAGTATAAGTCAGTGATTCCTTACCCTTTTGGTCCACTTTCCCACTGCAGCCAATCACTAAGAGCAATTCTCTCCGCAGTTTTGTGCGCGTAAGTTATACACCATAATTATCCATGCAATCCGTTTAAGTTAGATGATTTTGCTATTCATAGCACTGGTGATATTAACTCGAACACGCACCATTTTCCACCGGTGAGAAAATGTGTACGAATCAAGAAGCCTTGTAACAGAGTAGACAGATGCGCTAAAAAGTCGTAACTCGTGAAATTGTCGGTTACCCCTGTCTGCAGCTGAGCTCTGAAGCAGGTAGTAACTTTGGTCTCGTAATTAAAACATATCAGCAAAGAATCACACTGCTGTAAGCTCTACTTACCACTTCAACCCAAAAAAAGTCACTTGCAATCAAGTTTTATTATATTGCACTGCATTTCTATCCTTCACGCTCACAGGCCAGCTCAAGTAAGAGGCAAATGTCTACTCCTGCTACAAAGTTTTAACATTCCATTAATATTTTGAAGTACTGCTTTCATAAAGGAACTGCAGACAAAGTCATCATAAAAACCCCTTTTCCAAGTGCAGCAACGCCATCATCGGCAGGTTTGATCCCATGACCGTTTGATTATTGCCGCCGTAACACGACCTTGCCGCAGTGGTAGAAAGAATTAAATGACTGGTCTACAGGCGAACCTGCGCAATGACTGGTCTACAGGCGAACCTGCGCAATGACTGGTCTACAGGCGAACCTGCGCAATGACTGGTCTACAGGCGAACCTGCGCGGGTCATATTGTACCCGTTGAGCAAGCAGCGGCGGCGGCGGCAACCAACATAAAACTCCTTCCTTCTCAACTTTTGAAAGAGGTAAAGTAGGTCACAGCGTCCATGTTGCAGTCAATAGATCTGAGTTCAATTACCTAGTTGAGTTACATCAAAGCTTCAAAAAAGAATTAATAGATCTTCTGTTTGGCGATAGCCACAGTGTGGAGGATGATATATGAAACCAAATTTACTCAAACATGTTAAAAAACGCTGACAAATTAATGCAGTAAAACGGGAAAAAAACATATGATTCTACATTAGATTATGTGTACCTTCACATCGAAGAAACGCTGGAACCGAGGATTTTCCTTGAGTTTCAATTGTACCTGGTTTGTCGCGCACACTGCCATGTGAATGTCGTACGCTACTGCAAAAAGTAAAAACAAACAATACTGTTGCACAAAAAAATAGCGGTTGTTGATGGGTAGTTAGATCTGAAACAGTGGTCCTACATGTTTTTTAAATTTCAACATCCCACAGCCAAATTTTGGTTAATCTTGATACCCCTTTACAACAAAGTTTATTAAAAATCAGATTATACGAAATAGAACAGAACTGGCAATAAAATGGTCACTAGTGAGAAAAAAACGTAAATACATAAGCTACATTAGCGTTTCTTAACAAGGTCCTCAGTGAAAAATCAGGGAGTCCCCAGAAGAATTGCCAAACTGTAACAACGACCACCACTTTCTTCTTCGTCGTTTGAGCTATTTGTTGTGAGCATTATGCAGGAAGATGTATATACACAGCGTTAGCCCTCACGCTCGGTTTGCAAGTCATCAGTTAGACTGGAGCCACAACGACGGGTAGACTGCTTGGCTCCACCACATGTCTGCCTCATAAAGATGGAGGCATCCCGTTAAGTGGCTTGCCCAAGGCACAAGCAAGCTTACCGGCTTGTTCTCCACACTATCCCTATTTTGCTGAGCGCCAAGCAGGGAAGCTGTAAACACTATTTTTTAAAGTCTTTTGGTTTGGTTTGGTTTCGACTTGGGAAATGAACCCTAGGTCTACCGACTGCGAAGCGGACGCTCTAACCACTACGCCATCGCGCCGGTCTTGCAAATATCACTTTGACAAATAATAACAGCGGTTTTACAGTAACATGCTACTTATAGTCAAACGTACGCCGTATCACATCGTTCTAGTGGTAAACAAATTATTCGTTTTAGTCTGATGCAATAAATCGTCATTTTTAGTTTTTTACCGCATATTATGACGCAATAGACTAGAGTAAGAAAAACAATCCCACTGCTACACCTGTTTCATGGTTTTGTAATAGAAAGACTGACGTTTTTGGCTTCCAGATTTAAAAATTTGTTAGGTGGATAAAGCTATGTAGTGGTAATTCTTTTATCAAGAATACAGTTATGTATGCTTAGACAATAGCATTGAAGAAGTAGCTAAAAACTGACGGCAGTAGCTAAGGCAATTCTAGTGAAAATGATGCAACTAACGCCTCTGGAGAAGCATATGATCATCCAACAAGTTGTTTCTGTATTGGGGGTTAAATATTAAATCCCTAGCCATGAGAGATAAGGTTTAATAAAGCATTTAAGGGTTGAAGTATAAAAGTTGCAGTTGCGGGACTTTTTCTTCAGCTCTACCCACAGCCCCACTGCGTGAAAGGGCGAAACAGAAAACTTCTGGTACTGCGGGATACCAGAGTGTCTAATTTTCTCCCAGTAGCTTTCTGGTATCTGATAGCTAGTTGCTACCGGCCTGGATAAAATTTTACAACCTAAGCAATGAAGGAGCGGAGGGAATCACTATGCCTGTTTCCTTTTAGTATATGCCATATCATTTCTACATTTTACATGCGATTACCACGAAAGTGAATTTGTATAATTTAGCTACTTTTAGTATTATTAAGACTTTTCAATTAGGCACTATTTTCGTTTCGTTAGGTCTTAATCATTTTGTTTAGTAATGGCTGCGAAATATAGATATAAAATACGTTTCTGAGAAGATTCTTACGTTCAGTATGGTTTCACAAAAGTTATTGTTTGTGATAAACTTGACAATGCTTAGTGCATATTGTGCAATACCATTTTGGGCAACGATTCCTCAAAGTCTTCGAAGTTGACGAGGCACAAGGAACTGAAGCATAGAGAGAATACAGACTCAGTTAAAACGTTCAAAGCGAAAAGAGCTCGTTATGATATGGGGGGAACGCTCCCTGCGTTAGGCTTCTGCCTAACTTCTCAACCATTCCTGCGCGCTTCATATGAAGTTTTTTTGATAATAGCAAAAACAAAAGCACCTCACACAGCTGGGGAGAAACTAATAAAGCCAAGTGCGATAAAAATGGCACAAATATTACTTGGCCGAAACGGGGCCAAAAAAATAGACTCACTTCCCTTGTCCGATGACACTGTAAATAGCAGTATTGCAGATATAACAAATGACATTTTGAGTCAGCTTATTGCTCAAATCCAAGGTAGTCCATGTAGAATAAGTCTTCAATTTGATGAAACAACGGATATCAAGTCAATAAGCCAATTACTAGCATACGTGAGATTTGTTAAAGAAAACGGGATTGTGGACGAGTTTGTATTTTGTCAAGAAATGAAGGCGAGAACTACAGCTAAAGACGTCTTTGATCTTGTTAATGCATTTCTTCGTGAAAATTCAATAGCATGGAATAAAGTGGGATCGGTATGCACAGATGGTGCGCCAGCTATAATAGGGCATCGATCCGGTTTTGCAGCCCTAATGAAACAAGTTGCTCTGCATATACAGGGGTGCCCATAAGTAACCTCACACTTGATACCACCAAAGAGTAAAATTGACAATTTATAATTAGTTATTATTGAATAGGTAAATAACTGCACATGCAAAAGTTCAGCATAATGCACAATGCAATACGATATTTCTCACTTCACCAATTTTTTGTGATTAAGCACGCAGCGCATTGCAGCTACTTTATCTTCAAACTTACACTGTTGCCACCCGACTCTTTCCTTGAGATGAGGGTTTAACGGTAAATCAGAGAGACTCATGAGTCGGGTAACTCTTTGTATTCTGGACTACAGGTGGCGTACAGAGAGTGTAGAAAAAGCATAAAGCTTAGAGTCGTGTAGCGCAACAGTCTTTCTTTTAGCTGGCAATACAGCACACAGTAGGTGTTTCTTGAACAGCACGTGTTGTCGGAAAAGAGAGCAAATAATACTGTACAGCGCTTATATACTTAGTCGGCATTATGACGTCACAATACAAATATGGGGAGCGAAGGCATGGCGTTCGCTACAGTCGGTAACAAGACAACGCAGAGCAGGGTGAAAAATGTCGGAGTTCGGTATCTGCAGGTGCTGCACATACCATGCTAAATTCTACCGATTCTAGAGAGCACTATGCATCTTTTATTGGAGAAAACAACTATTTTTTATGACATTAATGCTGCATCTTAAAACAAGAACTATGCAAATGATATTTTGCTTTTGTCACCAGGCATCTTCCAACTTCTCAGTATAGCTCTTCTGGTGTAATTAAAAGTTAAAGTGATCTTTGTTTAGATTTAAAATCGGCATAAAATTCACAATCAATGTTTCGAAAAACTAAAATCAGTTTTTCTTCGTCAGGAGTGATAAAGTTCAAACACAGACAACGGTGCATAATCAACAGAATCAAAAAGAGCTATAATTTTCTTTTTCTCTTTTTCATTCTGTTAATTATGCACCGTTGTCTGTATTTAAACTCTTGACGAAGAAAAACTGATTTCAGTTTTTCGAAACGTTGAGTTGTGAATTTTATGTGGATTTCAAATTTATATAAAGATCAATTAAATTTTTAATTACACCAGAAGAGCTATAATGAGAAATTAGAAATATGCAAATTGTCGGTAAAAACTGTAGAAGAAAAAAAAATAAGGCCAGTTTTATACAAAGCCTCTTTAGCTGATAAAAGTGATAATAATAAAACGCAATTTCCGACGATAAAATAAGATCACAATGTTGACACTTACCGAAAAAACAACTTAACTTGAAACTGCGGAAAAAACGCAAACCAAATTACAATTTACAATTATCATAAAGTTACGTCATTTTTTCTTTCTTAGGTACCACAAAATAAAAAATATTACCAACGTATATAAACAAATCATCGCTAACCAACTGCCATATGATGATAATATCGGTCCTGCTACTGATTGTTAAATTTGACGAACCGTTACTCTGACATACGCATCACTAACGAAGTAATGTAAATATTGCACTAGTAAAAGCAAAGACCTATTGCCAGGACTGCCATATCGTCCTTATTTATAAGATTTGACCGTTTTTTGAAGGTCTGTATCCTAGAGAATATTTTTGTCCTTATGTCTAAGAAATGTCCTAATTTTGACTTGTGTCCTTATTTTTATTTTGGGGATAGAGGTTCTCGTACCGGGTACTGCAATTGGTCAATTCAAATGATTGATTTGTTGCTTGGCTTTCAAGTTTTTTTGTTATATCAGATAGATATTAGAACCTCATTGATTATTATGTGCATTCATGACGTAACAGCAGCAAAATTAATTTCGTTAATGACATAACAGTAGTTTAACTTCAAAAATCAGCCGTTTAACTTGAATTAGAACACAATAGTGAATGAGAACTTTGCAGTTGACTAGTAGTATTATTTAAGATCTGATAGATTTGGTAATTTTAGCAGTAGCCTACTGATTTAGTTTCTGAAGTTTTGAGCGATTGTCTTTTCTCCAAGCATTTCAGCTTGTGTTAAATTCGACCTCATTCTAGTTGAGAATCAATGCTTTTAGACTAAACACAAACATAAATTTTGTTCAGATCTGGAACTTCACAAGAGACAAACGAGTAAAGGCAAAAACTTTTATCGTGACGAGTATGAGAAAGAATTCAACAGCGTCGACAAAAGCTTAAAGGGCGAGTGTTTTGCGCACTGCAGCTTTTGTAAGTGTGACATTAATTTGGAAGCCATAGGTAAAGCAGCTATTCTGCACACAATGCAACTCAAAAGCTCAAGAACTCTGCTCGACAAACTAAGTCAAACCAATCTGTAAAAAACTTTTTCAAGAGTCAATCCGCACCAACTCCCCTGGACTACAAAACAGCTGCTGCAGAAGGTACCTGGGCTTTTCATACTGTGAAGTATCAGCAGTCATTCCTCTCCAACGACTGTACGTCACATTTATTCAAAACACTCTTCCCTGACTCTGACATTGCAAAATAGTTTGCCTCGGCCAGAACGAAAACCAAAAGCATCATCACTGGAGTTTTAGGTCCTTATGCTCAAAAATTATTATTGGCCGAACTAGGAACACAGCCTTTCTCAGCCTCAGTAGACACTTCAAATCACAACCAATCAATCAATCATTTTATTTTTGCCCAAATCAGCATACATAGAAAATAAATTTGACAGCAGTGGACAAAAAAAGGAGACGATGGCAAAACGATATACGCTAATACATGCACATGAAAAGAATTTTGTTTAAATTTGAAGATAGTGGCATGGCCATCTTACCTGTAAAACAGCAGATAAAAAAACACACACACACACACGAAGAAAAGCATATGTAGTAGGTACCAAGTGTCGCAAGATACATTAAAATAAAAATAAAAAACTATGATGTTGTAACGGTAACAGGGGAGACTATCAGATGCTACACCTTGCCCAAGGGTGACCTGGGAACAACGAAAGCTAAGAGACAGCTTTTTTACGTCTCAAGGCACATAAACCCTGTCGCAGGTTGTAGTTTTAAGTCATACACCTAGGACTAAATGAGTTAAAACTATTTCCCCTGGTCATCAGATTCTTCAACGCCAAAGTTGGTGTGCATGTACGTCTTCTTTAACTTGCGATCAATGCCGAGTGAGACCTCACAATAAATTAAAGACTTTATACATACATCTTTGCAGGAAAAAGACTGACATTTTTTTGTGCCGACAACGCACCGTAAACTTCGGCGGTTCGCAGATGAGTGGACAAAACAACGTATCCTATCGACTCCAACAGCAAGCGACTCAACTTATTCCAGTGAGGTGCCCTACACATATTTTGCACAATGCAGCAGAGAAGGGATTAGATCGCTTGATATAGAGACAATCGTTATGAAAATTGACAGCCATTTCAAAAGTCAAACCAGTAGAGCTGTGAGCCTCAAGCAGTTCTGCGAACAACTTGATACTAACAACTCAACTTTGCCCATTCACACTCCGACCAGATGGACTAGATTCCGTCCTTAAGCGAATGATCGATCTCTAGGAGCCACTCAAAGCTCATTTTCTGTCGCTCAAATAAATATCCACCACGAATCTTGATGGATTTCTTTAAATCAGCCGAGCCTCTGGTCATCGTAGCGCTCCTCCACAGTGCTCATTGTTGTTTAAAAGACCAATCCTACTTTTGCAAGAAACAACTCACCCGCTCATGCTTCCTTCTACTTGTTCTAAGGAGGCTCTTCTTGCTTGCCCTCCCTTTCCTCTTTGGAATCTGCCTTCGTTCACGGTGGAGTTTACCCTCCCCACTCCATGCTCTCGCTTTGATCCCACTCTCTCTCGCCAAGGTGCGGCTCTCGCCCACCTTGACTCTCTCCCCCCTCATGATCTGGTGCTTTGGACAGATGGCTCTGTTCCTTTTCCTTTTGGCAAAGGCGGCTCCGGCGTTCTTGCCAACTGCTCTCTCTGTGGCACTGAAGCCACTGTTTCCTTTTCGGCAGGCCCAGTATGCTCAAGTTTTTCCGTTGAAGCCTGCGCCATTCTGCACGCTCTTTGCTGGTCCCAGCAGCACCATAAAGTCTGCCATTTTTCTTCTCTTCTCCTACTATCTGACTCTCGTTCTGTCCTCGCCACCCTGTCCTCTCCTCCACCTTTCCTTTTATCTCAAACTCTGTGGCACATCTGGCAGGAACTGTCTTCTCTCGCCTTGTGTTCTATTGGACTACAATGGGTTCCCGGACACTCGTTTCTACCGGGGAACGACGCGGCTAATGAGCTGGCTAGACGGGGTGCGCTACTTGCGCCTTCCGCAATCCCTTGTGGTCTCTCTCCTCTTACCTCTCGTATCCACTCTCGTCTTATCTCGGACTGGAGGCGTACTGTCTCATAGAAGTTCTTTGACACACAGGTTCCCTCGATTTCCACCGAGGAACTGGTGCTCCCTCGTCATGCTCGCTGTGTCCTCTCTCGTCTTCGCTGCAACGGACACAGCCTTCTTTTAGGTTCTTATCTCTCTAGGATTGGCAGAACTGAGAATCCTTCCTGCAGCGCCTGTGGACACTCGTCCCAGGACACCTCTCATCTCATTCTGCACTGTCCAGCTACGAACTCTTTGCGCCGCTCACTCTTTGGCGACTCTCTGTCTCTTTACGACCTCTGGTCCAGACCCTGGGGAGTTGTCCGGCTTCTGGGGCTCCATGGTCTTCCGCCATGCCCCCATCCCTCGGAAGGGGTCGGGTAAACAACAACAACAACAACAACAACAACAACAACAACATGAAACAACTGCATTGTTTCCGGAACTAACGGAAATAGTTGAATCATTCAAGTGTAAAATATTGCAGCGACAGAATTCAAATTTTTTTGGAGCAACAATGGCTGAACTACTAAGATGTGTTGATGATGAGGGCGCTAAAATTCTCAAATCGAGCTTCCAAGAATTTTATACTATCAGTTTGAAATATGTTGATAAGTGGTTTCACATTGAAAATCATCCCACGCAAACCAATTGGACCTTGCAAAGAGAACAAAAAGTTAGGTACGAAGAAGTCGTGGACTTGGGTTAAGCAACTTGATCCTTAAACGGCAATGATGGATGAACTGTTCGACGAAGTCTGGGCTCTCAATGTTCTTCAGAAAATTCCACTAGACGTTTTCCAAAAAGAAAAAGCTGAGAAGAAGTGGATGAATATTTTTGCCAGGAATGACTCTTTTCCGCTTCTCTACAAGCCGATAAGCATTGTTTTCTCCATACCTGTTGGCAATGCATTTGTGGAGCGTGTATTCTCCCTTGTTTCAGCACAGTGGACCAAAGAGAGAAACAGCCTTTCTGAAAAGACAGTCGAGTTCATTCTACAAGTGAAGGTGAACTTAGAAGTGAGCTGCGGTGAGATGCACCAGATAATTTCTAAGAATAAAGAAGCGATGGAGCAAATCGTTTCTAGTGCAAAGTACTAAAATATGATTAGATACAAGTCACACTAGCATAAATACATTTTGTTTATTACTTTCCGTCTTTTATTTTGGGGTTTATATCAGTGGCAGCCCTGCCTATAGCGATGGAAGGTTGTGGAATTGCTAAAAACGTGCAAACTGCGTACCGCGACCAAATTAAACAACAACATATAACACGGCCTTTGGTTTATAAACTCGGCCATTTTTAAATGAACTTCAAAAGGAAACGTTTAGAAAAGGGTCCGCATGTGGCCCACGATATCATCTGGTTGAGTAAAAATGGCTATGGGGCGTTTGCACACCACTGGTTTGTGTCGTAACTGCCCAGCTATGTACCTTGCGAAGTTTAAATATTTTTCAGAACCACGGTGCCCTCAATACTATGAAGATGTGCTAAATAAAAATGTTTTGAGTCAAATGCAAAAACTGCAATTTTTGATTTGGTTTTTACCTGGAAGTGGTGACGACATCAGGCTTGGACAAATGCGAAGAGGTGTGGGTAAATGTTGCTACGGTGCTTGCTGGTATTATGTCGTTGATGTCAAACTTCACTGTAATAATATAAAAGTCAATTACAAAAAAGTTTCTGTATCGTGCTGTTTGGCACCTTAATAACCAATAAGTAACCAAATTTAACCATACTTTAGTGCATTGTAGGAGACGAAATAATTCCAAAATGACAGCGTTAATACACAATTCTTCTTCGTCGTTTGAGCTATTTGCTGTGAGTTTTATGCATGAAGATGTATATATAGGCCACACTGCGTTAGCGCTCACGCTCGGTTTACAAGTCTTCAGTTAGACTTGGGCCACCACGACGGGTAGATTGCTTGGCCCCACCATCTGTCTGCCACATAAAGACGGAGGCATCCCGTTAAGTGTCTTGCCCAAGGATACAACAAGCAAGCTTGCCGGCTTGTTCTCCACACTATCCCTATCTTGCTGAGCGCCAAGTAGGGAAGCTGTGAATACCATTTTTAAAAGTCTTTTGGTATGACTCGACTCGGGAAATGAATCCCAGGTCTACAGAATGCGAAGCGGACGCTCTAACCACTACGCCATCGCGCTGGTATATAACAATTCAATGACCAGTGAGTAGCTAATACGTATTGTAACTTTAATGATACATTTTTCCAAGCCGCGTGGCCTTGTAAATTACTAAGATGGTCTTTACGTTATCAAAGGCACAAGTTTTTAAATCAATCACCTACCAGCTCCGCCTTGGTGAGTGACATTTTGTGGTGTTAGCGATTACTCTACAGCTCTCTATAAACCTTAAACTGATAGATATTAGCAAGTTTTAAAGCTTCTCTTATCAGGAACCAAACGATTTTAAACAGGAATCCTACTAACGAGTCAACACTTTCTGGATCTACTATTAATAACTTTTTTACCATTCATTGTGTCACGAGAATTAACACTGGATCTACCTTTACATCTTTTTATCATTTATATGCAAAAAGCTTCGCACGTTTAAAAAATAAATATCAACTGGTAAAATTTGAATTGCAACAAAAGTTATTTTTGGGATCACTGCGCAGTTGGTGGCAGTCTAAAAAATAAGCCTCTAGTCTGACACCAAGTGTAAGGTTAGGACCAGCTGCTGTAAACTATTTAATGACTACGATGCTCTAGTTAGCTACCGCTTTATGCACCTCAGTAATGCCGTATATTATCATTTACCCCATACAAACAATGATTCAATTGTTGGGCTTGCAGAAGTACAAACGTATAATTTGATTTGACATTGCCGAGCGCGAAACACGAGCATAAAGCTACAAAAGAAAAAATAATTGCAAGTTCACATTGAAAACCCAAAATGTTGATAAAAATTTACGGAATTCCACGGTTTAACATTGCATAACTGTAATCTCAAGTAATTGAAAAAACTTGGGGAAGGATATGTTTATAAATCACTTATACAAACGATAGGGTATCAATAAAAAAGTATAAATCACCGCTTTGAAAGGGCACATTGTAATGTCACCCATCACAACTAAAGCATAAAACCCTGTAGTTTTACGCTAATTGATCCCGAATTAGAACTTACCTAAGGTCTAATTTTGGAAGCACCCGATGATTCTATGTCTAGCAGTAATAAAAGAGCGATTTCCATGGTATTTAGTAATGCATATTAGTACACTTTACAAAAGCCATAACTGCTCATTTATTGTTCATTTGCAGCTTTCACACGGAAGTCGGAGGCAAAAGAGAAGAAGCTAGCACGCAAAAAGTTCAAGTTCAAATTAAATAAGCGGCAGATCCAAAATCCTGATATTGAGCCGCTTCTTAATCTTTACTTACATCAATGTATGAAAAAAGAATGAGAACTAACGCTACTCGTTAAACACGGAAGGCATGGAAAGTTCAGGAGACTGCAAAAAGTCCTTATGGCCTTCAAGTGTGTCCAAAAACTACATTCGTTATAATTTTGCTGGTTGGGTCACATCTTTAATATTCGAACACTGAGGAAACCACTATAATTGGTGGTTCTCCCAACAAGAAACCATACTGCCATTGTAATCGCCATAGTTATCCGATTATTTTAATCCCGGTACTTTTTTGTCCATCAGCGGAAGTTTTAACTGCGTAGCGTATGGTAGGGATCACATTCACAACATAAATTTGCAGCCTTGCAAGCTGATAAAAATAGCCCAGTAGTAGCAAAGCACAGCTTCAAAGCTTTTGTGTAAGACTTAAAATACCCAATCGCTATGAGGCGCCCAAGGAAAAGAAACATTTTAAAGCAAAATAATCAATCGTAATCACACCAGTCTACTTCATTCAGTAAACATCCGAGTTTGGGGCTTTACAAAACAGACGATTAATTAACATTCATTACGACCGAAAAAATATGTCAGCATTAATTCACGAGTCTCTTGTGGCTACTAGCTAGGAATGGACCGATTTCAGCTCGTAAAATATACTTGCTCAAACGAATCACTGTTGTAAAAGACGAGTCCCACTACAATAATCTAATTCAATCGATTTTGAAAAGATTATATTCATTGTACAGCGTTGTAAGACGAGAAGACGAGACGCCAAGCAGCTTGTCCTGAAAGGCGAAAATAAATTTGGTTTTGCGTTAAGAATTCGGCTGCTCAAAAGCATCGCTTTGCCGCGTTCAAGTTGCCGCACAACCAAAACATCTCAACGCTACAGAAATTTACAAACCGCGCGAGCAAAAACAATGCCTTACAAGCATACAGCAAAATACCCTTGAAAATAAATGAAACCTAAGTAGGTAGTCTGCTGTAATTGAACTTAACTTTGCTTTATCAAAAGATATTGTTTACAATTAAGTAGATAAAGTTTTCGCTCCTCGCAAACTGGAACATAAGTCAAGCCTTTTAAAGACTGGAAATTTGAAGAAGCTTTGTGCGCAACAAATCCGATCTCCTTTCAACTTTTCACGTACTACAACACCACACCTGTCGTTCTGAAACCAACATCTCATATCGCATGCAAAAGCACTCTTTTTGGAACAGAGACCACACACAACACTCAATTTGGATGAAGGGCAGAAAAAGTAGCCGCCTCTGCAACTTGAGCATTAAGCAAGTTCAAGACAGGTTATGTAGCAAAGCGATCTACTTGCAATATGTACAAGCGAAAATATGGCTGACGAAAACAAACACTGCGTAGATCAGTGGTCCCAATCTTTTCTTTTGGCAGAAACCCTCTTTCAATGATGTTCATATGTGCTAGGTTGTCCTTTCTCATAACAAGAAGAACGAGTGCTGCAAAGCATGCTGGCAATGAGGTCTTTGCAGTTGACTTTTGGAACAACCAAGGGCTAGTTCAAACGTACAAGGCGACAGATATTAAACCAAATAATTCATTGAACGTTTCGTATGGTTGCTGCAACATTGAACAGTTGAATTGTTTTTCTGCTTTTTTTAAAACAATGTCAAGAAGAAAAGACAGTCCAATCACTACACCAAGCAGTTGACAGATATTGAATAAAAAGGGTTAGGATAGAAGCAGAATCAAAACTTTACACCAGTAATTCAATTACTATGCTCTAACAATCGTAAAGAAATCTTAGCGCTGTATTTACACAGTGCGCGGCAGAAAACCCTACCATGTGTAAAATTTTATTGTGACAAAGCTCTTTCTGTTGCAGTGGTGGCTAAAATCAAATTATGCCATTATCGACACGCCATTTTATTTTTCAAAACGCTAGCGGTTGACGTATGTTTTAAAAACTTTTATTTAGCATCGAAATGGCATACACTAAAAAGCACCGTGCACTTGTTGTAGAAAATTTCCTCACGAACAAAAACTTCAATGTCTTTCAAGAGGCTTCTGTTTCAGTGGTGAGCCAATAGCTCTGAAATTACGTATGCAAAGCAGTACAGATTTTCGATTGGGAACAGCGATGTGTCGGCTCAATTTGGAATGACTTCAAAAATTCCTTCGAATGGCAGCAAAATTTTCCATTTGTGAGGAAATTTTCCACAATATATGCTCAGTGCTTTTCGGTATATGCCGTTTTGATAATATATGAAAATTTTTATAATATAAACCTGTTAATAGTTATCTTAACTAAATGTTCTGAAAAATAAAATGGCGTATCATTACTTGCATAATTTGATTTTAGCCGCCAATGCAACTGAAAGAGCTTTGTCACAATAACACTTTTAAATGTGGTAGGGTTTTCTGCCGCAACCTGTATTAAAGCGTGAGTAATTTTTAACCTATTTTGACGCACGAAACACTTTAAACTAAAAAATCCAGCACAACATCATTAAATAGAAACCACAGTACAAGGCATCATAAGATTTTCTTGTGTTGAAACACCTATTGATGGTGGTGTTATTTTTCATGGAGCACCTGACTATCTCTCCCCTAACACGAGTGGCCATGCAGCATCACTTCATTAAATCATTTGTTTTTCACAATGAAACAACCAAGGGACAACACTAAGGTTCTTGGACCATGGCAGTCAACTTATCAAGAAATATAACAAAATCAGACTAAATATATTTCTAGGTCAGCAATATCATCATGCAAATTCAGTTACATGATCGGCCATTCGGTGCAGAGCAACGTCTTCCGTTTTCAAACCTTTTTCAGCAAAGTGTGAGATATTTGCCCACCAACCATGTTCAAGTGAGGTTTGCTAATTTAGTTAGTCTCACTATTACTGCGAGCGATTGACGTCATAGAACATGGCCAATTGAAACAAAAGTCAAAGTTTTAATTGAGATTAGAACATGGTACGTATCTTTTAAAAGAAGACAAACAACCGTCAATCGTCACTGAGAAGATGAATTAAAACCAGTCAAAAGTAGATATCGGCTTGCAAAGTGCCTAAAATAGACTATTATACTTATGAGCGACAATTTAGGTCAAAAGTTCATCAGTTAAAAAGTGGAAGGATTACAGGCGTAAAAGCAGGGAGGTAAGCTGGGGGGCTAAATCCTCCTAAAAATTAAAAAAAGTAGACTAACATGTCTTCAACTCTTCCACAGATCTAAAAAATTGCGAAAAACTCACTTTCGAAAAGGTGAACTTCAAAGCAACAAAAAGGTCATTTTAAGCTGAAAATAGCAACAAGCTTTATCACCAAAAAAACAAAGATCTTCATCTTTGTTTTGAAACAAAATTGTTCTCAGCATCCGTCTCTCTACAAACAACAAAATTTTCAGTCTCCTTCCCCCACACTGTGTGTGGCGGTGTAAGCTATGCCTTATTAAAAGCCTCTAGCTTCTCGTCGGTCACCAACTGCACTGAAGAGACCTGATAGGTCGAAACAGTGTCACTATCTTCATCTTTGCTTTGAAACAAAGTTGTTTTCATCCTCCTTCCCCCTACAAACAACAAAGTGTTACGCTAATGGAGATCATTGATATGTAAGCAAAAATGAGTTGCTTGCCGTTAAAAAGCATTACATGGGAAACGTAATAGTTGGCAATGCCTGAAATTTAAATTAATTTAGAATTTGTGCTATTTTTAGACCATTGGATTAAAGTTGACCTTTAATCCAAGTGCAAAAAAGGATTTCTCTACTGGACAATAACACGATGACCTAATGACATGTTCACAAATTTTTTTGTAATTCTACAACACTACTAGATTCACTGAATTGCCTGCAACAGGGACTAGCATTTAGCCAAGAACTCAAATTACTGTATATGGCTTATTTTGCATTTGAATTAAAGTACAGGCTTACTTTTAGTATAGCACAGTGATTACCCACATTTTTTGAGAGCGACCAAAATTTTCTAAAAAATCAATTTTGTTAATTCTTGTGACCTTTAATGTCAAAAAAAGGATTTGCGATGATATCATCTTTGTTGAAAACTTTTTACTCTTTTATCTAAATACTAGAATCTGGCGCAGGAAATTTGGAGTAGCCAAACCCCTTTCACCGCACCTCCCCCTGGCTAGTCTATGTGCAACAGGGAGATATAATGCAAAATGAACTATTAGAAAATATCAAAACTAACAACTTTATTACTTTCTTACAAAAACAAGAGACCTCCGAAGAATTTTCATGCGACTCAACTTTGGTTTGTGACCTTTAAAATCCCAAACTCATTATGAGAAATAAGCACTTGTCGCCTGAATTTGAAACATTTGATGTAGAGAGCGGTACGCGAATCGTACACAAACTTAACAATGGGGCGTACTAATCTATGCTTACGGAAAAGCACAATCATAAATTCATAATGCATTTTTCCTCAAAGGTTTAAAAATAAAGTTAAAGGTCAAGTTAAATAAATAAAACAAATATAAAATAAAATATATCAATTAAGCTTTAAAATTTTATCAACTGTACTTACATGTCTAACTAAGAATGTTCTTTGCATGCATCATTCAACTTTAATGCATCTTAACTGTAGATCTCAGTAATTGCGCAGAAAAGTAATGTGAAAAATTGCTTGCAGATAGCAACACGAAAGTCCCTGTTCTCCCATAATAGCTCACACAATCGAAAGTATAGAATAAATAGTATTTACATTCTAGCATGGGTTACTGAATTGGTTATTAGTTCGCAAGGCTAAACTTGATCTTTTCAAGATCTTTTAAAATGAAGTAGTGTACGTAAAATACAAAGAAGCTTTTGATAGTGCAGTTACAGTAGGTGGCCAATATACTACTATTTGTAGTTAGGCAACGCCAAAAGAAGCACGCGGTGTACAAATAAGATTAAAAGTGAAAACAAGATTAAAATCAAGCAATTGTTCACTCAATATTATGTTTCAAAACCGTTCACTGCAATTTGACCACTGCTAAAAAAACAGATCACCCTTAAAGACAGAAGTTTATTTTCAAAACATTTTGTTTTGCTTTGAAAGTTATATTTAGCAATATCGCTTTAGGTATTTTTTCCATCATCGACATCGGCCCTAATATTTTTTCTAGTAAAAATTGAATGATGTTGACGATTGACATACGCAACGCACATTAATTGCTGTTGGCTTTTACATCATTTGATAGTTCCAGTTGTTACGACTGTAATTCTAAGCAGGCATTAGTTTATTAGGAAAATGACTGGCAGTTAACAAGAATTAGTTCGTAGCATATTTTCCATGTGATATGCAGAATTCTCTGAATTAAAGCATGGTCTTCTAATTATTATTATCTAAAATAACATTAACATGAGGCCTATGGTATTCGTATTATATTGGGAGTACACTATGAGCGTTCTATAAACGAAACAGTTTACTATGAAACAAGAGTCCACGCAGCGTACAGTCAGTATAATTGCCTAGAGTGAACATTCCGTTCTTGTCCGCAAAGCTCGTACCACACAATTTTTGTACGTTTTTGTCCGCAATATATAATGCAAAGCATCATATCAATATCATAAGCAAACGAAAATTTTTGTTGGCATCCAAATAAGCGTGAGAGAAAAATGTTCAAATATGTATACTCCTAAGATGACGCGGCGATTCTACCGTTAGGTCAAGGTATATATAAGAGGTTTGGTCGGTGTAAGATGTAAAAAGCATAAGTCTTGTGTTTATTTATCTCCTTTTGAAAAGAGAGGAATGAAAGATCTAAAAAATGCTTACAAAAGGATTGCACTAAAAAAGATTGGAAACCACTGCATTACCCACTTACGATTTTATGCAAATGTAATTTCTATTCAAACTTTAGTCGAGCAAGAAATACCTAAACCGCTAAAAAGTGTCAAACAATTAGTTTGATTCTGCAAAATTATAAATATCAAAAACCCGACAGCAAAAAACGCGCGTAGTCGAGAACCGCACGTTTTTGTGAGGTTATGCCAAAGACGTTAGGAATGATGTTAACAGATCTCTTAGCTGGGGTTCAGCACAAAGGATACTGTTGAGGATGGAGTATAAAATCGAATTTAACAGTCCGTGATTAAAATATGGTAGTCGTATCATATTGGGATATACGACTACCATATTTTAATCTGGTTGGTTATCGTTGCAGCGAAATGCTCCAAACAACTTCATAATTCATTTCAAATCAAAATGCTTAAACGTATTTTATGATGTAGTATTATTCAGCAAAAAGAAATTGTATTGTAGACATTGAAAGACCGTGGAATGCGTGCGAACTGGCGTAGCAAAGTAGGCTCGCATGACTAGACAGTAATGCTTTAATACGATGATAAATTCGCGGCCTGAGCATTAAAGGACAGCAACAATTGACGACTTTTAATATGCTAAAATTTGGTGACTCAGCAGTTTGCACGCATGGATAGCCACTCCGACAAAAAGAAAAAACCGATCGATTAATATCACCTGACTGAAGTCCTTTCGCATTTCTAGTGGAATCATCCAATAATGGCAAGGATATTTTCCCGTAATTGCGACGTAGAAAGAGCGGCATTTTGCACAGGTGTAAAACAAGAAAATATCAGCAAAACACAGTTTTTAAAAGAAACTTCAAAATAAACCAAATATTTTTTCCACTGCACTCTGTACGTTCTATGTTGAGGATTTAATATTATCTTGCTCAAATGCACAAGCTGTCACAGCCAAGTTCCGTCAGAATGAGGCAAAACAAAAAAATCTCCGGTGTGTGCTTAAGTAATGCGCAATTAGATAAGACATTTCATCATAATGCACTTTACGTAAACTGTCGTAGTGAAAATCAACTTTCAGTTTGGGGCAGCGTTTATATGTTTATTAATTGTGTTTTGCGTATGTGTTTGAGTGAGTTTATAAGGTTTTGGTAGGGGCGCAACCTAATCTATGCCATACAATAATACACTAGTTTAAATTTTTTTATCTGACCGCACCCTAACGAGGGGCTCTAGAATTCAACAATTTCTAGTCAAAATGTAATACTACAAAATAGCTTCACAGCAATTCTAGGTATCTGGTTACAGGCATTATCGGTAAAAATAACTTGCAGTGCTAAATTAATCAAGTTTTTTCAAAAATAACTGACAAATATCGTGCAATGCTATATCAAGCGACGTGTAATTGCATTATGTAAAAAGAACCAGTATCAGACAAAACGTTCAAGTTTGAAATGCAAGGCCACGAAACAGCCAGAGCAATGCCACTAAATTGTGGCCTATTAAAGTATAACAAAGGCTCGTAAACCGGCATTGCGTGTTAACTACTACTCTTTCTGCACGCCATCTAGCTCACAGCAATTGCCAGAAGTGAAATCGAAACCGAATGATAATTTAAAAATCGTGACAAAATTTTTGACAACCGGTGGAATAGCTTGATCCAATCTCAAAACGACAAAATAGTAAAAAAAATTATTTCTTGTGACAAATGATAAACAAAACTTGAAGTACCAAATGAGGGAGATTCCCTTCTATGTTTATACAGAGCAAGAACATGTTTCTTGAATTTTGCAAAAAGATGTCAAGCGGTAAGAAGCGTATCAACAAAATTAAATCGAAAAAAAATGCTTGAAAGGTTTTCGTTGCTATGTTTAACCATTTTCTTTTTTTGGGATGGAGGCACGACATGAAACAGATGTCCAAGTTCTTTCATTAAACCGAATCAAGAATAGGAGGAAAGAGGGAGTGAATTTCGAACCAGTAATGAATCCAAACTGCAGACTGGCAGCCTCAACACCAGCAAGGCGAAGGCCACTGGTCGATGCCTTAAGCTACTTGTTCAGCCTAAGCGTGCGAGAAATTCGGCGTCAAATAAGCGACACTTCCACCGCGCGTTGCACCTGAATATATAAAAAGCCGACTGATGCTAGCCACGGTGCATTCCAGCGTAACCAAGGCTGATAGATAAAAGCGACTAATCATTGCCGACAAGCTACCTCCTCATAGCACAATTACGTTTGCATAAAAAAAGTTCAAATCTATTAACATCTGGACGTTAATTCAATCAAACAGTCTATAAATGTAACTTGTACTGTAAATATCTAGCCATTCGTAAAACCGACCGGGTCACACCTAAAATTGTCTTAAAAAATGGCGGTATTCACAGATTCCCGGCTTGGCGCTTTGCGCGAAACAAATATCGTGGAGAAGCCAGCAAGTTTACTTGTCGTGCTTTGGGGAAAAGCATTAAATAGAATTGCTCCATTTTTAGAGACAGTAGGTGGCGTTGCTGAGAAGTCTTTCCATCGCGATGACCCAGTCTGACTAAAGACCAGCAAACGGTGCATGAGCTTACATCCGTGAATGAGTGTCTCGAGAAGGAAAAAAAGGAGGGATCTTTTGTAGAAAGCCCCCGCCACCGCTCTTATCCAGTTAAAATTTTTATTCATTGATGGAATTCAGCGATGTCAGCTAATATTTTGTCCTAACCCTAACCCTGCAGTACTTAAAACTGGCGGGGATGTTTTTTTCAAATCTCACATTTTTGCATTAGTGGCGGGGACTTTCTACAAAAGATCCAAATGGAGATCTACTTTATATTTCTATGTCTCTGAAAAAATGACTAACTGATGTCGTTAACCAATTTCAAGCCAACCGTTCGCTCATACGAAACCGAAATTAAACTGCATTGAACTAAAACAAATAAAAATGAATTGATCATTTGTTTGAACAGTCAGAATACCAAAGGGTTACCAAAGAATCACGGTGTTTTGATCAAACTGACAACGTTTTTAGAAATAAATCTTAAATCTGCATGTTTTTTCATGCTGAATTAAAACAATGGCACTTGCATCATGCAAACAAAGGACAGCGCATTCGTTTAAAGATTGTGGAAGTTTTGCTTCAATCACATCATACTCATAATATCAATAGATAAATACAAGCACTTAAAACTGACGAAAAGTTGTCATGAATCTGTGATTTAGATAATGAGTCATTTAGATAATTTTGGGACTTGATAAAAAAATCATAAACCTGCTGCCAACTTAAATTTGTATCTCGTCCTTAGAACATGAAAAAACGTCACGGCTGTGCATAGAACTATTCTTACTCTGACCAGCTTCCAAGTTACCAGTGCCGACGCCAAGCGGCATTTCTCCACAAGCAGTGCAGCCAAGTCGGAAAATTGCCCAACAGCACAGAAATCAAGCGTTTCGCCGCAGTTTGTTTACAATTTGATTCAAAGCGACGCTTGGATCTTGTACAGATCTCGCATTCTTATCTCATCCCACAGACGCACATGATAAAAATATTGATTGAAATTGCGGAAATTAAACCCGACAACTAGATAAAAGTTGTTGAGATGATAAGAACTATTTACCACTGACATTAAACTTCAACTCTTTTTTTGCTCTTCATTCCCCACTGAAAAAGGCCCCACAAAAACTTTATAGTTGTTGAAATAATAAAACACACACCTATCATTGAATTAAACTTCAACCCTATTCCAAGTGCATTCTGAAAAAGGACGTCACTTTTGCTCAACCCCAGCGTATACCTCTAAAATTTGCTTAATGCCATGCTTCTGTTTTTCTAACAAAATGCCATGGGAATTTACAAAGAAAAAAACAAAGGTCTTCAAACTTTTTCCAGTACAAAAGCCTTGCTTCTACGAAATTCTTGGCTGGTATTGCCTTTGCTCACCTCCGAAAAAGGTAAAATTGCCATGATTAGTGTTGTTTTTGTGCATTTGGAAAAGGCTTGGCGTGAGAATGCTCTTGCTAGCTAGCACTGCTCGTGACAGAAATGTATTGCGTTCGCAGCAGCTGCAACTTTGAAGGGCAGCCAAACTCACATTCTTTGGTGCTCGTGCTCGTAAGGGTTTTTCTTGGCTGAAAAATTAAAACCCGTACCATATTAATTTAGAAAAATCAACTACTTTTTAAAATTTAAAAGTCTTATCTTCCAAACTCCAAGCAAACTACTAATAAATAGTAATCTGAACGACATCTCATCTCATTAGTAGTAAGCATATCCACAGATATTCTGTGCTTGAAGGTCAGTAGAAGCAGTACGGGGAACCTACAATATATACTTTTCAAATTGACAAAGCTTCTGTTAAAGTGAATTGAATTTTCTTACTTTTCAGAATTACATAGCATTCGATATTAGTTCTTACGCAACAAAATTGTTATTATAAGTAAATATCATTACCACAATTAAATATCGTAGAAATATCAGAAGGGTTGGCAAAAGCAAATGGAGTTAGATGATACGGACGTGCTGAGAAGTCGATGTTGGTGTTTTAAGAATAGCCTTGGGCCTTAAAGGGAGTGGCGAAGGAAAGCGAGTTCGACCACAGAAGACCAGGAAGAAACAAAGGAAAGAGGAGACGGAAAAGGTTGGTTTGAAAGCGGCAGATACCCTGAATTAAGCGATGTGGGGAGATCGAGTGCGACGAATTGCCGAAATGAGGGGGTAAATCCGGCCAACTTTGTTAGATAAAAACTGAATAACTACTACTACCACCACCACCACACTAAAACACTTTTTAGTACAATTATCATGTTTTTGGCTAAAGTTGTTGACTCTGATACACGTAATTTACATCACAGTCACAATAAATAAGCATTCGTTATATTACAAGTGCATCAATAGACATGCAGTTATCAGCCGCAGACGGGTGAAACCACAACACAAATAGACGCTTTTGACGGATTAGGGACAAGTTACACCTTACTAAACCACTAAGCATCGGGTTTTATATCTGAACACAAACAAAATCAGGTCCCAGCATAGCAGCGACATTGATTTAGGAATAAGATACACTTGGACTTAGTTAACAGAAAATGTTTTAGAATTGAGGGCTAGCTATTAACAGATATGATGCCTTCTCCCACTAAAGATTTTAAATAACCTGATGCAATCAAAGACATTTTAAAGCTTCCTTTCATTAGCAATCGATTATTATCTGGATGATACTTGTACAACGTTCGATTGAAGCTTGTGGCAAAATCATTTAACAAAAATATTTTCGCTTACCTACTCCTGCGATTGCACTATCTTCGGTGTAGTTTAAAAAATATATATCCTGTCCTAGAGAAGAAAGCTGTATGCTTCAACTAAAAGCAAGCGGGACACACAGAGTAGTCCAAAGTACTGTCATTGTCATCTCAATTGATAATTACTTGGAGAAAATAGCGATGCAAGAAAATAACCCTTCTAGAAAATAGCACAGCAGCAATAAGTAAGTGAAGTTCAATTGTGACAAGCTACTTATGAAGCGCAGATAAGTTTATGCTCGTCAATATTTTACAGATTTTAACGTATTGAACAACAGGGGTCAATAATTCAAAGTAGTTAACCTTGTTTTGACAATACAAATATTTTTGATAACATAGTTAAATCATAATTTGCATACTTTATTCAACCCACTCGAAGTACTTAAGACTAATTGGAGCTTTTATAATCGTCGCTAATATGTTTATGGGTGCATCAAATTATCTTTTATTAACCGTGATTTCATTATAAACACTGACTAAAATCTAGTAATTCTAACCAGGTAGAATTGTCATTGCTTTTTCCAAAAAATTGGTGCATTTTTTTAGTAAATAAAATTATTTCTTCAAAAAAGTTCTACCAATAGTTTTTCGATTTCGATTATTTTGTGGCGAAAGAATAGGATAAACCCCATGCAAAATAAAGAACGTCTTGCTTCTTTCGTATTTTTTAGACCTACCACGATTAAGACGAAAAGTCACTATTCCGTTAATGCTCGACCCAAGTATGCCAGTGACAACACATTTCTAATTAAAACAGCAAAGTGAAAATTTTCTTTAATAAAAGAAGTGTCGGTTTTGACCATTATTACATTTAAACCCGCATTTGAAAAGGTTTTACTTCAATGACCTTAAGCAAAGATATATCTATTGCAAGAATTGTTTTAAAGAGCAGTTGACTAGGATGGAGGAAAAGCTTTTATCTGTAAAACTGCACATTTCTCAAAAAGGAAGCTTTACACATTTTCATAGCAGGCAATTTCTCCGCTGATTGCGTGATAAGTAACACCGTTTTACTGAAAATGACATTAGGGAATGGGGATTGGTAAGTAAATGGTTCTAAAAATGGATTGTGCGATAAACATTCCGATATATTTGAAATACTTTTTTCGAGCTTCTTCAACTAACGATTAAATTTAAGATACTTTTTTTGCGAGCCAGCGAATACTCGCCTCCCCTTGAATACGCCGCTGCACTTTCTAATCTTCGGACGCCGGATTCTCGTTTGTAAAATAAATTCAAGTACGAGATAAATTATCAAATTAAATTAATAAAGCCACGTGGTTATTAAATAAAATAAAAGCAAAGGTAAAAATAGGCACGAAAATAACACAAGTAATAAAAATTACGTACATGAAACACCGCCCAACACCTTGCTGATGAGATCGCTAATGCGATAATAATGGATTGGATTGATAATTACAATTAACTGTTTCCTCTAGCCCTAGTTACAGCTACAATTGTCACCTTACCCGGTTGAAAACGAAAATTTCTCGGCGGGTTCATCGTTTACTGACGTTAATTTATAAAATACAAGAGCCATGCTTGCTGCTACAAGCACCTGAGGAAATCTACTTAGCCAACTTTAATAAGAAAAATCGATAATTATAATAGCTTGTAATATGTATTGCGTAGGTGCCGAAGAGAGAAATCGTTGGTGAAATAAATATACCACCCCAGATAGGCGTGTTGTCCAGCGAAATAGAGAAGTTCAAAGAAGAAATAAGCGGACAAAAAAAAACAGAAACTTTATTTAAATGTAGGGAATCTCTCGGGCTGGACTACTACAGACACATCAAAAGTGATGTCGTCTTGTGGTAAGGTAAACCGAGAATATGCAGCCTTTAGAGCAGGCGGGCCTAAACCTTTTGAATTTTCTCAACCGGATAAGACCGCGAGCCAGAGTGCATGGCGCTAAGACTTTTCAATAGGTTTTTTAAAGATCAACCACAAACAAGCGGTATTTTCAAACTGAACGCTTTTGGGGGAAAATATCAATCTTTGGGCGCAGACCTAAATCCACATCGTGGACGGGCCACAGATGGCACACTCTTGCAGTAGGCCATGAAATCTTTTGTTATATAGCAAGTATGTCTAATGATCAGCAATAATCAAGTTATGAAAAATGTTGAAATGTATAACCAAGTTGCGATCTATTCGCAGAAAATGAAACTGTTTACCGAGAAAAGAACAGAAAAAAATAACGATTCAGAATTCAAAATAGTGATATTACGTCTGACACAATCTACAAATTTTCATCCGATGGTTTAGTGAGCAATAAAGGCCTGAAAGCTTCGCAGTCAACGTCTACAAGTTTGGCTTTCATCTCATTGCGACAAGGCTGAGCGAAACCGTTCCCTTTTCAACTAACGTTTTGGATTCAAATTGTGACTTGTGTCGATTGAAATGACATGTAGCTGCAGGCTACTAAGATCGTAAGGTCAATTCGCACTATGTTTGTTTTGTATACTATGGGTTGAAAAAGTTCTGATCCTTTCATTACCTCAATCACCATATACAAATGCTAAACAATAAAATAAGGATAGGACGCTTGTTGATTGCAATGTTTTTTGAGCCAGGCATTTTTAAATCATGACAATGTGCATTTAGTTTCATATTTCACGCTTAACATTACTTTTATTGCAAAGCAGCTACCCTGAGAACTGTAAATCTGTGGCGCGACTCGTCAAGGGAATTGAAATCAGGTCCACCGATCGCGAACCGGACAGCGAATACTTTAATCATACATTACTAAAACAATATCTGCAAAACTTTTGCCATGGTGCTGTTAGGAGCTACCTAAATCTGCAGAAAATCACTACCGGTGAAGTAGTGTAGCACAAGCGCAACTGGAGCGAATTTGGCATCTAATAAAAATCTAACTTCATCTATGACCTGTCAAATACGAAAGCAGGCTTATTTTGCAAACTCTCTTCTTTTTCGACTAGCAAATCATGTTCTCCTATTCCCTGACTGTTGCAAGTTGCACAGTATAAATAAAATTTTCACGGGTTCTTCTATTTAAACAGCAAAAAAGTAAAAAAGGTTTGTGAAGCAGGGAACAAAAAAAATCGGAAATTTTTTAAAAGTATAATTTCCAGCGATTTATGACGACGCCATAAAGAAAGTAACACCGATCATTCGCAATCGTAAATGATAACAACTGACGTTTGCTCGTGCACTTAGTAAAAGACTATTTTCAAAACTATAAGTCACAAAAAAATCACTCCAGTGAGGAAGGGTGAAATGGAAGGAAGACGTCGATAAGGAAGAAAGAAAATAACCATGGCAAATGATATCAAAAGCGGAAAAGGTTACCAAAGACGAAGAGTTCGAGATCGGGAGGAATGGCTGAAAGATGTTACGAGAGACTCGCCCAAGGGCAGATTACCTTTGAGACTTTGTCTCATGACTTCGCTATCATTGCGTAAGGATGATGTGTTTCATGCTAACAATGCCCGGTTCAAAACTTTTGTCCGCCTACTCTCAATGCACATTATGCCTTTTTGATACTGTTTATTGTTACTAGGATCGGCATAATTCAAGAAAATTATTCATCTTTACAAAAAACGAGCTGATTCACCCAACCTGGGAAACTTATCAAAAACAACAAATGCAATCGATGCATTGGTGTGTATATGGTTCGAAAACTTACCCTTGATTGAATAAATCAGCAATGATTTTGAAAGATTATTAACGAAATTATAACCAGTAAGTTGGTAAATATTTACAATCGATCACTTATTTTGTTTGCTTAATCGTTTTCATTCTTCTGACCATCATTATCGTAAAAAACAATGCATTCAAAAAGAATCTCATTGAATAAACTAAAAACACGAGTATCGGAATAAACTAGAAACAATTCAATATCTTATTTGAGTAAGCGCTTTATGCAGTTGATGATGTCTCGATAAGACGATGTAGATCGAGCAAATCAAATATGCGACCAACGTTAAATAGTGAAGCTGCTCATCCAGCATGTCGTAATAAGCGACTTCTGAATACACACTTATAGCAGTCTGCCATGTAGGTGGTGAAAGATATAGTTTGAGTTTATGAACGGTCGGAAACAGACTTAAAATAGCCTATCGTGATTAGGTTTGCGGCGTGGATAAAAATACAACCGTTTTATACTGTGCCTCCATCACAAGGAAGAGGAGAGGTATGCACAGCATAAGCTCATAAGAAGTCCGCAGGTGGGATCTTTTTTGACATTTGTTCAAACGACAACGGCAGTAAATAGCAAAGGTAGCCGAGGGGGCCACCGCACAAACCAAGCTCCATGGCAACAAAAAAGTTGGGAACCACTGCTATTAGCTGAGTAAAAAGAAAACGATTTTAGCAAGCAAAAAAATCAACACCACACCAGTGATGACTGACGTAACTGAGTGGCTTATGATGATGTCATAAAGGCAGAATATCAATCATGCGTAACCGTACATAATGACGCGAAATAAGCGCAACTCACCATTTGCAATAATAAAAAAATTATAACTTTGGAAAGCCTTGCAATGATCAACATGTGATTGTAATGAAAAAGCTGTCAACGAATCAAAACTCGGCGTTACTGTTAGGCATGCAATCGACAGCATCAAAAAAATGTAATTTTATCTAAACGTAATTAAGTAAATCTCGCTGGAGAAAACGAAAATTAAATATCTATAGATTTACTATTTTATTTCAAATCAGCTATTTTCAAAATATAAAACAGCAGTTCAAATAATAACTCAATTTATTACATAAAGATTATTTTAATATACAACACCTGCGGCCACGCACATACATTTAAAGTTGTACAAAAGATCACAAAAAAGATCTTTAGCTTTACAGAAACAGAAAAAAACTCAATTTCAGCAAAAACTTTGCTAAAGATCAGAAGTCTTTACATTCAAAACTTAGATGTCCAAGTAGAAAAAAGGTCTTCACTTTCACATGTACTAAATAAAGCTCTTAATTAGAGTTGCTGGCGGCCGTAAATTGAAATAAAGTTAGTAATGCGGCCTCCAATAGTAAAAAGGTTGTGCACCCCGCTACTGACGCATCTACTTTGCATGTAAACTGTTTAATTGTTATTCTTAATACAAGGGACGTTTAGAAAGTACAGCAATCAGATTTGTTTTTACGAGATTTAGTTTTAAAGGTACACAAATTTTATGCCTAAAGAAAGTAAAGTAGCATGAGCAGTTCATAGTTACTTCTTATTGAAATCTCCTGCTTTCCGAACTACCTTTATCCACCTTCTAACAAGAGTATATATTCTATCATTCTAAAATTCTACAGACTGCGTTTATATCCAGTTTCTGACAGGTTCAGATTCTTCCTGACCATCATTGATTCGCTTGACCCGCCTCATCACTGTGCTGTAGTCTACCGCAATGCCACTATGGACTTGCTTTGGCCTTCCGCTTGTGTTAAGAGTTGTTTTCCCCTCCAACAGTAGAAATTCAATGACAACTCTTTACTTTTGCCGAGATTGCTTAGCGGCAATCGTGCCGGTTTTACTTTATAGCGAAGAAGACACAGAGGGGTTGCTTAAACTTTGAAAGACAGGTTGCAGTAATTCAAACTTTTCGTTTTTAAAAAAAATACGTAATATTTGGTTAACAATCTATAATCTGTAAAAGAATCAAATGTGAATTGAATGAATGCTGCAAGAAATTAAATAAGTTGCATTACTTTCTGAACGGCCATCTTATATACGTCGGATCACAACGTATAGCAAAACCGATAATATTGCAAAAACGTGCAAAATTTCCACAAAATATTGGAAGTGATAAAAGCATGCAAATTAGTGAATAGCTAAAAACGTGTAAAGAATACTATATGCATATTAGTTCCATCCACTTGCTGAACCGTTGTTACAAAACCGGTGGATAAGGAATAAAGCCGATTGTACTCTGATATGAGCTTTTTTCTTTTCAACGCAATTTTGTTTCACAAGAATGTGGTAAAGAAAAAAAAGAAAAAGTTTGTGCCGTGGCCGAAAAAAGCGCCATCACGAATCACATAAGTATAAATTGAGAACTCCACTAAAGTAAAAGGACATATGGAAACATCAGAGTTTAATGCAAGATTATAAAAAGTAAAATACCCGTAATTACAAAAATTTAAATTTCTAAGAGTCCAGAAAAATTACAAAATGGCAGTGCAGCAGAGATACTAGTTCGCAAAATCTACAACTGCTTTTCAACAGCAAAATTTGAGAAGCGAAAAGTTATCATTATAAACAATTTTTTTACAAGGCATTAAAAAAATTTTCTTTTACAGCTTTTTATGTACTCGTTAAAATTCTTTTATATAACTGACTACTTTTTGCCAATGAAAATGAGCGTTTCAGAAGATAATCTGCGATCATTAAGAGTGCGTGAAAAAATACATGTTCAACACGTGTTCGAATCCAACAAACGAGTTCCATGTCGAACCGTACGAACTCCTTTGGAAACAGGAGAATCTCATGGACAAGTTGAGTTACTACCACTCAGTATCTACACTGAAAATCCCGCCCTACAGCAACGACTGATGGATTCTGGCAACTACACACCAGAAGACTCGCAGTCACACCCGATTTTTAACGAGGGTCCAAGATCCCATCACACACCGGCAACAATGAGACCAAACAAATGCAATCACAGTCCTTCAAATTTCCCCTTACAAGACCCTGTATCAAGCTCAAAGTATTCGTTTTACGGACGAACGCAAACCACTCCTTTCCACATGGTCCAGTTTCTTTTTGTTTCCTTTTTATTGCTCTCCACTGTTTGCGCACGTGACATTCACTATCCATCTACTTCTTTAATCAAATCTTGGAGACTTCAAAAATTGGACGATTCACTCTCATCTGCGGTAGAATCCCTTACTGAAACCCCCAAAGCTAAAGAGCTTGAAAGGGTGGCCAGAAGTGCTCAAACACCACCTTCCAAACAAGAGAAAACCACGGCCAAGAGAGACATTTCTCCTTTCATCACCAATAGCCATCACAAACCGCAAAGGCTTGCTACAAAACTTGGCTACTACGTTGAAATCAAGAAGAACGGCAAAGTGAAAGGTTCAAGACGTCAAACGGCATACAGTAAGCATTTTTATGCATAAATAAATACATTTAATTAGATGAAAATAAGCCTCAAAGATTTGTATTCTTTAAGCGTTGTGGCGGTAGCAGCCATCATAACAGTTCTCTACTCATAACAATGAAATGTACTTGGGAAGCATTTTAATCTTATAACTAATCAATGCACGGGTCGATAGACAAAACTAGCCCTCAAAATTAGACACCGGTTGCTTTTTTTTTCAAGTTCGATTGCTTGGTAAAAAGAATAAATCTGGGCGTTGTTGCAGTAGCCTTCGTCGACTCGGTTTGTAATTATAGCAAAAGTTGTAATTAAACCTTAGACGAAACTAACAAGGGTTTCAATAAGTTAATGAAACGGGAAGCGGTTGACAGGTTACCTGTGTTCAGCAATATGACATTAAAACTTTAAACAACCTGTACTAAGGCCACTGGAGATTTTATACACTCTCTGACTACAATTACAATCATTTGTACAAGGGACAGATTTTAGGCAGTTGTAGCAAATCACGATTGTGCGATACTTGTCTCCACACAAATTTGCAGTAAAATGTACCTTTATACTGTACGTCAAACCAATTCTCCCATAAAAAGTACTGGGTGATTTGTTTTGGTGACTGAACGATGAGCCATCCCTGCGATTTCGACAAAACGACGTTAACTTAAAAAGTATTAAAAAAAACACATTTACTAAAGCCTTCCGCCACGCCATTAATGTGAGCAGTAGCGGTAATCTCACATAACTTTGTACGAAGGAAAAAGCAATACGTCTTGAAACAGTGCGATTTTCTTTGGTAATGGAGTACGTTGTTCCTAAAATTGATAAGTAATTCACTCTATTTTGCGGTCTGTAGTGTTGGATAAGCCACGGCAATATAACAAACTATTACGGATTATCAAAAAAATCGACATTTAAAAAGACATGTGGACAATCATGTGAAATGCATGTACGAAGAGTGGAGTTTATGGGAAATAATTTGAAGGACTTTTGAAGAGCTACGGGATGTAATTGAAGTATAAATTCATTAATAACTACACACGTGTGAACAGTGCGGCAATATTATAATAAAATCACCCAATCACAAAAGATTAATTGACAGGAAATTTGCGTAATAAAATTTTCTAAAACTTTTAGCCATATTGGTAATTCCCTTTAAAGTTTTCCACTCAGCCTGATATTTTACGATTTTCTGCTAGTCAATTAAATCTTTTAAGTGGCTTAAAACGGTTATCATATTTAAAGTTTTTTTAACTTGACTGGTTCTAAAACTGTCTCTTCAAGTGACGCAGTAGTACAGCAGATGTGGGACGTGAACGCACAACCACTGGCATGAAAATATCAACTTTACCCTTGAACAAGTGGCCAATTAAAAAAAATACAAAAATGATAGTCCTGCAATTTATTTCTGATAATACGCCGACAACTTACTAATTTAAAATGTCACATTACAGTCACTAACATGTAACATCTGCTACGAGAAATGCTGAATGAAATATAGAAAATATAAATTGGAGTAAGCAAACGTCAACTAGATGAACAATAACAGCTGAGTTGTTTGGCTTTTCGTATGGGTTGCACACCGATTCATTTATAATACTTTCCTGTTGTTTTGTCTAAGTTGGTATATAGCCCCTAAATATTACATAAACAAGAATACAAGCAAGGCTGTTTTGTTCCAAACATATAAATACTGATCATAACGAAAATTATATGCAGCAGCTCAAACAAAAAACGATTACATGTGCATTAACATCGCACATTGACGTAACACGACAAGACTATTGTCGAGATGTAGTAGACAAATTTGAAATCTGGGTAACCAGTGATAGATCAAGGAATAAATTTGTCCTAACTTTAGTTTTGACATGGACAACATGAGTTCGATTTTTAGTCAGGTTTTTAAATAACATTAAACAAGCTGTTATCAGTTTACCTGCATTATTAAACCGAAAATTAGCAGCAAATAATGACAGTGACTCAGCAACGTTAGCAGAAACTGTCCGGTAGAGCATTTGTAGCCAACGCCAAGTACATAGCAAGGTATGGCGCAAAACATTAACTGACAAAAATGCACTCTATAGCGGACTTTTTTGTGGCAATACGGCACACTTGTGGTAATCGAAATACAGCGGCAATTTTGACCCAAAGTTTTGGCTTATTTCAAAACAGTACAACTTTTGTACTCGGTGGCTTTATATCTTTACGTATTTTATGTCTAATTCTGTACACCTGTTCACTAGTAATTCCTCGGAAGGTTAAGTGTTCATGGTTTAACATGTTAACCTTTAACTCAGCATCTTAACCCATGACGAAAACTGTTTAGACTTGAACTGAACAAAAATAAAATGATACAAAGCAGGTTTAGGTGGAAACCGCAATCGATAATAAAATAGAATGCAAGCGATATCATTTGCTTGTTCAAATTACAGCTACAGTGTTGATATAAAAGTTTTTCACCTGTTAAGCAACATTGAGTGTAAGGTATAATCCATGCCACCTACCGCAGAAAATTTAATCTAAATCTTGTATCGTGTTATAAACTCACTTTGTGTAATTTTTGATTTTGAATATCACATAACCAACTTGGAAATTATTTGTCTTTCATTTTCAAATCTTATTAACGAAGCATTAAATTTGGGTTGACACCTTAGATTGTAACAAAATGGTAATAGTACAGAAAACAAAGCAAGATTTAACTTTTAGAAAAAACTCCACAAGTAAGCGATTAACAAGAAACCGATAATTGTCGACCTCAAAAACAATAGCGTTGAGCTGCGGTATCTTTCCCACGATGGATATTGCAGGGCAGACTGGAGTTGTAACAACAAACACTTGTTTGTTCGACAGTGTGTGATTCTTCAATCGCTTCCCGAAAAAACAAAAAAGTAACCGGCGAAAAGTTTTATCGTCGATTTCGCGTTGCGGTAGGTCAGCTAAGAACCAAAACACGAAGATTGCTAATTAATTTACAATGTGATACTGTGGAATCTAGAAAGCCTAACAACGTGGCAATCGAAACAGCTTGAGTTTAGGGCTCTTTTATAAACTAATATACGTAAGAAAAACTTTTGCTACTATTGCATACCGTATCATGGATTTATCTACAATAGACTAGGGGAAGAGCAGACCACATTGCCCACCTAATGCAATGCAAATTCTGAATTCATTGGGAAGATTTCGCACAAAGGCTTTCGGAATGACTTCGTACCAATTGCAGCGGCAAGTCAAACTATCAAAAAACGTTTCAGCAATGTATGATGTCATTGAAACTCTCAACTTAAAGTACAGAACGCAGCAGAAATCAAAAGAACAATTTTCTCAGTGAGGTCAGAAAATTTATCAAGTTCAGAGCAGACTTTTCGTTAGTTGCACTTCTTGTAAAACAAAACCAAATTTCTCTTGAAACCAATCTGCAATACAAACCCGATGACGTAATGGTGCAACGGATGAGTGGACAAACATGACTACGTCCACTATGTAGACTGCACTGAGGCAAAAAAAGAAAAATTACGATCAAAAGAATCAAGCGTTGATGATGTTTATAGTACATAAAGTTAAATGTATGCCACCGAAAATAAGTGTGGGAAAAAATTAAAAGCGTCACCGATAAACACAAAAATACTTCGGAGCTACAATGAGCCGCAAATACTAAATCAAGTAATCAGGCATATTAAATAACAAGACGTTTAAAAACCGGTAAATCTGCATTTAACAATCAAAGCATTAGCTTAGAATGCGTTGCACATTCTTCAAACCCAATCGTTTTGATTTCGTTTAAAAAAGGTTTTGAATTATCGATTTGATCGCAATGCGTCCTTGGATTAGAGACATCCATATGTCATAGTATTGAGCGCATACGACGATTACAGCAAATAACCCAGCTTGGTACCATTTCATCTTCCGGAATTATATCTAATGAGCAATTTGTTAGAGCTACATTGACGCAATTCTCTCGTCTTTTCCTCATAAAACGTGGGTAAATTGGTTTATTATAACCAAATGGGATTCCCAAGAGGGACGTCAAAAGCAAAAACATGCGTAGCATTGGTCGTTTCGATCAATCTGGTACTACATTAAATTAGTTTGAAAATCTAAGTCATATAGCCTTGGCAGCTATATCTACCTTCTATGTTTATTCATCTTAGTTTACATCGTAGGCAGCTAAAAGTGACCTATTGTGTTTTCAAGGTATTTTTGAACTGATCTCCATCGAAACGGGAATTGTAGCAATTCGTGCAAAGAAAACTGGAAGATATTTGGCGATGGACAAAAAAGGAAGACTTGTGGGACTGGTAAGCAAAATTGTAGTTTTTGGTTTATAATAGAGTATTGGAAAATTGTCTACCTTTTACAAATTTTTGATCTCAAAAAGAAAGGTAGCTCATAGCAGTGTATGGCAATAAAAAAAAAAAAAACACCATCGCATGCATATGTATAAAACTAAGCTTTCCGCAACATAGCTTATAAAACGCAACAAACATATCAAAAGAAGTTCAGTAAGAAAATATGGACAACAAAAAAGGCACAGCAACTTCTACATAAACTTTGCATTAGGTTTCGACGTTGATGCTTTGTGCTAATTAATTTAAAAAAATTTATCTGCGGCACAAAGAGTCCGTAAATCAATATCCAACTAAAAAACAAATTCTAAATTGTTCGAAATTGCTAATAAAAACAGGGTTATCTAAATCAGTTGTGCGCGCTTTGCAGTTGCACGTATTTCTTTAAAGAAAAAGGTGCAGCTGAACAATTTTTTAACACACTGTAACCAAATTTAATGCCCTTCCCCAATTTCAAAGCGTCACGACATTAATATCTGGATAAAAAACAACTGCCCAGCCCAAACTGTAATAATTACTGCTTTCACGTAATGGATAAATGCGTTGTTTACATCAAAGACTTTATGATTAACCTATGGTTCAACTAGTACTAATTGAGTAAAAGCTAAGGTGGGGCAACGCACAGTTACTCTGGATGCAGCAGAGCCTTAAATTATTGCCAGTAATGTTATAAATTTATACATAAAGCTCTGTTGTTCGTTCAAAAGTTTGCGAAGATACTTATGGCTAAAGTACATTTAGTTTGCATTAAAAGGTATATTTTGTATCGAATTTAACATAACTGACGTCTTAAAATAACAGCTACAAGGGTGTAGCAATGACGGTTCAACATGACAACATAACTGACAATACACCACGTCATTATGGCTGTTTGGCTTGTAAGCAACTCTTATCTGAAAACACGATATCCAAGATTGTGATAACACATTACACCAATGAAAGCACGACATCCAAGATTGTGATAACAAATTGAATATGAGGAAAACATAAAAGCTCAATTATTTAAACGTAAAGCTGAAGAACCTGTAACTTATTTCATAAATACAGTAGTTGTAATTCCTACTTAGCTGTAGCTCTATTTGACAAAATTTGTTAAAGCTTGGAATAAAAGATTACTTTTCTAATTAAGCATAAGTGATTGCTAATTACAAGCATTTGGGTTGATGGAAAAGAAAGTAAACCAACTCGAAGTAGTAATAAGACCGTGTTGTTTTTTGACAGAAATCCTACACTGCTGCGAGCAATTTCCATGAGAGTTTGATTGAGAACAACTATTTCGTTTTCTACCAAAACGTCATTGTCAAGGTGGGGAGCAACAGGAGATACATACGACAAGTATACATGGGCTTCGATAAGCGAGGGAAGCCAAAACGTGGAATAAAGGTTCATCCAAATGACAGTTCGGCGCATTTCCAAAAACTAGTAGCCGATTACCCGTCGAGAAAACATATTGGCATAAAGAGCAAAGGCAGAAGAGTTCGAAAATCGAAAAAAGCATGAATTAAAACACAACTTTTAAGAATCAATCTAGATATATGAAATCCAAAGGTGTTGATGCTCTCATTTCTACTGCTGGTTCATCCAGTTTTAGAATGAAAAAAAAATGACTACAAACAATGCTAAAGAAAGTAGGGTTACGTAATTTTTTATTATTTATTGTTTACTTCAATTTTAACCTACGTTGCTGGTATCACTCCAGTAGACTGATCGCCGACAAATTGCTTTTACTAAGCGATTGATTTTTGCTTAGATTTACGTTGTTTCAGCTTGATTTAATTTTTAAAGGAACCTTAAACTGAATCTTGAAAAACGTAACGGTTAAAAAAATTTTCTAAAGCGTCACGAATCGTGATGTGGAACAAAATGCTCTGTTGCGCGCAGTTCCCCAAAATCGTACGAAACAGAAAGAGACATTTCCTCTTAAATCATGATAGTGTAGTTATTGAAGTATACTTTTATAGTAAATTGCACCACATTCATTTTAATGTGGATAGCCTTCATAATGTAGTAGTCACTAAATTAGGTGCTCATTGGTATATTTTATTGTTTAACTTGACTATGTACAGTTAGCATTCCTGAACAATTTTATCAAAACGAGATTTTATTGCATCTGATACTTACTGTTGGTTGCTTTTATATTTTTAAGTTGTCCTTTTTTATCTATTTAATATTTTTAATAGACATTGCATTTAGTGAGGCTCCCAGAAAACACGCAAATTAGTTAACTGAATTTCAGATACGCTATTCATTGCATTTTCATAGAGAAACTATTTTTATTAAACAATTAAAATATTCTTTGAAATAACAATTTATTTATTTTATTAAAAGTGAACAAAAAAATGTTATTTAATTATATTTCAAGGCACTGCCAAGTGCCCGTAGTTTGAGTTTGAACATTGTCTATTAACAATTGCGTTTTGTTGAAATTTGTTGTTTGTCGTTGGCATTCAAATGCCATCTATGCTTTCCCCTATTCTTCAGTCACCAAACTATACTTTACTTCAGCTACTAAGCAAATTATAATTACGTGTTTGATTGTTATTTCGCTCGAGGGTACTTTTTATATGAGCAAATTTATAAAAGCGAAAAATATTAATAAATATGGCCATTAAAAAAGTGTTGCACATTTACTACAAGGAAAAAATCGATATAACAAATTTTCTATCGTTCAGGCGTTGGTAGTGACCTTAAGCATAGAACAATGATCCAGATCGGCTTTGGAGTTTTCGAGACGTAAAATTCCGTTAGGATTATTGGACAATGCTTCCCAAACATTCAATGCTTGTTAAAATCTACCAAGCGAAGCGTATTATTCCAAGAGCACAATACGCAATTGCTAAATTGAATGACTAAGCAGAAGGTTAAGTGTAAACCTTCCAATGAGTTGATACGAGAGCACATCTTCAGGAAAATTGAATAATGGAAATAGGCCTACATTTTGGATTTTTTTGCATGTATATTTCTCTTTAGTTCGCAGTCACATAATCCACCAATAAAAAATCAAACGGCTATTTAAGAAGTGTTATGGCCATGCAACTATTCTCCACTAGAAGATTCTTTTCTTGTTACCATTACAAGAAGCAAACAGCGTGCGAAATCAAGCGGGTCAAAAGCACATTAACAGAGTGCAAGACGCTTAACTTTAAGCTGCTTTTGTGTCTTCCAGTAAGATTTCATGAATCCTTACTTCAAGATGTTCAGCGATGCGGTCGTAAAAACCTAACACGCAATCTTTTACTTCAGTCATTTACAAAAATACATCGCAACAACGGAGTAACTCGCAAATTATTTTGCAACGTGTTTTGAGAAAAACTGCTTCACACTACCACCAAGTGTCAGCGTATTTTTCAAATTTGTAGAAGCAGCCGCGAGCGGCTTTGAAAAATATCCTTGAATGCATTGCAAGCAACGGGAGGAAAGTGTGAGGGTTTTAACAATTAAGCAGAACATGTCTACAAAAGCTTGCCCATGGTTGATAATACATATGTATTTTATGCCACTAGGAAAGCCTTACCATATGCTGTACATTGCGAAAACTGTTTTGAAAACCTGCTTTAAATACTTCACTCAAAACTTATCACGTTGGCTTTAGAATAAGCTCACAAAACTTACTGTCCTGGGATGTGGGTAGGTCGGGTTGTGACCTTATTCCAGATCTTGTTTCAAATGGAGTTATGCTTCTTCGAGTCGCAATTGTAGCTTGAGAGCACAATTTATCTACCGGCCAGGATCGCCAATGTCCAACAGGTGGCTTAATACCTGAACGATGAACAGAATTATTCAAGCATAAAGTACGGTAGATATAAGATTTTTTTCACACTACCAAAACAATTGGGCCAAAACCAAAGTTCAAAAAATAATCTACAGTAGTAAAATATCATGTTACATTTTGACTGCAACGATTTTTCTTTTGCACCTGCTCCACATTACTCTTATGGCTGAGCGTCAGGAAGCAAATCTGTGGATACCATTTTTAAAGCCTTTGGTATATCTATCATTTTAAAAATCAAGCATGATTCGCAACTTGTCAACATACACTGAAAAGCAGCGTTATTTTTTAAGACTTACCTGACACCCATTGATAAATATGAGATGATATTTCTGCGATAAATTCTTCACCAAACTGTTCATGAGATTCAGTGAAAGCTTCAAAAAAGGTGAGATAGACAGCTTGCGATAAACATCTTGGGTACTCCTAAACGTTTAAAATGCATTGAGCAAGAATATACAAAAAAATAACCTCATTTAGTGTCTCCAAATGATCCTATCTAGGCTAAGCAATGAAAGACTAAAACCAAAGCTAAAAGCTAGACTCATGTAGATTTAGATGAAGACAAATGCGCTCGATTCATATCTTCAGCCAGTGCTTCGACGAATTTTCGCAAACTTCTCTAAAGCTTCAAAAATATGCAAAAACGAAAAACAAAGCAACAAGCAATGCTGAACAACATTTTCTGTATTCCTCAAAGTTAGACGATACTGAATTTTTGCAGCAACCTTTAATTTGCAAGTCAGCCTTTAAATTTGGAATGCATTTATCGATGAATATTGATTACGTAAATCTGAATCAAAAGAAATCTGGTCACTTTAAAGAAAACCTTAGCTCAGCTAGCGATTGATTGCATTTCATGTTAAACTTTCAAACTCTCATCACATAAACAGTGACATTAAGAATAGGATGTTGTTCTATCGTGTTTCGAAATTTCCAATTTCGAACATTCGTCTTGAATTGTTTGGGGCTACTTTTGATAACTTTACCGCTAGTTGGAATTTACCAGGCAGAAAATTGCCTCGCTAAAGGGCAAAACAAGACAGTGATTGCGGTAGGGCAGGGGTAGGCAACCTTTTAAGCAGGGAGCCATATTCACTGAAATTTGCTCAAAAGGACGAGATCGAGGACCAGAGTGTACAGCGCAAAGCCTTTTCATGGCAACTTATTTTTGGAAAGTTTTCACACTAAAAATTTTGGAAGGTCAACCTGTAAGCGCGGGCGGGTCAAAAGCCACAACATTTCGAGGGCGGCAGGTTACACATCTCTGTGCTAGAGCCGGCATACTTTTCCATTTTGCAGGACATATCCTCCTTTTTCAAGAAGACAATGCTCAATTATTTTCTTCAAAGTATACATATCTCTTTCTTCATAAAGTGCTAATTTTACGGACGTGACAGGCATAAGAGAAGCAGATTAATTATTGTTTTAAATACCTAGTTTACTAAGTTATGCCTACAAGCGGTAAAAATTGTACTCTTCTTTCAGTGATAAAAGTATGTTTCTACTCTATTTTGAGGTCGGATCGCATGTCAAGCGGTTATTATCGCCTTAAAACGTGGTTCCAATTAGTTCAACAACGAGGTTTAAAGCTATGGATGCCCAGTGGTGGATAGCGGATGCATGCAACACAAATGGGTCTCACAAAAACTCACCGTGAAGAACTTATCTCTGATATCGGGATGAACACTGTTGAAAAGAGCAATATAACTGCCAGCCAATCGAGTGTAGATGCGATCTTGGGCATCAGGATTGCTCTGAAAAAGTAACTGTTTGACAAGAGGTGGTAAAGCTTTGCCTAAAGGTATTAAATAGAGTAAAAAAATAAACCGGCTAAGCTCTTACAACATGATAATTACAAAGGACTTTCAGAAAGTAATGCATCTGATTTAATTTCTTGCAGCATTCATTTAGCTAACATCTGATTGTACAGATTCTAGATTGGTAACCAAGGTTTACATATTTTAAGCAGGGAGTTAATTTACTCACTGCAACCTGCAATTCTAAGTTTAAGCAACCCTTCTGCGTCTTCGTCGTTAGAAGGTAAAACCGGCAGGATTGCCCCCAAGCATTCTCGGCAAAAGCAAAGAGTTGTTATTGAATTTCTACTGTCAGAGGGAGAAACAGCTCTTGAAATAAGCAGAAGGCTAAAGCAAGTGTATGGTGACGATGCGATAGACAACAGCACAGTGACGAGGTGGGACAAGAGAATCAATGATAGAGGAAAAACCTGGTGAGAGGGCTTAGTTAAAAATGCAGTCTGTAGAATTACAATGAGCGAATATGTGCTTTTGTTAAAAGGTGGGAAAAGACAACTTGGAAGAAAGGAGATTACATAAAAAAGTACCAACGAAATGCTCATGCTATGCACTTTCTTTTGACATACAATTTGTGTACCTTTAAAGCTAAATCCCGTAAAACAAACCTGGTTGGCTTTCTTCCTGAGCGACCCAAGTAGATCCATCTCAGGCCCCCCAAAAAATGTTAATTAGTAAAGTCGAATTTTAATTAGGTCTGCATAAAAAGTTAGATATCGATAACCGTTTTGTGTAGTGCCTCCGTCCTAAGGTAAAGCTGGGTAAACACAACAACAAGTTTGTTTCACATCCGCGCTCATTGTTATCGCAGACAAGGCGTGATTGACGTGCTAGTACTAATGCGTTTCGTTCATTTTTTACCAAAAATAAAACAACTGCAAACCTCAAACATCTCAAGGAAAATCCACCAAAACGCATCGTGCAAAATAGCGGCGGATGCTTCAGATAGAAATAACTTTTTCCACAAAGGAAGGATCCCTTTCTGCAATGCAACGTTGTTTAACGTCAGTGTTTTTAATAGAGTACTCGGCTTAAGTAAATATTTAGACATTAATCACGAAGTGGAAAAAGTAAACTTGACAAAAACGATTTATTAAAAAAATAACACAGAAAAGTTACTAGAAATAAAACCCTGTTTTGCATTTCGGAAGAGGAGTGTCAACTGATCCAAATAACCCCTCCAGATGGATAAACGTTCTTGTATGGTTGAAACAAGTAAACCATTTTACGTAAAGTGCCGGCTCCAGGATTTTGCATATAAAAGCTGGAGGTCTGGTGATCCAGAGTGATACTTGTATGAGAATACTCTACGCAACAGTAATGAGATCGAAACGCTCAGCTACACGACAGTGATCGAATCGCTCAGTTACACGACAGTGATCGAATCGCTCAGCTACACGACAATGATTGAAACTGCACCAATCAACAGCCGCCTCAACGTGGTGATGCGGTTCCCGATCCCGTTTGGGGTGGGTTGAAATGGCTGTTGGCCTTCCTGAGGGTCCCAGCTACCCCGGGCACTCCCCATTTATTTTTTGCTGCGCTGCCTCCTAAACTAGCGAAGAAGGACAGGATACAACCTCTCTAAAATCGGTCGCCTGTTTCTCTCTTCTCCTTACTTTCTCTTGCCGGTCGTCGTCTCCTCATTCTTCTCCTTCTTTTGATGATCGGTAACGTTCATACCAATCCTGGCCCCATCTTTCCTTGCTCTGTGTGCACTGGAAATGTGACCTGGCGGGGCAAGTCAGTGCAATGCTGCGCTTGCTCCAAATGGGTCCATCTAAGGTGCTCACAACTTTCCTTATCCCAATTCAGAGCTCTTGGCAGCTCTCACTCTTGGAGCTGCCCCCCCCTGTCCAATCACTGTGGCTCCCTCTTCGGACTGCTCCGACATGTATACCTCCACTGTGCAATCTAGCCCTGCCTCTGCCAACGCTGCTCTCTCGCCCCACCCTCGTCTCCAAACTTCTTGTCCCCCATCTGCCCATTCTATATCTTCTCCCTCTGCCCCTCCTCCACCGTCCCTTGCTCCTGGCTTTTCTTCTGCGCCTCCTGCCTCCACTCCCTCCCTGACTCTCTCAGGGTTTTTCATTGGAATGCTGGAGGTCTTCGAGCCAGTAGCACTGAACTGCTACACTTTCTTTCGTCCCACCCCGTTGACCTTATCTGTATCCAGGAATCCAATCTTAACTCATCTTTCTCTTTCCGGATTCCTGGATTCACTACTCTGCGTTCTGATCGCACCCACTCCCGGTCTGGCATTTTCTCTCGTGATGCCACGCACGCTAGCGGCGGCGTCATCATTTTCGTCAGGCAGGGCTTACCCTTCTCTGAACTTTCTACCTCCTCTCTCTCTTCGCTTGATACCTACTCTGATTATGTAGGGGTCAACATCTCTTTATAAACAACTCCTCCTCGCTCTCATTTCTTAATGTGTACGCTCCCCCTATTCGCTCTTCTGCGTCGGATAGCAGAACCAACTCCTTTTCTCCCTTCCTCCAGGAATCTCTTCATTCTGGGGGACTTCAACTGCCATCACCCCCTCTGGGACTGAAGAGGTACTTCCGACCCCCGTGGAAAGTATTCGACTGTGTCACCTCTTCTCACCTCCTCCCCTTCAATGACCCTGACATACCTACCCTTCTACATCGCTCCTCAGGCAGTCGCTCCTCCCCTGACATTTCCTTTGCTCTCTTCTCTCTCGTCTTTTCCTGTTCCTGGGAAATGCTTCAAGACCTGGGTTCTGATCACCTATCAATTCTTCTATCTGGCCCTCTCTACCCGGTCTTTCGCCCCAACGAGCGTCCCCCTTCCTTCAATTTTCAGAAAGCGTGATGGGATGACTTTGCCTCCTGCTTTGACTCTCACTGTTCATCTGCAGAGGAATACTCGTCTCTTTCTCTTTCCTCTGCTGCTGCTGTCTTTACCTCTCTGGCACTGAATGTGGCCAAATCTTCTATTCCTTTCGGCGCATCAAACGCCCTTCTAAAGCCTGGTGGTCTGTTGAGGGGAAAGAGTGGTTAGTGAAAGACGCAAGGCTGTCGCTGCCCCTCACAGAATGATGAAGATCACCAAGTTTAAATCTCCGCCTCTCGATGCGCTCGTCAGTCATCGCCAACGCCAAGACAGAGGCATGGCAGACGACTTGCTCTTCTTTGTCATTCAAATCTAACCCTAAATCTGTATACTCTCTCCTTCGCTCTGTCGCTGGCTCTTCTTCCTCCTCTCCTAACTTTCCTAACTGTTCTTCTCCCAGGGAGTCGGCTTCGTTCTATGCCGCTTACCTGAGATCCCACTTTTTTGTTTCTCACCTTTCTGAGCTCTGCCGAGCCACGTGCCCTGAGGAGTCTCACTCGTCCTTCTGCTCTCCTTTCTCTCTCGCTGAATTTCTTGCGGCTGCCTCCAACCTCTCCTCGTCCACTGCCACTGGCCCAGAGAAAGTCGCCTATCCCATACTAAAGCACCTTCCTCGCTCTGGCATGGATTTTCTTCCTCATATCCTCAATCTCTCCTGGTCTTCGCATTCCTTTCCTTCCATCTGGAAGACATCTTCTATTATTCCCATACATAAGATGGGAAAACTCTCGACTCTCCTGCTTCCTTCCGGCCTATCTCTCTCACCTACCGCGTATCAAAGCTGTTTGAACGCATCATTCTATCCCGTCTTCTCTTCTTTCTGGAATCTAATTCCATTCTCTCTCCTCGCCAGGCCGGTTTCCGCCCTGGACGGTCTACTCTAGATCAAATTCTATTATCTTTCTCAGTCCATTTTGGATGGGTTTAACAAACCCAGGTCGGGCTCTCGGACGATCCTCTCCACTATTGATTTCTTCAAATGTTTCGACTCTGTCTGGCATCCCGCCCTTTTCCATAAACTCAATTCAGCTAGCCTCCCTCCTTGCTTTGCTCGTAGGATTCAATCTTTCCTTTCTGATAGGCGCGCTTGCGTGGTTTATCAAAATCACAAAAGCCGCTCCTTTCGAGTCCGTCGAGGTGTTCCGCAAGGATCCGTTCTTGGCCGTGTACTTTTCTCTCTCTTCATCAATGATCTTCCGGCTTCTCTGCCTTCTTCTGTCATCTGGTCTCTTTACGCTGACGATCTGGCCATTTGGTCCTCCTCCCCTTCGGTCCCCACTGCAGCGGAGGCCACACAAGGAGCTCTGTTTCGATTGGAGCGCTGGTCTGAGTACTGGTGTCTTCCTCTCAATCCGAGCAAACGTGAGGCCTCCTTGTTTTGAATCGATCCCCACCAAGCTAGCCTCCAGCCCAACCTCCTCTTACTCGGCTCCCGCCTCCGTTTCAATCCAACTCCTACCTTTCCTTTTTGGGGTCACCTTCTACCGCACTCTTTCCTTTTCTAAACATGTATCTTCGCTGAAGGCCAAGTTTTTTCCACATCTCAAGACCTCAAGCTGTATCTCTACTTCCACATGGGGCCCCTCTGAGGAGTCCCTCTCTCTTCTGTGCAAAGCTTTTCTCCGGTCCCTTCTCACTTATGCCTCACCCGGGTGGTTTGCTTTCTTAAGCGTAACCAATTTCAATAAATTGGAACGCCTCGACCGAGCCGCCAGTCGCGCCATCACCGGCTGCCTCTCGTTCTCCCCTATCCCTCTTCTTCTCTCCGAGGCTTCTTTTCCTCCCCTACAAGTTACCCTGACTCATTTCGCTCTTTCATCGTACAAGCGGGCTCTTCGTCTACCAACCTCCTTTCCTATTTCAGGTTTGTCTAGACTTGGAGTGAAACCAAGACTCTGCAGATCGTCCTGGAGAGCTTTTGCGTCCACTCACCCGCTCATGTTTCCTTCTACTTCTCCTAGAGAACTCTTCTTGTTTGCCCTACCTCTTCTTCTTGGAATCTACCTTCCTTCACTGTGGAGTCTACCCTTTCCTCCTCATGCTCTCGCTCTGATCCTCCTCATGCTCTCGCTCTGATCCTTCTCTCTCTCGCTAAGGTGCAGCTCTCGCTCACCTTGACTCTCTGCCTCCTCATGATCTGGTACTCTGGACTGACGGCTCTTTTCCTTTTGCCAACTGTTCTCTCTGTGACACTGAGGCCACTCTTTCTTTTTCAGCAGGCCCAGTATGTTCAAGTTTTTCAGCTGAAGCCTGCGCCATTCTGCAAGCTCTTTGCTGGTCTCGGCAGCACCAGCGAGTTTGCCACTTCTCTTCTCTTCTCCTACTATCTGACTCTCGTTCTGTCCTCGCCACCCTGTCCCCTTCTCCATCTTTCCTTTTACCTCAAACTATCTGGCAGGAACTGTTTTCTCTCTCCTCCTGTTCTATCAGGCTATAATGGGTCCCCGGACACTCGTTTCTCCAGGGGAACAACGCGGCTGATGAGCTGGCCAGACGGGGAACGCTACTTGCACCCTTTGTAATCCCTTGTAGTCTCTCTCCTCCTATCTCTCGTATCTACTCTTCTCTTTTCTCGGACTGGAGGCGTACTGTCTCATCTAAATTCTTTGACAAACAGGTTCCCTAGATTTCCACCGAGGAACTTGTGCTCCCTCGTCACGCTCGCTGTGTTTTCCCTTGTCTACGCTGCAACGAACACAGCCTTTTGTTAAGTTCTTATCTCTCTAGGGTAGGCAGAACTGAGAATCCTTCCTGCAGCGCCTGCGGACACCTCTCATCTCATTCTGCACTGTCCAGCTACTGACTTTTTGCGCCGCTCACTCTTTGGCGACTCTTTGTCTCTCTACGACCTCTGGCCCAGGCTCTGGGGAGTTGCCCGGCTTCTGGGGTTCCTTAATTTTCCGCCATGCTTCCATCCCTCGGAAGGGGTCGGGTAACAACAACAACAATAGTGATGGGATTGAATCATTCAGCTACACGATCCAACGTGCTGCCAGCGAGTCATCTTTGCGTATTGCTCAGTCTCAACAACAGACATCAGCCCCAAAAATCGTTCCGTTTAGAACAGTTTTTTTGGTAAATTGTATATTTAATCGAGAAGACCACTATGTTACAGGGCATTTGTTTTCAAACAATAATAGGTGCGATTCTTTTTGATGTTTTCAAAGAATCAACACTATAACGCCCTTTGGCAAAATGGCTGCTTTTTTCTCGAAAAATTAGCTAAATGTGGAAATAGACGCTCGTAATAGATAATTTACAGCTAAGATTTGCGAAAACACGCCAAGTCGGCCACAAAACCAGCGATGTCTGAGAATAGGCTGCAGCAATGTCTGACATAATCAAAGCTTCTAAATACCCAGAATCATGGAAACACGCGAAGATAATTGCAGTACTAAAACCGAAGAAACCAGCTCACAATCCCCGTAGCTACAGACTCATGTCTCTACTCAGTTGCCTATACAAACTAATTGAAGAAATAATCCTCTATTGTATTTACCCGATAATTGACCAAATGCTACCAATAGAACAGGGTGGCTTCAGACCCGGCAGAGATACCACTGAGCAAGTCTTGGCGCTAACTTTTTTCGTAGAAGCTGGCTTTTAAAAAAACGACCACAAAACAGGCACCGTTTTCTTTGATCTATCTGCTGGCTACGACACTGCATGGCACAATGGACTAATGCTCAAACTAATCACAATTATCCAATGCAAAAAGACAATAAAACTGCTGAAGCGCATGACTGGACTAAGAAATTTCACTGCGCTATTGGGAGGTGATCTAAGTAAGACGAGAACAATCAAAAACGGCGCTCCACAGGGATCGGTGCTTGCACCTACATTCTTCAACACTCCCACTTTAGACCCCCTAGACACAATTTATCGAAAATTCACTTATGCTGGCAATCTTGCTGCGGCATACCAGGCTCGAGATACAAAGAAAATTGAGGAAGTACTGGAGTCTGATTTTAATTATCAGACAATACATAGCTACTTCAATAGATGGCATCTGGAACTGAACACCACAAAAACAGTAACCAATATCTTTCATCTAAACAATCATAAGGCTGATAAAGCCCTCAATATCAACATAAACGATTCGAAACAACCAAATGATAAAACCCATAAATACTCGGAGTATACCTGGACAGAACTTTGACCAACCGGAAACATCTGGGAGAAAATGCTAACAAACTGAAAAAGGGAAACTCTTTAATACGAAAGCTAACTGGAACAACTTGGGGCGCCTCATCAACTGTACTCAAAATTTCCGCTCAGTCACTTTGCTATAGAAGTTATTAAGTTTTTATCCGGTGTTGTCCCCTTAGCAGAGATGGCCGGATTTACCCCGTTCCTTCTGCAATTGCTCGCACTCTGTCCCTCCACTTGTCTCGTCTCAGGGCATCCTCCTTCAAACCAATTTTCTCTGTCTCCTCTTCCACTTCCTTCTTCCAGGTCTTCGGTCGTCCTCGCTTTCTCTTCCCACAAACTTCAAGATCCAGACCAACCCTCAAAACACTATCGTCATCTCTCCTCAGCACATCTCCAAACCATCTGACTCCATTCGCTGTTGCTATCCGGTCTATAGTTTTCTTTGACCCCAACATGTCCATTTGTTCTTCAGTCGTCTTTCTGACCGCACATAGCTCTCTCCGTTCTTCTTAAAAATGCTTTTTCATTTTCTTTTACACACCATGCCTCACTTCCATACCTCACTACAGCGTTGCTGAATGCTGTGGCCCTGTGTAGGGTCGCAGCTCACACACACACATAGCAAAAATCGACATCCGACTACGCCAGGCAATGAGAAGCACAACAGGCACTCTAAAATCCACTCCACTTTCTTGGCTACCAACTCTAAGCTCCATTGCACCACCACACCTTAGAAGAGAACTGGCAACTCAGTAACAGCATAATCGGTTAAATTGTACTGAAATCGAGACCCCATTGAAACAAATAATAAAGGAAACCCCGACAACCACCAGACTAAAATCGATACAACCCTTCTACTCTACACACACGAACGATTTCAACTTCCAAGAGAAATGGAAACAAGAATGGCAAGAAAGCATCCCTACTGGAGGAGACCTTCTTGAGGATTCAACAAATCCAAAACCCGGCTTCCACTCACCAACAGGAAAACAATGGAGAACAGCCAACAGAATCCGAACACGGCATGGCAGAACAGCCACAAACCTGCATAAACGGGGCTATGGGATTCTCCCACAAGCCCGAAATGCCACGTTGGACCATATAGTACTCCACTGCCCAAGCACATCTTTACCAAAAGGATATGCAGCGATCAACGAGGCCAAAGTAGATTTCATCAACTGGCTACACGACAGTGGTTTGGAGGTTTAAAGGAAGATCTGCCATACAATACTACTATTACTAACCCAAGATTATTGCGGCCATAAAAAAGCAGCTCAGCGTTTAGTATCGTAAACCCGTTTACTTGTGCCGCACAGTTGCTGCTAGGAAAAGTCAACAAGTTACAAATCAGGGTGGTTCATTGGGCGGAGCATTGATGGAATGCGGTATAGCAAAACAATATCACTAGGCTTTGTTCTATCACTCCTGATACTGGACAAATTTGAATGCTTCCGTCTCGTTCGGCCAGTGAAAGGCTGCATCGGTTTCGCACTGACATTGAACGCTTCCGCATAAACATGTATAAATGGGGAATAGAATTTTCTGCGGCCTGCTAGTGTGGCACCACTGATGCTACTCTCTTGCAATGCCCCATGAATCGATTTTCAAATGCGGTATAAGGTCTACGTATTATAGATAGCAACGCTATACAATGGCTGTTAGACACCTTTCCGGACGTATAAACAGGACATGCCATAGTTCTAGAGTGGCGAAAGGACAAACCCTCGGTCTTGAAGCTGTGTAAACACGATCCAGCCCATGCGAAGAATACAACAAATGTCTATCACTAATTACCAAGATTATTTTTGCATCAAGCAATAGGAAACGAAACTTAGTTCGTAAATGCCTCATTTCTAAGCTTTCATCATTACAGAAGTCGATTAGTATGCTTACGTGATTTTTGACCATGAGCATTTTTAACAAAGAAAGAAGTTAGTGTACAGTAATAACGCAGCGGAGATCAACTTACGCTAAATGTCTGAGCTTCAGTCACTTTATTGAGTAGCTGCGGAGCTTCTAATTGGCTGGGAAGTTCGGTCAACTCACAAGAACGAAAACCAAGAAAGGAAACAAACTAAAAACATCATTTATAATTAAATACAAGACATATAATTTTAGTCTAATAAACGCAATTGCCTGACTTAGGCTACTCAGCAAAGCCATCAAATCAGTGTCCCATAACAAAAGCGTATTGATATGAGCACACGTCAGCAAACTGGTACTGAATTACACCTAAAATTTATGCTACGTATACTGGTTCCTGGCTTTTGAAACCGCAGAGTTTTTAACAATTACTAAATAGTGACAACCTACTAGGCTCTCTCTTTATTGTTGACGTGTTACCCTTTCTCCTTCTTGATATGAAGGAAAGAATGAAATCACTATCATACCGCAAGTATAATTGAAATTAGGCTAAGGCAAGAGCAGGTAACCTGCGGCTCTTTTGCCTTTTTGGGGGGTGAGAATACTTCCGCTAAGATGTGATCGAGGTGGGCGTGTCTTGCAATTCGGTTCTTTCCAACAAATTAAAGATGAAGATCACATTTTTAGAGATCACACCGATTTGATGAGCTATGTCACATAAATTCGTTCCAATAAAATCTTCTGCGGCTCTCATTGCTCTGCTTTGCGGAAATCGGACCCAAATGGGTCTTCGATTGTAAAAGGTTGCCTGGGCTAGGGAAAAATGGCAGTCCATTTCAAGCCAGTCACGACTAGCAGCCCCAATACCAAAAAGAGGGACTGCTATTAGATGGCCAAAAGTCGCCTTTAAACACATACTGAGTGCGCATCTACGCAATTTTAATTATCTAAAAACCGACAATCTCAACATAGGCGTAGCCAAGTCAGGCTATGGCCTTTACAAATTTCTAAGTTTCGTGGTCGTACTAATGAAATTTGAAGCATTTACTGGCAGTACCTCAGCAGTCAGCACAGACTTGCCGCATTTTTATCACGCTCGCTCAATCGCCATGCGCTCTTAGGTCACACACGGCCTAGTTTTAGTACTTGGTTATTCATTTTTGCTCTTGCAAAACAATTTTAGTCTACAATGTTTCATTTCAGACAGTTTTAACTCGGTCGAGATTTGTACTCTGCGGTTTCGATTTTCAAACGTTAAGCCATCATTTTTATTAGTTTTGGATACCGCAGTTTGCTTAGATGGCAAAAACTAAAACAAGCAAGATTTGGATAGTATTTTTTCTACGAGAAGTCAAACTTCAATCTCATTTTGAATTAAAGAGCTCGTATATTTGGCGCTTTCGGCCGTTCGAGCAAAATCCTTTTTTAAATCTTCACTGCTGACGTCGATGCAAAAGTGAAGAAGCTTAATAAAATTTTCTTTATCTTCGGAATGTCCACAAAAAGGGATGTTACTAGAGACATAAAACAGCACAGTCTTATGGAAGTCATTATGGCTTTGTTTATTCTCATTTGCATAAAACATCTTGCCATTTAACTCGCCAGTGCTTCAATACCCGGACATCAGCAAATACAGGAAATGGGAAAACAAGCGATCCAAGATATGTCCTTGGAACACCATTCGCAGCTTGTCGATGCTGAGAGATAAAGATTTTTAACTTCCGATTGTTCAGAAACGTGGCGCTTGTTGATGTCAAAGTCGTCGCGAATTTCTAGAAATATGGCTTGAGGATGACCGGTTTTCCAGTTGGATAGTATTCACCCAACTCTCTGTTGGAGGCGGTTTGCACGAGATATGCATTGTGCTGCAAGTAGGTTAGAGCATGAAAATCTACGAAGCAGTGCTTTTGTCAAAAACCTAAACACCGATTTCGAGAAATTCATTGAAATCTGTTTACCACCGAGATGCTGGTTACCACAAAGAAGAAATTTCAGCAAAAAATTTCAACTAAGGCATGGAAATTGGCGCATTGTTTGTACATCGTACTTCTCGTTGTTTAAATTTAGTCATCAATGACCAAATTAAAGTTCCAGTTATCAGAAGCACCTGTGATGCTATTAGGGAGACCACTTTTTTCCTCAAAGAAAACCCTAAAAAGCACGCAAGTGTGAGAATTAATTTTCATTCAATCTTTTCACGAAGAGGTTCGAGAACAAGATCATCCGATTCTTTAAATGTGACTTGAAGCGTATACTTAATGCTTTGGTCTTGTTGATGAGAGACGCCAGCAATGAGACGAGAGCGAAGATTTTTTCTTTGAAATCTGGTCGAGAAAAGCCTGGTGTAACTTACGCTGTATGTTTGATTGGTCGATATTTGACACTCATAGAATTACTAGAGCGCCAGTTTCAGATTGTCGGAGACAGTGTGCCTTCTTTAAACACCCTTATTTCTACTCTGCACAACGTTCTCAATCAAGTACGCAAGATTTAAATAATGCGTTGAGCATATGTAAAGAAGCTTGTGAAGTAGCAAGCGTAACAGATGGCAATGTTCACCGTAGTAGAGGCACAAATTTATCGTGAAAATGCCTGGCTTAAATCGGCTACACAGTATTTTCAACCTTCCACCCATCTCTTAGACGTCGACGGGTTGAGTAGCTCTCTTCGGAAAACGATTGAGTGAAAACCTTTCGTTTTTTGCTATGTTATTAATCCTTCTTCCAAACAAACCAATCAAGTTAGATGAGACTGAGCGCTTGTATTCTTTGGATAACCTTGATAGCATAGTAAGCCAGTGAAAATCTATTTTGAGATCGGAAATCAACCACAAATGTTTGCAGAAACTTCTTTTGAGCGCTCAAGACTACCCAAGTGTGCAAAGTGCAATCCAAAATATTATGTCATTACCCGCAACAACTGTTAAATGCAGAGGGGTCTTTTTCGTGCATGAAACAGATCAAGACAAGACTGTGCTCACCAATGACTTCTCAGATTTGCAAGTGCTTCACAGACATAGCGAAAGGTTCGAAGAAAAAAAATTAATTAAGTTCTAACGAGTCTAGCTGGCGCAAGCGACGAATGGGCTTTTAATGGTGGTGCCATTCGCATGTGACGCTAACAATATTTATTTTATGTTACTAGTCGGCTTTGCCGGTGTCGCCATTATCAGTAATGTCGAGGAAAACAATATTGGTTCAGCCGGCTAAACCGGCTTTACCCAATGGATAGTTGGGAAAACATTAATAAAAAGTTTGTGTTTTTTCACATAGCCAAATCTCGTTTCGAAATAAAACTATTGTTTTGAATCGCAATTTATAAAACAACATTTGCGTGGGATCACGCATAGCCACTAATGTCTCCAAATTTCTGGAACCCCTGGCAACTTCTTATTTGCATTGTTTTCACCATGAGCGTCCTTAAACCTAACAAACTTATTTGTTAAAATGAGCTAGTGCTTCAATTGAAAGTATATCAAAATTGTGGAAGGGCACTAAAGTAATTGATATGTATTTTCGGGACTAAGCTATCAAATATTAGGCCCACTACTTACAACTTTATGATAGCTGTTTGAGTATTTGTATGAGCTAACGCAACTGGCTGGGTGCATGATGCGTATTCCTAGCATAAACGCAACTAGGCAAAAGCAAACTAGCCCAAAATCAAACACTCGCGGTTAAATTGTAAAAATAGCAGCGCCCTCATCAGTATTGTCAAGTATAAGAATATCGGTTCAGCCGGCTTCACCAAATTGATAACTACGAGAACAGCAACAAAAAGTTAACGTGTCGTTGACGCAGCCAATTGTCGTTCCAAAATCAATAGTGCTGTTTTTTAAAGAAAATCAATTAAGCCTTAAAAAACCATTACGGGGGTTGCGCATAGCCGCCATTGTAATCCAAAAGTTTCTGTAGCTCCTGGCTACATCTTACTTGGCTTGTGTTTTACCTAGGAACTGAACTTGCTCGCAATTGGAACAGCCAGCAATTCCAAAAAGTTTTGTTTGTTCAATTTTATGAAGTGCATCGAAGAAAAATTTCAAAGCTATGGGTAAGAGAGACGTCAAAGTTATTTGACTAAAGTATTTTGAGGAATACTCTATTAAATATTAAAACCAGTTTTAACTACTTTTTCGTAGCTGAATGCCTATTTGTGCAACCTAAAGCTTCTGTCTGAGCGCATGTTGCTTGGTCTCGGCATATATGCAGCTGAAAGAACAAAGTAACTGGAAGTGATTCACCTAGAGTTAAGTTATTACAAAAATAGCCATTAGTAATGATGAGGTTAAGAATATTAAATCAGACGACTGTGTCGGCCTCACCCAATCGCAAAGGAAAGGGCTTCAACATTTAGATAATGAGTAACTCGAAACTAATATTTTGTTGCAAAAGATAAAGCAGGATCATCTTTACTTCCATGCTTTTGCAGGGGGATCATCGGTTTGTTTGTTTGAAGTAGGCGGCTACATCTTAAAATGTTTAGGGACTTCATTTTTAGATAAATCTTTTAGAAAATGTAGATAGCTAATGCCAAAGCACGATTTTGAAAAAAATAGTAAAAATGTACCAATTTCCTAGAAATTGCAATTTTGTGAAAGGCAGGCACCAAAATTTTAAGTGCTTTCAACTGGTAGGCTACACCAGAAAAGTTTTTAAATCTTCATTTTTTGATGAATCTTTTTGAAAGATTTTATAGATAATGCCAAAGAACCATGTTTTCTCGAAAAAAGTAGTCAAAGTGTACCAAAGAACTAACTTTTTCTAAAAATGGCAAGTTTCTTAGATCTAGTAGGAATGTTGATTATTTTTCCTAAGTTACTAAAACTTCCTATGTTTCTAAATTGCGTTTCTTCCCTCCCCCTATGGTGCCGCAGATCCGCCGCCATAAATCACTTCCTAGTTACATTATTGTACCTTGCGTTTTCTTTGCACTGTAAGCTAAAATTCAAATTGGAAACACCACTGCTTCGAGCCTAACCTAATTCACTATATAAGAAAATTTACCGGTAGTTCGCCATTGTTTTGAATTTGTTTAACTGCATCGAAGTGTCGCGTTTTATTGGACTAACCATTTTTTTGTCATTTGGATTACTTGTAAAGAATCGTCGGCCAACAAAATTGAAAAAACTGCTGCTTTTATTGCTGCCGTTGTCGGTGTAGATTGTGGCGCTTCTTCAACCAAAAAATAAAGAGCGGCAAGTGAATTCAACTACCGGCGTGTTGTGATCCTTCGAAAGCAGTTACGGAAACAAACAACAAGGAAAATTGTTCAACTAACAATGAAACATGACGTATGGCAACCAATTTCGATACCTATTATGAACTAATCCTTAGCCTTAACTAATTAGAATAACATATTACTGGAAAACAAATTTCTTCAGCTTTCAAAGAACACTGAGTTAGTACCTTATCGTAACGTTTATACATAAAACTACACTCTTTTTACTCAGTTTACCACATTTTTAGGAACATAAAAAGTTACACTACAGGTCCTGAAGTTCAACATTTTTTGTAAAAAACTTATAGTAAATGTACATGTCATATATTATCGGAATTGTCTTGAAATACCCTTTAATTTTTTGAAAAAAATTTGAAAATCGGTTGAAAAATAAAATCACAAATCAGTTTTCAAATAAACTATTTTTGAAAACATGATTTCGGGTAGCAAAAGACTGTGTAAATCGTAACAAGCAGCATTATGACGTCATGCGGCACGTTGAAACGTGCAGAAAAAAGCAAAAAAGCGTGCTTAGAAAGCTTAAAATGATCAAATAAAGAATCTGTTGTTGCATTGCCAATTCATCATTAATTGTTGTAGGCTTTCTTTTACCAAAGGCACCATGTTAAGATCTCCCGAAAAAGCTTTTAACCACGCTTCTACGATCAGTATTTTTTGAGTAAATCAAGAAAACAAATTTTACAAATGTCAATTACGACATGATGTGACATCGTAAAGAAGTAAAATTTGTCGAAGTTGGTAAGTCGGGTACCGGCTTTCGTTTAAAACGATAACCGCGTTTTTCGATCCAAAAATGAAGCTTTTTAAAAAATTATCTTTGACTATGACGCCATCGTGACGTCACGAACTCTTTTGATACTCACCACAGAGTGGTGATCAATCGTGCCATGTTTGACGCTTGTAACTCCAGCAATTTCGGAGAAGTTAAAACAGACACACAGATAGATAGAATTGCACTTTGTATATTAGATAAAAAACTTTGTTTGGAGAAAAGGAAGTTATATACATAAAAGCTAGTGGCTTAAGTTCTAAGTTATTAAATTACTTTGCCCATTAAGCATATTTTGTCATTTTCTGCTTCGAGAGATGGTGTCCCAAACCAAATACGGTTTTTCGCTTAAAGGAAAAATAGTTGTCTTGCCAAAAATTTTGGGTTGGCTACGCCTCTGAATCTTAAACAATTGTTTCTTTGGTTTGTAAAGTTGTGCAGTGGTAAAAAAATTCAAAATAGCTTTGCAAAAAGCTTTAGGGGATGAATTTATCAGACTCTTGTAACTAACAAGTGAAAAGTTGAACGTTTCGTGTGGCTCTAAACAGAAGTTATCTCTAGAATGATGCAAGCAAGAGTAGCGTCGTTGTTTATAAACGGAGGGCTATCGAAATTACTGTCTTTCGCCAGCGTCAAAAATCCAAGCTGCTTGTTGGCCATTGCCTTTGAGAAATTTTTTTGACGGCATAACACAGATTGTTTGTTTTGAACAAAAGTTGTTTCAAGGTTGGCTAAATGGAAGGACGATCTAGCTGTTGCCAACAATGAGAATTGACTGTCATTGTTGACGGCGCCACAGCCACGATTTTCGAGTACCTGCAATCCAACTGCCGAATCATAGTCCAAGGAAAGAAGTAATCTGGCATTTTCGAAGAGGTACTTGTCTTTTTTTTTCATACCAAGTTTGTTTGATATGGGTGCAGGTTGGTTGACTCTGTCCAGTAGTCGTTGGGAACGCACCGGCAATCATAGCGGCACACGTGTTCATGCACAACGATGCTTCGTTGATGGAAGGCACGGCACGCTTGTGGATTGCTGGTAGAATGGATTTGATTGAGAATATCAACCGAGGCTCAGTTGCTCTGTAGCAATTACTTACCGCAGTGTTGATTTGCTTCTGAAATTCATGAAAGTGTAACCGATACAAGACAGTTTTTGGCAGGCTGGGCATTATTGGGGACCTTTTTTCGGGAGCACTAAATTTTTGTTGTTGTTGTGGTTACTTCTTTTTTTCCTTGGAAGAGAGGAACGGCATGAAACGATTTTCCCGATTCAAGTCGCATATCTAATTACATTAAGCAAGGGAAAAGCGGCCGCTCATTTTGAACCAGTCATGAATGCAAATTACTGACTGGTAGCACCACCAACAACAAGGCGGACTGCCATTGATGGGTACTCAAGAGTTGCCTCTTACACATGCTGGGTTGGCAGCTTCACTAATTCCAATTCGGTAAAGCACGGGTGGAGCACTGAATTCCGCGATAGTCTTGGACATACTCGTACTTTACAGAATAACACTGTCTGGGAAGCCACTTCGAACAAGAGCCAGACAAAAACTTCAAGTTTTCACTCATTACTTAAAAAAGTTTAATAATTCCGTCTTCTAAAAATTTATTCAAAGCTATTTTGAAACATTTGATTTCTATTAGAGGACTGAAAAGTGGTTTCAATTGCTATACCTATAAAGTTATAACCGCATTGTTGGAGAAGCATTATGTCGTGGAACAGTTAATAGTGTTGATATGTTTGTATTCAAATGGCATCCTTTTAAGCAGCTAATATCTATTTCTAAGTTAGTTCTAAAAAATACAAACCCACAGATATATTTCGCGTTTTGAGTGCTCTGGCTTCATCTTCTAATGCTTTTTTCATGTCTGTCTTTGCAACACGGCGACTAGGATGAAGCTGAACAGCAACAGCGTTGGCGGCTTCTTCCAAATATTCTGCATCAAATTTAGTAAAAATGCAAAAGGCTAAGTGTATTATAAAACTGCATGAAAGTGACCATCACAAAAAAGCTGATTTGTCTGCAACGACTGCGAAGTTCTAACATGAGAATGGAAAGGTATCACGTTGATAGTAATACAAGAAGCCAGCGATGCACATTGAGCAATCTGCAAACAGAGAAACTGTTTTGACCTATCAGGTCTCTATTCACGAGTGATACGGTTTCGCAGAGTACTGACAAAACTAGTTTTGATCCCACACTTGTGACGTTCTAGGTTGTACTGTATTCAAAGCCTATAGCTACTTGTTGGTAACCATTTGCACTGAAAACACCTTGCAGGTCGAAACAGTGTCATTGCCTGACGTGTAAAGTGTATTTACAATTTGAGTAGAAGCTCTTTTGCAAAGCACTTTGAAAGGCTGTGGAAGCAGTATGCATTAATTGAACAAAAAAATTACCAGGATTCTCAGAGCTATTTCAATATCTGCTCCAGGTCTGCATTGTAGTGCCATGCAAAGTAGCCTACTTTTTGCAGATGACAACTGTAGTGGTGTAAAATGGTAAAAATCCAAACTATAAGTGAAACACTTTACACAACTGCATAAAAAGCACAACTGATTCTTAAGAACCTTTTCGAGGAGCATGGAATAACTTTTCTTCCAATCTTGATGGCAAATTATCTCCAGTAGGATGGGTTAAGAATTCAATGAAAGCCATCAACCGTTCTTCATAATCTGCTAGTGATGACTCAATCACATCAAAAGTATTTAAACCAAAGGCTATAAAAAAGTAAAGAAACATCAATTATTACAGCACCAGTAAGCAAAATTTAAGCCTTTTATTGGCTCCATGATAAAGGAACAGCAAGAATTCACTGAGTAACCAACATATAAAGCTCATAACGAGAAACAATCACGTGAGCTACCTCAAACTTTGTAAAAGCTTCACGTAGTTCTCCCAGGAATTGCATGGATAAAGCCAAATTAAAATTAACTAAACTCACTGACGATTATTTACAAGGCTGGTTGATTAGATACTACTATAATTAAAAATTCCACATTTCACGGTTTTTCAGTGGCAAGAAAAAGTACAGTGGAAGACAGAGCATGAAATTAAGGAGACTTGAAGATTAAGAAATGTGAATAGAACTGCTTTGATGCTAAAAATCACAACACCCCAATGAAAAATGGTCATAAACTGACCAAAACAACCGAAATGCCCAGATATCACAAACACAGTGAGTGAGTAACTTTTATTTGCATTATGAATGCACTTAAAGTTGTGAGTAGGCCAAACAATAAATTAAACACAAATATTTTTTTATCTTTTTAATATACTGAAACGAATGCAAAAACATTGGCAATGATGTGCTTAGCAGGATAGATTGTCCAAGTTCAAAGCCAAGCAAATTTCAAGACATATCATTGCAATAATGGAGTTTTAATTTTGTGATCTTTGATCACAAGTACATTCAAATATGTCAACGTGATAAATACATATTACTTCATGCATAAATGTATGCGAATAAATTGATTTGCTGAAAATGTCAAACTAAGCTAAGGAAAATACTTACGAGCACTATTAGCAAGATCAACATTTATATCATCTTTTGTGATATCGCCAGGAAGAGCATTTGAATCCAACACCCCCTCAGAAGTCAAAGGTTGTGGCCATACTTTCTAAAATAAGAATGCTAATATTAATTCAACGTATTACTGGTAAAACAGAGCTTAAAATCCCACCAAAAACAAAACTGGCATAATTACATCAGTGGTTATTTTGCTGTGAACAACATTTTACCTTTAAAGGCTATTTTGCTGTGAGACATTTGTTATTGTTCAATTTTAATGACATATTGAGCATGTGAATTTTGGTCGCTTTTAATTGGTCACTTTTAAAATGATCAATCAAAAAATGTGCACCTTCATTCTACACTAACACACACTGTACACTTCCGTACACTCTACCCAAGTGTTCACTATCCCATACATTCACATACTGGGCCCCTCCCTCCAGTGTATACTGCTTTTGTGTAAGTGCCTTGCCAGCCGAGATTCCAACCTGCAACCATTGCATTTCAAGGCAGCTGCAATATCCATGTGCTACAGTGTCACTTGTAGAATTTCAGAAATATCATGGCTACATAAACACAAATGAATGGTGAAGATAAAATAGTCTCCGTCAACAGAAAAATAGCCACATTTTTTGATGCTTGCCCTATCAATAAATTATTTACAATTTAGTCAGTTTTCATAAAACTGAAATTTCCTGTAATAGAGCAAAATTATTCTGCTTAAGTTTTATTATACTTAGATTATTACTTATTTTACTAAAGTTTTTATTGATATATCTCCTCTGTTGTAGTTTGTCTACTTTTTTGTTGCCTTCTTAAGTAACTTTACACACCTTAATACCCTTTTGTTCATTGATATAAAAAACCTTTGTTCAAAACCTCCAATCTTTAAAAAGATACTTACAATATTCATAGTTTCCAAAAATTGTTCATAAGAAGTAGGAGGATGACTGATGAGCTTTGCCTCCTCTTTTTCTTCATTGTCTTGAATATTTTCCATTAACGCAGCAACTTTTGCAGCCTTTTGACTTTTCTTTCCTCTTGGCATATTAAGGTTCCTCAAAATAATTTTGAAAATGTAAAAAGTGAAGTTTCTCAGGCAACCTAGTAATATATTTTTCCAAAACGTAAACCAACATATATACCAATAGATAAAAAATATTGATTTAGAATTTTATCCATTTTAATCCCTATAAAATCATAGAAAAATATTTTTGGATTTATATAAAGCAGCTTAAAAGGGCAATACTAAAGGTATAGCACTGCAATCTTGTATGAAAGCTGTTTTGAAAAAGCAGTGTGCGGAAACAGTAAAACTGGGGATAAAAAAAACTCGTAATATTGAGGATTAAGTCTTGTTACCTTAGAATAGATTACCTAAGGTGGTCAGCAATACAATTAATTTATAGAGTAACAGATAATAAACCTAAGTAAATACAGCTTCACATTTGACAGATAGCAAGGCTGGATGCAGTAGGTGCAAAAACAGCAGCTGCAGAAACCAGAAACTATTTTTGATGCAATCGAATCTTACGAATTCTGTATTTGTCATTTACATATCAAAATAGGTTTAATTGAACATAAAAAGTTTGCCTTGACGTTTACCTGAAAAAAACCATTTCACTGGAACAATCTACTTCTGTAAAAGTGTGTAAGCCAAGCTATAAAATACGCTGACAAAACACCACAAGAAAATTTTGACATTCTGAACAAACCGTATTTTCTATTTCAATTACTCCATTAACTGAGAGTTTAAGAAAAAAATTTCAACACTCCAGAAAATGGTGAACTTAGCTGACAAGTTGTAAAACAACTTGTTTTGCACTAAAAACCATGAAAATGAAAATTGAAACGCAGCATAAGTTCTAATTTAGGGGAATCCCGTTGCTACGATGCTTTCAGAGTTGCCCTAAAATTTATCAAAATCAAAAATCCAGCAGATAAAAGGCATCACGTTCATTCTCATGCTCATTTTTTTACGTTTCATTCGCGCAGTTATCCGTGGACCGGTAGAGTCATACGTCAGGAATAAACTAGATTACGCAATTTACGTATTAATTTTTAGGCCATTACTGTCAGTCGCCAAATTGTTACTGAGAAGGCCAGTGAGTAAGTACCAGGTGGCTTATTTCCTTCAGTGAACACATGAACATATTCTGATATTAAAGTAAACAACACTAAATATGCAAATGAAGCTGACTAGCTCAAATAGCGAATTTGAAAAAGAAGTAAAACTAGTCTAAATTATCTGACAGGCTTATTGTGGTGTTAATTTAAGTTTTTTCCTACTGTTTGATGCAAAAGTTAATCAATGTTTCAACTCATCACCTATTTTTAAAGAAAGTGGCTATTTTGCTATCCACGGCATTTTACTCTTGGTGGCTGTTTTGCTGGCACCATTCATGTGTATTTATATAGCCATAATTGCTAAAATTCTACAAGTCGTGCTGTGGTGCACGGATATTGCAACTGCCTTGAAATGCATTGCCTACAGGTTGGAATCTTGGCTGGCAGGGCACTTACACGAAGGCAGTGTACACTAAAGGGAAAGGGCCCAGTATGTAAAAGTATGGGATAGTGTACACTTAGATAGAGTGTATAGTGTGGGGTAGTGTATACTGGGGGCGCAAATTTTTTAATTGATCATTTTAAAGGTGACCAATCAAAAACGACCAAAAGTCACATGCTCAATGTGTCGTTAAAATTGACCAAAGCAAATGTCAAATGTCAATCAACAACAATGTCACAACATTTTACAATAATGGCAAAATAGCCTTTAAAGGTAAAATATTGTTGACAGCAAAATAACCACTGCCATTTTTAAAACTTGCTCCAAATGGTTTCCCTGTATTGTTTTGATTGTTTTATGATTAAATGGTAACTTAACACAAGCTTGGAATTAAGTAGGCATAGCTCTAAGCTAATAGTATCACAAAGAATTTTTAGAAAAAAAGATAATGTTGTTATGCTAGTATACTAGTGCTCTTAAGTTTTCTGTGAAGTCATGTTACTTTATATACAAAGCATTGCTTATCCAGTAAGTAGCTACATAGGGTAAACTTATGCCAGTTGCTGATATTTATGTTTTATTTTTTAGGTGGGATATTATTGTCAAATGTTTGACAGTTGTAGGTTCACCTTAATGCTTTGCAATTAACATATAGCACAATAAAGTTTTTTGCACTGAACTAATTTTCAGGAATTATCAATGTTCTCATATATTTGCTTGAATGTTAAAACTAAGTATGTTTGCATTGTTTGATATTACTTAACCTCACATTTTTAGGGTCGCACATTTATTGACATTTGCAAACCATCAGATACAGTTGCCAGAGTTCGAGCTTATCTTCTTCACAGACTTCATGAAATTGGCCATTCAAATCATCAGTTCCGGCAAGTATTTTAGACTCTTAATTTGACAATGTGGTCACTAAGTGTACATTTTCACTTCTTGTATTTGTTTTAAAATCGATTATGTTCTGCATAATTAATATGGAAAAGCAAATTGATCTGGAAGGAGATACCTAGTTGTCACTATGCTAACTCTTAAGAGTCTTCTCATTTCTGACAGCTTGGCATGTGCATAAACTTTTTTTCTTTGATATGGAGATATTGTGCTATTTTGTGCCCAACGCTTAAAAAATTCAAAAAAAAGTCCACAAAGCTCTACTCAATCTTAACAAAACTGAAAAAAACTTGAGACATTGTGCCCCTGCTGTTGTATAATGAGTAATTTCCATAAAATTGACTTTAAGAGCACTATGAGTTTCACAAATTACAGAATATGTGAGACCTTGGTGATAGTGCTTTGGTAATTCATACTTCACTTGCTTGCTTTTATATTCACAGTTTGAAATACAAAGGAACATATCTTCGAGATGCGTACACTTTAGAAGAGTACAAGCTTCTTAACAATGCAGTTATTCATATGGTGCCTTTGAATGATGTCTCGGAGGTATCAGTAAATTTTTAAATCAATGTTTTTTTGCAATTTTGACTTATGCAACGTTGCTTATGGTTAAAAGTATGGGAGAAAGTAACCAAATTTTTGATTGTGTTTGGTAACACAATACGCATTTGCTGATGTGGTGCATGTCTGCCAGTAGCCCTCTGATTCTCAAACTTTGCGTACCAAGCAAGCAATTAACTTATATACTTTTTTTCTGACTTTTATCGATCACAGCGATTTAAATTTATTTTCAAATGAGGCACCACAAACAGCAAATTTTATTTTGCTTGCTGTTAATTTAGGTCTACAGCTGTAATTTTCAAATTGGAGTGTGTAGGAAAATTTTAAGGGGTTTGTGACAACTTTAAGTTTTAGAACTATAGACTAATTTTTGGAGCCCCTATCATAGAAAAATCATTACCATGTAAATAGGGGCATATGGGCCTTAATAAGGTCCTCCATTAATTTAACCACTTGCTTACAGTTAGAACTTGCTGGCAAATTACTTAAAGAACTCTAAGTGATTTTCCAGTTTTTTAAGTACTGGCTCAAAAAACGTTTATTTTTATTAAGCAAAGTCTTTGGCATCAGGTATTGATGCTATGCAAATATATTCCATTTTTGATAAATGCGTGACACAAGCTATACTATTTTTTGTTTATTCTTACATGTTGTTTACAACTTATAAAACAATAAGAACAAAAGATATTGAACTGCAGAATTTACTGATCTGTTTTTTCATCATTTATTGCTGGTAAATACTGCAAATGACATTTAAGGCAAAGGTGCAGGGTTAAGATGGTCCCATACTTTCTCAAGCTTTGGGGATGGGAGGATTAAGGCTCCCTTTGTCCTGGGTCCACAGTACTTATAAGAGTAGGGAGGAAATTTTCTTTCTCTTGGCCTCCAAGGCAAGCCTACCTTTACTGAAGGTAAGAAGGCATCTCTTTGGTATTTTTTGCTTCTTTAATTAATTTTGCCAGCCAGTTTAATTTTTATTCTTTGTTTGCTTGTTCGTTGGCACGTCAGTACAGCTTGATACTGGTGAATCTTCTAAACTCTTTGTGTGTGAATTGTTGTTGGGGCCAGAACTTAAGAGTTGGTGTATACCAGCACTGCACAATCTTCAGCTATAACCAAAAATCTATCAGTTCAATGCCTCAGATGATGAAGCCAAGCTGCTTATATAGCATAATGTTTGACTTTCTTGTTGTTTTCTCAGTGGAATAAAGACAGAAGATTCCATCAACTATCTGATCCAAAAGAGGATGATATAGACGATGTTGTTCAAACTGCTTTGAAATCAGAAATAAAACTTCTTAATATCAGGGAAAATGTGTTGAAGGTTTTTAAGGCGAGTGTCAATCTAGTTGTAAAGGATTTTATTAATAACTAAAAGCACGTTAATTGTTGTTATTGACACCAAGTTTTTTGCAGTGATACAGTAGAAATTGCCCGAGCTTCAGAGCACATAGTTAGAAGTTTATAATTTTTTGTGATTACAAATTGTCTTTGTCAGGAAAAAAACGACAGTGCATTGTTAGCATGTTGCAAAACATGGTGGTGCAAGACATTGATATCTAGTCTTGCACAATACAAAAAAGCTTATTAAACGGAAACTTTTCTCTGATATGATTACAATTGTTATCCATAAATTATGAGTGTTTGACAAACATTTTAACTTCAACTTTGCCTAGAATGTTTTTTGTATTTTAGATTGTTGTTATGATGCAAATAGTGATGGCATTCATGGCTCTGTTTACAAACTACTGGTATTTCTTTTTTGCTTACGGCTTCGTTCTTTTGATATCAATCATTTTTGCTCCCAGTTTTACCCGCGTCAGTGGCTGGGTGGGAACGAACAGTGTAAGGTCAGTTTGATTGCGTTGTATTTGTCTAACTTGACTGTTGGTAATGCATGCGTTAGTTTGCCTTTAAACAATTTGAATTGTAACTAAACAATTTGAAGCGATGATTGTCAATTGCTTTAAATATTGACCGTGTGTTTGTAGAATGGTTTATCTTTGTCAGGAAATGTTATAAGTAGGGCAACTAATTTTTGACCTAAAAATCTTAAAATTTTGACTTAAAATTTTACAAATTTTGACCTTATTTTGACCAATAAGTTCATGCGCTTGCAACTGTGCAAAACGCAAAAATTTTATTAGAAATCAAACTGTTAGCATGAAAGTCTACTTGTTTCCTATCAAATAACGCAAAAACGAAAAAACATGAAAGACTCAAGCAAACTACAGGTAACGAAAGTTGCTCGAAAAAGAACAAGAGATGAGTATGCAGTATCTTTCAGTATCTTCAAGTTACTGACAGGATTACACGGTGTTGTACTCCAGCATCAAGTAGTGACTCACGTTATCGTCTTTAAAGTTTCTGTCTCTCGCCAGAAGTTTTCCTAAAATAGAAAAGCTTCATTCTACTGAAGCAGAGATTGCTTGGGAGTTGCTTAGCAGGTGTACAAATGTGGCGAAATATCATCTCGTCCCATTTTCACAATGCAGTTGATGTCATTCCTTGATATTCTTTTTTGAATATATCTTCCAAATCAACTAATTCAACGGCAAAATCTAGCCTAGCACAACCTACCTAATTTATTTGTGAGTCGTGACACTGAAATAATTAATGTCGAGAAGAAAATGTGCTAAATTTTTTTTTGACCTAACGCTGAATTTTGACTTTTTCTTGACTTAATAACTTTGAAACCTCTCATCGCATCAACCTGAAATTTAGTTTGTGGACGTTTCATCACTTCTAAACAAGGCAGAAAAAATTTGACTTAATTGACTTTTGGTTGCCCTAGTTATAAGCATTCGATGTTAATTCTTGATACATCTACGGCGCAACCCCATTTTGGAGTCTGTACCGGTTTGAAATATTGTACCGATCATATAGAACGTTTGAAATATGTTTTGTAAAGAGGCTAGGCAAAACAATTATCATTATAGGTTGGGTACCCAACAACTAGACGCGAGAAGCTGTAGACTGCTTTATTTCTGAGTTTTTTAAAAGCTCTGGATCAGATTTACATGCTATGGCTTATGGGATGACGAAACATTTATTGTAGTTTGTAGGACCCGTTCATTCATTCACGCGTATGAGCTCAAGCTCGGTTTCCATGTCTTTCGTCAGACTGGGCCACCACGACGGGTAGATTGCTTGGCCCCACCATCTGTCTGCCACATAAAGACGGAGGCATCCCGTTAAGTGCCTTGCCCAAGGACACAACAAGCAAGTTTGCCGGCTTGTTCTCCACACTATCCCTTATGTGCTGAGCGCCAAGCAGGGAAGCTGTGAATACCATTTTTAAAAGTCTTTTGGTATGACTCGACAAGGGAAATGAACCCCAGGTCTACCGACTGCGATGTATTAACGATCAGGTTGGAAGAGCTCAGAACTAGTATGAGCGTGTGTTTTAAATTCAAGATTGGTTTGCCTGTTTAGGAGAAATCAATTTATGATTGGAATGATTATTCTTTCACTGGCTTTGTTTGGATCAAGTACAGCTTTGCTTTCTCTCAATTTGATTGAATTAACGGTGAGCTTTGTAATAACGACTATTTTATACGTTACTATATGTTTTATTACACGAATGATATTGATGTAATTGCATTATCATTTTGGTTTAGTTAACTCAGCTTTTAGTTTGGGTTGATTTGAACAGTTGTGAGACTACGTTTGTGGCATTCCTGATTTTTTGTTATCGTCGTTTTGATTGTGAGTTACTCAGAAGTTAAGCAAATTGTTCTAAGGTGTTTACTGCAGGTTTGCAGTTGTCAGCAAATTTTGCTTATCAATATTTTGCATCTGGACCATGCTGGTTTAGTACAGTGGTTTCAAAGTATAATGTATTCAAACTCTTAATTAAACTCGAGCCTTTGCCACCAAGTCAGCGTTACGCTAATTTGGAGCGTGAAATGGTTTCATTTTATGTTCTCAAAACTTATGTGCAGGGCTCGGCTTACCCTACAATGCGATGTGAAGAACAAGTTATGTCTTGCTTTTCTGAAGCTGGTAGCGATGAAATAGAGATTGGAGTATGTCAAGATTATCAACATCGGTGTTACGAAACATCAGTGTGGACCGGTATGTTTTATTTTGAACTTTAAGCTGAGATTTTGTTCTTTGTATTGCTGTTATCTTCCTCTTGGTACAGAAAATCACTTAAACGGAACATCCAACATGGCTTGAATGCAAACCTAACAGAAATCACACTGGGAAAAGCAGCGTCCGTTTCGATCTAGTCATAAAACCCTTTACAACTTACAGAGCAAATTTGCATTGAATAGCACCGAAAAGTGGGCAACACTAAAATCGGGTATTACGGAAATATGGAAATAAGGAAAAAAATACCAATTAACTAAAGAAAATTGCAGAAATATGGAAATTTATGGAAAAGTTTAGTTTAACTCCATTCAATTACCTAATTTTACCAAATTGGGTGGTTATGTTTTTAGCTTTTAACGACTTTCATAAATTTCCGTTTTTCATCGATTTCTATACTTCTTCAGCAGGTAGTTTTCCCGTATTTTCGTAATTAGTGATTTCTTTTTTAGAAGAAATTCCGGTATTTAGGTGATTAAATAATTCGACATTTTAATAAAAATTTTCCCAAATCTGGATATCCGTATTTTAATGTTGTCCCCGAAAAGTACGGTAGCCTTATACGCTATGCTGGATGGGAAGCGTCATTGCTCTAAACTGGTTTGGCACGGAGAAAAGCAATTGATACTTTTCTTGCTGAAACGATTGTATATAAATCTGGAACGACAATTGACTTTATACTCTTCGCAAGAGAGAAAATGATATCCTTTTTCTAAAAATCCGATTTTGTCTTGATGTACTAAGATAGTTGTTTTCACTTCACTTGTTTTCACTGTTAATTCCTCGCAACTTCAAAAACTAAGTTACGTCACTTTGCTCTTCCTAATCTTATCGGTCAAAGACATTTTCTACTTCAATCCTAATAGTTTAGTTCTTTTTCCTCTTGCCTTCGCAACGTAACCTTTAATTGTTCTTGCCCCATTCTTCCTACCTCTAAAAATTCCAACGCTCTTTACATATCATCGCCATCTCTTGTCAGAGCATACCCACACCATCGCATTCCATTAACTTTTGCCAGTTTATTTGCAGTTTGTGCTAAACCCGTAATATCCATCAGCTGTTGGCTATTTTTAGTAATTATTTTTGCATCATATTTTAAGACAATAGATAGAATGGCGATTGTTTGATGTTCGTTTTATGCTTTGTTTGAGAGGAAATTTGGCGACTAGGCATTGACTACTTTTTCATTTATTTATTAACTATTGGATTAATAAGGATTTATATGTGAGGCGTAACTATAATAAAAAGTTATAATTATAATAACTTTTTATTATAACTATTGGATTGTTTTTGTTTTCTCCTATTCCAAGAATCTAGTTTTTACAGATCTTCAACTTAGCGCTCAGCAGTTACAGCAATACGAAGAAAGAAATTTAAAATCCAAAATCTATAATCATAAGCAATTTCAACTCTACAAAACTAATAATTTAAAGCTACCATTATTTTTATTTCTAGCTGTATACTACTGCCTTGTTATCTTGTTTATGATGGCTACTGGTTCTCTGAGCACATTTTTACTTCACAACTTCAAATTCACTCCGGGTGACCATATTGAAAGCTATCTGATACAGGTGATAAGCGCTTTAATTGACCTTGCAGTTGGTGATAGGTTTAGCACTTTTATTTAAGAAATTAAAGGGTGAGTTGTAAAGAACCATTGTTGCCAGAGGATTCATTTTGACACGATTGCTTGCACTGTGGCAGCTTGATTTAAAAGCAAGGCTCACGGTAGCGTGATGCAATGCGACGAGTGCCAGTCCTGCGACTGAAAGACTGCTAGCTCAGCACTCTGTGCGGTACTTACATGTATGGTCACTGAGTCCACGGTTGTTTGCTTTCAGCTTTGCGGTTTGGTACAAGCTGTGACTTGCGTTGATCACTACGACGTGCATGGGTGGCTGCTGATTCGAAAGTCGTGAGATGACTGTGCAGACTCCCCAACACCTTGTTTCTCTTGCGTTCAATAAGTTAAATAAGTTTGCAGCATGTGACATTTTATGTCATCTTTTCCCAATCGAAGGGGATTACTGTAAGCGATGCTGATGCAGTGTGTCTTTATTTGTCCCTTACATCAGTGCTTCCCAACTCTTTTGTTTGATGACTGTTTTTGTGACCTTGTTATTGGAAAAATCACAATAAAATGTTTGGGCAAAGCTACAAAGAAAAAATTGAGATATGTGACAGAAACAAAATATTTACAGCACATGCAATTTATTATTTATAGAAAACTTACCATAGTCGTTGAAAACGCTAATTTTCAAGAAACGTTTTAGTTAGATACCGGAAAAGTGTAGCATTTAACTCTTTTGCTCCTGCGTGAAAAGCGAAAAAAAATGTCCGTAAGGTGGCAGCGCGAAAAACTGTCATAATCAATCATAATTAATCATAATTATGTACCTCAAGTTTGTTTGTAAATCATTACTCAGCTGTCTACTTCTACATTAAGTGTGATATATCGTTGAAATCTACATTTCTTGAGGATTTCAAATAGAAAAAAAAACATTTTTTTTTGAATATGCAAATGAACCCCCCCAACTGGGGGGTGGTTGTCTTCAAAATTAAAGAGATACCCTCACCTCAAAGATCACTACAGATTTAATTTTCTACCAACTTTTTTAGAAATGGTCGCAACATGATGCTAAGGAAATAAGCTTTCAAGGTACATCACTCAAAACTTATCTAAAAGCCTAGGTTTTCTACAATTTGCAATTTTCTGAGGCACATGACCTTTTTTTTGACTGGTACCGACCGGTACCAAATTTTGGTAGTTAAATTCAGTACCTAAAATATGATCAGTCATTATCTGCTAGAGGTTAGCCTAAACCATGTAACATTATGTATTTTTGAACAGGGAATTTCTTCAAGATTCAGAAAATATTAACTTTAAATAGAATATGCTGTCACTGATAATGAAGCAGCCGCTTGTTTACACCCTTCCCATTTCTTGAGGAACAAGGGGGATACAGCAAACTTTGATTTAGAGAAGCCAAACTTCTGCTAGCTTTTAAACTTGTATTTCGCTTCTTGTCTCCTTGGAAACTTGATACAAAATGACAACTTTATTGGTGAAACATTTGCAATTTATTTTATGTTTTTATAGGGTGTAGATTTTGTAAAAATTATAATTTAGTGAAGGTAGCTCAAAAAATTTTGGGGGTTTTGAAGTGACATGATGTACAGTACTCATTTTTGATCAGTAAATATCATATACCACTTAGTCTAAACTATTTAAAGTTATATATTGCTGGAAAGCAAATTTCCTAAGCTTTCAAATGTAACCGGCATTTAGCAACTCATGATATTTTTTACGCACTAAATTTACTTTTATCTACTTATCACTCAAATTTGTTTGGGGAGGTTTTGAGACCCCTAAAAAATTTGGAAATTTAAAAACGTAAAATTTATCATTATCGCTTAAAATTTTGTGAAATGATGCCCCAAAAGAGTAGTTTTCAGACTGTGTTAATGATAAAGGGTTTGGTTTTGTGGTAAAGATGTAATCTCAATTTGATTTTAGTGTAGTTGGCACGTGCTGAGAATTTGGCCGATTTTGTCGTCTGCAACTGGGTTGTTGGTCATTTAACCGTTTTTGGGTATAAAAATCCAAGAATTAGGGCACAAATTGTACATGTTCCGATGCGTGAGGAAATAAGCGTGATCTTTTGAAAATGTTATGAAAATCGGATGAAAAATAAAGTCACAAATCGATTTTTGTAAACTAATTTTGTAACTCAATTTAACAAAATTTGAGGGAAACACTGAAAACACGAGATCATCGATCGATGATCGCGGGAGCGAAAGAGTTAAAGAGACCGGATAGGAGAACCTCATTGGTGTGTGCACTACTTAAAAGTGCATTAGCACAAGTGAGGTATATTAATATTCCAAAAGGTGCCATTGACAAAATGGGTTGGAAACCAGTTGTTTGGTTGCTTTCGTGACGTATTCACTAGAGTTGCACTACTGGCGAGTGCGTCGTAAATGGCTTTTTTAAAGCAATTTTTTTAAGCTCTTCACTGCCATTACATACAGTTATTGAGTCAATCTACAGTACATTTCCCGTTTCAACATAGGCTGTCGGTCTGGACACTTGAACCACATTGGCCATGAACCCGTTTTCAAGCTGCGTTTACTATCTCAGCACAATTCCAAACCTACAGACCTGAATCCCGAGTTCAAATTGGACTTGTCAATTACCTTATTGTGTGTCTGAGTGTATAGCAGCACTAATAATAGACATTTTTTCCCTTTAGACTCGCGATTTGGAACAAATTTTGAAAGCAGCGAGAAATGGGACTCCAAGCCAAAAACGGAGCTCAGCGTTTGAACTAGCTACAATGGCGTCTTCTGCTGATGATAATAAGTTTCAGATTGTCACAGAAGGAGGGTTAGTATATGCTACTCGGTTGACCTGTATCTAGTCTTCTTGTTGGTTCAATTCGCGGATGCAAAAATTCAGATCACGTCTGCTTTGTAGTAGCTCTTGAGAATCGCTGCTAAAGGAGCTGTACGTGGTTAGCAGTTGGTTAACTTGCTTGTAGTATATCGTAGGAGTCACTGTTGTTTTAGCAATTACTTTTAAATTTGTATCATTGCTAAAGCCTACATATACCCATGATGTTGGAAATGCTGAGGCAGGCTTGTAATGCCCAGTTTTGATTTTCTTCCACTAATTCGGCATGTTGACCGCAAACGCCGTGGTGTACAAATAATCGTTCGTGACTTCAGAGCGAACGATATGGTGTTTGAAATTTCATGAACCCTGCCATTGGTATTCGTAAAAAAAACATGCAAAATGGAAGGGTTGCGTTGCTCCAGCGAAAAATCTGATTCGGAAGTAAGTGTGTAGTGGTCGACACAATTGAATCACCAGGTTTAAGAGAAAACGCTGAAGAAAACGACGTAAAATTGAGCAAATATATCCCATAGTGCCACTTTTTAAGTTTTCCCATTTATCAAATCCAGTGCAAGCACTTAGAACAGCTTATACGTCAGATTGGTTTCTTTATTCTTGTTTGAAGATCAATGACGTCAGAATCGAGCTAGCGTTGTAGGATTTATTGTGGTATTGTTTGTTTTTGTCTCTGTGTGGTGGTAACGACTGACTAGTTGTGATGGCATTGTAGCTTATAGCTGCGCCATTGTGGACACAATATGGAAATCCAAGACCTATACACATTTCATCGAAGCAAATAAAACCGATAATATTTCACTGGCATGTGCTCTAGCTAGATGGTGGATACAGGAGTTATGTGCAAAAATACATTCTTTAGATCTTTGAATTTTAACTAAGTGATAAAGGATGATATGTATCTATTAGTTGTGTTTGTCTGTTTTAATTAATATAAATTGTAGATTCTTTTCACCAAAGCTGTTGAATTTCTCATGTGTCCGAAGAAAAAAACTTTTTCTGAATATTATTAGGAACCAGGGGTGTAGTCCTGGGAGCAAAAGTTTCTAGTGCTTTCCCCTTCCAAACTGTTTATCGAAATCCTTTTTTGACTAAATTGCCATAGTTTAAGTGCAATGCTGTGGGATCTCTACGAAAAAGAGGTGTTCACAAAAATTTACCCACTTGGTTAGTTAAATAATATTCCAGAAAAAGCTAATTTTTTGATGTTTTTTTGTAATTGTAAAATATTAAAAACTTATTTGTTGATCAAAGTTTTTATAAAACAAGTTGTAAGTAGTAGACAATTAGGCATTCACTGCATCAGCAACGTCTGACTCTGTACAATAAATTGGTCTATAGCTATTAATGCCATCGTTTTCTCCAGTTTGGAAGTTCTTATTTCACTTGCATTGAGCGCGGATTTGACCACCCAAGAATATGCAAGTGAAGCGATAGCAGAATGTCTTACCATTCCAGCAATTCAAGACCAGTTTGTTGAAATAGGAGGTAGGTTGGTGTGCAACTGCATTTTTTAAGCTTATACTTGAAATTTAATTTATCTGTAACTTCGGTAAAGATGAAAAACGTTTTGCGATCCAAATTGTCGCAAAAGCAGGAATTCTAAATAAATTAAATGCTTGGAATTGAAAATGTGCTGACGTTATGCCTTTTTGATGTTGCGTATTTTGACATTAATCACGATATAATTTGCTACATGATATTATGTCTATTGCCCCGGAAAAATATTTTTGCTTTGAAACAAGTCGAATTTAGACCCGCTTCAAAGTCGCCTGTAGGGCTGCCACAGGCATTTTTATCAAAGCACTACTTTAAACTGGTATTTGATGTGATTTGGCACCTCAACTTTAGTGCGGCAGCGTTGGCGTGTAGTTCAGTTGTAATGTTTAGTGAGGTGCTGAGTTTTTGAAACGGGGCTTTCAAAAGCTTGCCACTTCTGCTGCAATTACAATATTAACCGTGTAATAAATACGAGACTGGTGTGACAGATGAAAATTTTAATACTTAATTCTCGAAGTTATGTAATAGCTGTAAGAATTTTTGTTGTTGTATTAGCTGTTGGTTATTTTCATGGTATGGTCACCGCAAATTAAAACTTTAGGCTCATGTGCGTGGTTACGACTAGGCTTGGGTTACGGCTAGTGATGGGACGAGTACTCGGAATCGAGAATCGAAAATATCGGAACTTTTTCTGGTATCGGAATCGGAGAATTTTAATCGTTTAATCGTTTCCGATTCTGAAAACCATTCTTTGGAATTCGTTTTTTTGCAAATTAAGTTACAATCTAAGAATATTGGAACTGGAACATAAATAAACACCTTCAAGGAATTTACTTGAATATTTTTTTTTCCAAACATTTGCTCTTTTCATTTCATTTTATTATACAGGGTGTCCCAAAATAAATGAAACCCACAAAATTGCTAATAAATATGTTGATTTTAACCCTATAGTTTATATTTTTCAGATTTGATAACAGTTATAAATAACAATTATTGTTTTAAAACCCCATGGCTTGGAAATTAGAAGAAAAAATTTTTTGCGTCACGACTTATATAGAGACTAAATCCTATAAGACTGTTCAAACACGCTTCCGCAGGAAGTTTAATTTCAACACTTATCCTGGAAAATCCCAAATATTCCTGTGGTATCGTAACTTTCAAATCTATGGAACTGTAAATAAACGTAGCAAGAAATTAGAGAATCTGTAAGGATACAGATTAAGGTCTTGAGTAAGGATTCTATGCAGCGAGGACCGCGAAATGCCGAGCTCACTACTGCGTCTTCGAATGGACTTTTTCGGGCTCCGGCCAACAGAAACTCTGGACGCTTCCACATTATCTGCAGATCTTGCACTCAATTTCCTTCCACTAGATGGATTCTCTAATTTCTTGCTACGTTTATTTACAGTTCCATAGATTTGAAAGTTACGATACCACAGGAATAATTGGGATTTTCCAGGATAAGTGTTGAAATTAAACTTCCTGCGGAAGCGTGTTTGAACAGTCTTATAGGATTTAGTCTCTATATAAGTCGTGACGCAAAAATTTTTTCTTCTAATTTCCAAGCCATGGGGTTTTAAAACAATAATTGTTATTTATAACTGTTATCAAATCTGAAAAATATAAACCATAGGGTTAAAATCAACATATTTATTAGCAATTTTGTGGGTTTCATTTATTTTGGGACACCCTGTACAAGAAACTTTTTTTCTTTTTTGCTATAACAAAACCATTTATGTTCCTGCTGAATGCATAATTAATAAAAGTACTTTGTCCAAAAGGTATTTGTTTCTTAAACCAACTTCAGGGTCTGAAAATTATCATGAGTTCATTGCATGTATCGGAATTGGGACTCGTATCGGAATCGGAATTTTGATGAAGTATCAGGACTCGTATCGGAATCGTTATAAAATTTGGTATCGTCCTGTCATTAGTTGCGACAAAACAGTGTAAAAAATTTAAAATGACCAGTTACGGCCATTGTTTTTCCTCAGGAATGAAGACTTTGACAGTTTTGCTGAATGCTAAAAATCCGCGTACAAACTACGAGGCTATAATGGCAATATCATACGTGGCGTCTGATTCTGATATTAACAAAATGGCAGTGGTTTCAGGGCACGGGTGAGTAGACTAACAGGGTATTGTATAATTGCCTTTACAGGCGAGGTGGTGCATAGAATAACTTTTCTAACAAAACTTTTTAAACGATAGAAAGGCAATTGGATGAAAAATATGATATGACATTGTGAGCAAGAATTCAACAGTTTTCGGCAGTAATTGCTGCGCTTAGTATGGACAACTCAAACTGCGCTTGGTGTGCATAAGGTTTTCGCATTTTACAGGTTTGCTTTCTTATGACAAGCTGATCCAAAAGCTGGTGGTTTTTTTGCAGGCACACTGTATGAGCGACTTCTATCAACTTAATATTTGTGCTAGAAAATGAACAATGAAGCTGCTTTTGCTTTTACACTTCATTACTTTTGATTTAGCTTGGAAGATTTGCTTCACGCTTGCAAATACGCGAACACTGGAAATCGAAAGTTGCTTGCTTCCATCTTTCTAGAACTGGCTTACTTTGCAGAATCAAGGTGGGACATTTATTATAGCTTTGAGAATATGCTATAAAATAAATTGTTGGAGTTTTATGTTTGAAGTTACGTATTAACCTTGCGTTTTAAATATTGTAAGTGTTGATTTGTTGCTGTTAGAAATGCGTAGCTAAGTTGGGCTGTTACACTGATCGTTCAACTCGAATTTTAGACTATCCAGAACTAAGATATTTCAATAAAAGTATATTTGGAAGTGGCTATAGTAGCCTCTAAATTTCATGTGGCAGCAACTGGTTTTTAGTGTGAAGATTGTTAGCGATGTGGCGCTTCTAGTTGGTCATAATAACCATCATTATTTCAGTATAGCTGTGAGTGCGATGCGCAACAGCGGCACGGTCTGCAGCGTACCGTGGAGTTTTGAATGGGGCAAAGAGGTGGCATTAATTATTAACTTTGCGAAGACTTTTTAAAGTCACTCAAAATTTTGTTAAGAATGGGCGGTTTGGGAGTAAAGATGTTGTGGTAGACTGTTTTGCTTTTTGAGGTAACTGACAAATGCAACTGAAGTAGAATTTTTGCTTTTATTATCTAGAGCAGGGGTTTTTTAACGTATTGAGACTTGCCCACCTTGATTATAACCACAAAAATCTCTACCCCTTCTTAATAGGTTAAATCCTTTATTTTTTGGAGATGATTAGGTTCCCAGCAGTCGTTGTTTTCCCACAGTTGCCCTCCAAAACCATAAAGACCTTATTCTTCTGAGATCAATTTCGTCAAAGCGGTTATCATTTGCTCTGGAAAACAACGTAAAGACCTAGTTTTTCTTTCTTTTGGACGTCAGTTTCTTTAAAACGTTGATTTTGACAAATTTTCTCAACTTTTTTTCGGGGCCTCGCGCCTTCTCTGTAAACCTTCCTCGCCCCCTTGTTTAATAGCCCATGGTCTAGAGTTTGAAGCGATGCTTTGCTCGAAAGAGTACGGCCATAGGTTGAACTTGTGATAGATTTATCCTTACTAATTTTTATCTGAGAATCAATTTTGATTTGACGAGCTGTGTTTTGTTCAAGTTAGAAATTACCATGCTGCAGGAAAATATGATAAGCCATAAGAAAAATAAGCGATTTTCGTGAGGCTTGTTTTGCGTGAGCTTTGGTATGTTAGTTAACATCCATGTTTATTTCTTTTGAAACAGAGAAATTCTCGCGTCTCGTACTTCTCCTGCTGAATCTCTTCTCCATCTCCTCCGGAGGAGTAGCATTCATCTTCAGGATGGGATCGCTGATGAGGATATGGAAACTATTCGGCTCTCCCTACAGACTCTCGAATTACTAGCAATTGAAGCCCCTTCGCTTATTATAGCTCAAGTTGGTGGCACATATTGAAATTGTATTTGGAAAGTGCCCAAGGCGCTCTAAAATCTCTTTAAAGTGGTCTATTGTTCCTTTTTGATTTTTTCCAATTAAAAGACGCAATGTAATTTGCCTTTACAATTTTGCAATACTCTCCTTTGGATTACACTGCAGTATCAATAGATTTAAAGGCTTTTTTGAATTTTTAATTCCAAGGAAGAAGAGCAATACTTCAGTTTGGGAAATCAACAAGTTGATTTGTTTTTAAATTTAGTCCCCCGTAACGCAGTGGAAGAATTAAATTTGGGAGGTAACGATTTGGGGTAAAACCTGCCTTGGAAGCTATTGATATTCAAAAAGTCCAGGCAATAGTTCTTTAATAAGAGGTACGTTATTTTATCTTCATCTTTTTTCTTAAATATTTACTTTGATTTCCAGGAAGAGCTTCTGGCTTATTTACTTAACATAGCATCAGCCACCGTTGAAACGAAGATCCAGCTTTTAGCAATCAAACTGTTGCTGTACTACACACAAACTACTGAGGTAAGACGCATGATAATGCCAATGTTGTAATCATACCTACATTTTTATTTTACGATAACTGGAAAGCGTTTACTGCTATACATAGAATAGCTTGTGCTCAATATCGCTTAGGAGTTGCCGCTACAGTGAATTTCTATCTCTATCTATCTAGCATCTATCTAGCTCTATCTAGCATTTCTATCTCTAGCATTGCCTTAAACAGTTGCCTATAAGTTATTTGTTTCCAAAGTTTCATTTATATTGTTTGTTGTCAATCTTGAGTGTTAAAATCATATGATTTCTGGGTGATACAGAACTTTAACATGAATTTAAAAAAATTTGTTTTTCCGTAAGCTTTTCGCAGCGCACTCATCAGTGGCAATATTGTGTAGAATGCAAAGAACTCGAGTAAGCATGTTATTTTCCTCAAGAACTCTTGCATATAATTGGTTTACTCGCGTCTGGTTTGTCGAGATGTTAGATGGTGTTCTCTCCAGCCAATTTACCCAATGCTACCACGGACAACACCGTCACGAAAAGCCTTAGACCACGCTGTTTTTTCGTCGTCGTCGTTTGGTCAGGCACCCAAACTCAATCCGGGCCAGCACAAATCAAGGCCAGGGCCGAGGGTCTATCCTTTAAGCCAACATCGAATTGCGTCATCCAAAACCTGCAGACCTCGTGTTCCTCTTGGTAAATGATGTATAAGACATGAAGATATAACGTGATTTGCAGTTTGCTCAGTGGCGCCATATTCGCAATTCGGTGATGGAGCGAGACCCCATTTGTACATGGACGAGTGAAAATCACCTACACCAGTTCGCTGGCGATTGAGCCTTACCCAAGATGTTCTGGGCAGACTCATTCCAACTGACCCTGGAAATGAAAGCACGGACCCTTGAAGTACTCTCCAAGTTGTCCGCGTTCTATTTATGCTTCGTCCACTGCTTCACGCGGATGTCCAGTTTAGACAAACTATCTAATAGTTTCCGCCCAGCAGGTACAAATGGGTGTCTTGATCTACAGTAAGTCTCCCCGGTGCGCATCCTGCTGCCCTACCAACTGTTCGTGCAGTACATGGTCGGGGTCATGGATAGCACGATTCGCCAAGGAGAGTATGCGTACTACGACACCAAACTGGTGCGCAGTACTCAGCGGCGGAGTAGACCAAGAAAAGAGAAGAGATGCGCAATGTCTTGGCACCTGCACCCCATCCAGATCCCGCAAGTCGCCTCAACAGCGCAACTCGGGTGGAGAGTTCTTGTGCAAAGCCTCGCGGTGGTGACGGAAAGTAAGCGACCTGTCCGGCTTCACCCCCAGATACGTTGGGACTGGACAGGGTGGCGATAGGTTGCCATTGTTGTAAACATTAAGCTCACGTTTGGTCTCTCTGTTGTTAAGATAAAAGACCGCCGTCACCGTTTTCGTATTGCTAAACTTTGGCCTCCAAGTCTGGAGATAAGATGAAAGTGTAGTCATGTTTTGGGTTAGGATGTTCTCCACAGCCTTCCAATCTTGAGAAGCATACAGCAATGCTAAGTCATCAGCATATGCATGCTTCTGAGAAGTCATGAAAGGCAGGTCGAATGTGTAGATGTTGAAAAGGAGGGGGGCCAAGACCGATCCCTGTCGGAGGCCGTTTCACAAACGTCTTAACCTGTTTTGCTTGCTGTCACCAGTAGTGAGCGTGAAGCTTCTATTCCGGATAGTGTATTTTGATCATCCTGAAGTTCCGCGAAGTTCCATGATCATCCGGACTATGTGCTTATCCGGTAGAAGCCTAAGCAACTTGCAGGTGAGACCACGGTGCCAGACAGTGTCGTAAACAGCTGTCAGATTGACAAACACGGCACTAACCTTGTTCTTGGCCTCAAACAAATCCTCGATGTTTTGAGTAAGCAAATTAGTCTGATCCACGGTTGACCTTCCCCCTCGAAACCCAGCCTGCTTTCTAAGGAAAAGTGGGTCAACAGTCTGCTCAACACGATAATGTACGAACCTTTCGAGAATCTTGCAGGGGACGCAAAGCAAGGAAATTGGGCGATAGCTTTTCTGGTCCTCTACAGGCTTCTTGGGTTTGGGGATCGACAACACCTGTGCTCTTCTCCAGACTTTTGGAATGTTGAGGTGGCGCAGGCAGGAAGAAAGGAAGCCACACAACTAGGACTTAAGTGCAGCTCCAGCATGGGTTATTAGCTCCGCTGCTTTTTAAACAGCTACGATAAGATTTTAAAGTATAAATTGTGTTTGCATTTATGCCTTTGCAAAAAAAGCTATATGACCAAAGGGTTTTGGCAATATTTGAGTTTCTGAACCGCCAAGCAATTAAACAGGAGAGACTTAGTAATATATGTTTTGCTGGTTTCAGTCACGTGATCTCCTGTGCACTCATCCGGAACTTACTGACCGTCTTCTATACTTCGCTCATTCCACGGAACCGGAGTTGCTGAAAGTTCTTGGAGACATTTCGTTTCAACTCAGCCAGCCTTTCAAGCATAGGTAAGTAGATGGGTTGTTTGTAAGTTGGAAAGTTTTTACCAACAAATGGCTTGAGTCTACAGCAAAGTGATTTAAGCTTGTGGTTGACTGCTAACTAGCAGATCGTTAAGTCACTTTGCAGTCTCGCAAACTCTCTGTTTATCTTCTGGTTGTTTCGTAAAGCTCTTACCATGTTTAACATTAAAGTCAGTATTTATGGTTTAAAATTCGCATCAGCCTGGAATTATATCTCAGCAGTTTTCATTTCTAAACTGATACTTGAATAGCGACTGAAATTTTTTCAGAGAACACCTAATATCCGATGGATTCCTGGAGTTTCTTACTTTCCTTCAAAATGCTGTAAATGACAGAGACACATGGAATCTGGTTGATCAAGCAATCACTAATCTTCAGGTAATTGTTGGTGTACTATCAAAATTTTGTTCATATTTACTTCCTCGTCTAATAAAAAATACCTAATTATTTAAGTGTGTTTGGTATTTTTTATGCTTTTTGTTGTTGTTTGCCTTTACCTGTTTTTTGGGGGTAAACGTAAGGCATTTAACTATTTTTTAGGTCTCTACTGAAAATTTAATTGATTGGTACTTAAACGTTGGGCTAGGTTTTGGAGAAAAGCCATTGTCCTATTATTTTATTGACTACGTATTTACATCATGCGCTTTTTGTTTGATCCATATGAGTATATCTATGGATATAATAATACTAATATAAAAAAACATGTGTATTAGAAAAAGAGTTGGACTGTCGTTTTTCTTCAGAGGCTAGGCTAATGCTTAGGTATTTCATTGTAGCCGCCGTTGTGTAGTGGTAATTGTTCCAAACTTCGGAACAAAAGATATAGAATTTGAAACTCCTTAAAAGCATCTTTGATAATCGTCAGGAAGCGCACCAGGAATTTAAAAGTGCTGCGTTGCTCCGACAAAAAGTCTGGTTTCATAGTGGTGGACATGCACTGATGCAGCACATCTGAAACTGCGAACACGGGGGAAAAAAGGCCTGAAGTCGAGTTATATCTTTTGATAGAGGGAAAATTTTCGTCGGTCATGCAAGATTAGGCGGAACTTTGTTGTATTCAGACCCGCGTCGGAGTTACTACTGCAGCGCAGTGCATTTCCACCACAAGCCAAACTAGCGAAATTGCCGTATGTTGGTTTTACCATAAACGCAACATCGCAGCCATTGTTAGGATAGAACGCACAGTTATCTCCTTCATAGCAGTCTGGTTACCCAACCACCAATAATGTGGGTTGCTATTCGGTGGGTAACGAGCTTAAAAGTCCTTTCTCACAACATACAGGTCGAGCAGCTTTACTTTCATAATCCAGTTATGTTTGTCGTTTTATATACAAAAATTAAATGACATTTTCTCGTAGCTCTATTACGCATGTTTTATTTTTCTGCTGATTTACTGTTTTATTACTCCATAATGCAGTTGGTAGATTATGGAGGTTACTTTTTTGAGGAACTTCATGCTCAATTAATCCAAGTTGCCTTTTTTCGTGTAGTCTTTTTTTATGATCACAAATCTTTTTTATGAAGGATATTAGGTCGCTTCTTTGTTCTTTCACTTTCGTGCAAGCGACTTCTCTTTTATTTGTGTGCTACGGATTTACAACGCAATGTTTCAAATTATACAGAGTATTATTGCGTAGGAAAACGAAAACCGTTATGACGTATGAAAGTGGGCATTTGAAATTGTTGCGTCACTAGGCCCTGTGTAATGTATTGTACAAAGTTGCAACGAGGTAGCATAAGAAGAATGAAGCGCCGATTATGCCATTCCACCCGCCTCTCATGTTTTTTGATATATTCGGTAGCTTTTCATAAATTTGTTTGACTTCCCTTTCAAAGATTGTTGTTGATCACCTAGTAGTGTTTATATTATCAAGTATTTTTCTATGAGGACGTAAATTTGAGGTTGTGCCTGGAGTGCCTTTTGTGGACATTGCCAGTCCTATCCGTATGCCTGAAATTGCTTTCAAAGTGTTTTTTTTTGTAATACAATCTGCTTTTAGAGCAAAGAAGCTCCGAGTGAAGACATCCAGAAGTCTCCTCTTCGACCGACCAGTGCTGTTTCTGTCACTTCATCTTCTTCACTTCGTCACCGACTCCCCCCTGTTTCGCTGGATAACTCCAACATTCTTATATCTGGTGTAGAAGAGTCAAATGCACTTTCACAAGTTCCTGTAGATTCTGTTCCCAACCTCCAAAAATCTGATCCACAATCAAGCATCCCTATTCTATCTTCAACTGAAAATTCTAAGATTCAAGATGAGCACTTTTTTAGTCAAATTTCAAATCCAGACTCTCACTTCCCCATCCAAAATCAAGATAAAGAGGCTCTCCCTTCCATGCGAGCACCAGATGGAGAGTCATCGTCGTCGTCTTCTTAAATTTGTCATGTGGCATTCACTCTAGAGGAGTTCTTTCACTGTTTCATTTTAGCATTCTATTATGTTTTCGTAGGTGCCTTAATGGTCTGTTTACTCATATTGTGCTTATGTTTTCGCTTTTGTTTTGTAAAAATTTTTCCGCACAACTTTTCGAATGGCCATAATTATTAGTAACATGACTATGGACTAGTAGTTTACTGCCGTGATATTGCCAAATCTAATACCGGTAACTGCAAAAATCATGTTTTTGAGAATATTGACTTCGTTGTCATTTATTTTTGTTCAACAAGGCAACAACTAAACCATTTGTTTTTCAGTTAACTGCAAAGCTGTTAACTGTACGAACATTTAATTATTTCTTAGGGTTTGCGTTTCAGCAGTCCCACGTAAACGAAATAAAACGAGGTTGCAAATGAAATCAGAAGTGTAGCTGTTAGATTTTGCAATGTCACGGCAGTATTGCTGCCAAATTATTTTGATCATTTCGTAGAGTGGTCAATATTGCTTTAATATTAGATGATCTTTTTTTATTTTTCAATTACAGAATTTATTGAAAAATCTATTTAGGCTTTTGACAGAGTTCCAGCACAACTGGCACAGTGCGTTTCTACCGCATGACCTCACTACGAAGGGAATCGTTACGCCCAGTGTGACACTATCACAGGGGTGACACAATTTTGAGAACACCAAAAGGACGGAGTTAATTCAGGTTTAATATAACTTGTATAAAGAGCTTTTTGGGGACGCACTTCTAAATTAAAGAGAATTTTGTATTTTGGGGCGCACTTTTCGGAGCTACCACTGGTGTCACGAATCCCGGTGACAGCCCAGACGCAACCAAGCAAGAAAAATTGTCAAATTCCTGTTGCCTTTCACCCTTGTCCACACCAACAGAAATCATGAAAAGAGAAACCCTTGGCCACACCTACAGAAATCATGAAAAGAGAAACCCTTGGCCACACCTACAGAAATCATGAAAACATTTCAGTTTCTCTTTAAGACAAGCTTTAATATGAAAGATTTTTTTATGTTGGATTTTATGACCGAAAGGACAGCAAAATTAAATGTTATGTAAATTGTAGTGCAGATCATTGTTTTTTCACTGTAAAAATAGTCCACTTTTTTCGCAAGCCTATCACTGCACTAGTACAGTATGTTAACTTTTCATGTAGAAAATGCAGTATTGCGCCATCACCAATGTATTGATGTGTAGGCAATAATAAGATTTAAGCCTTAGCAACGATATAGTTTAGTTTTAACAACAAGTGGTTTGCGATTGTCATGCCTAATAGTAAGCTAGATGAAAGCTTGTACAATAAACTGGTTAGATCTGTTTTGCGGCTGTTGGATTGGCTATCAGCCTGAAGCGAAGGCTAGTTTGGATAACTGGCAATCGTACGTAAGCTATAAATCTTTGCGGCTGCTTCTAGTTGATCAAAATATTAACAAATGAATGGATCCATTTATTAATGAACTGAGATGAACAGAAACAAATTTTCAACTAAACTGACTGGATTAGCTGAACTGACTTGAATCAAATAAGAACTGAATTAAATCCAAAAAAATGAATTGAATTGAGTACAGTAAAAGCAAAATCAGAAACTTAAAATGTGCCCTAATTAACTAAACTGCGCAAACAAAGAAATTAACCAGAAGCGCTGCAAAGATAAGGAGATATAAGACAAGTTAGATCAAAAACACTGTTAACATAAAATCTGGGTTCGAAACCGCTACAAGCCTACGTCCCGGTCAGTTATTTGGTGTAGAAGCTAATGCATAATAGTTCAGCTTATTGGGTTCAGTGCTGTATTTAGGGGAGAATGAAAGACTATGGCCTTTAGAACGATTTGGGAAAACCAAACGATGTAGAAGTAAAATCTTATCCGAGGCGAAATTCTCACTTTCAGAAAGTTGATCTCAAAAATGTTTTCATGTTGTCTCAAAGATCAAAATGGACGAAATTCTCACTTTTAATAAGTTTATCTCCAATAAAACAATGAAGAAAGATTTTCATGTTGTTTTGGAAAGCAAAATGCAACAGTCCTCGTCAAACAAAATTGACCTCGCTGATTTTTATTGTCAGCTTGACAATAACATTCGGCACCTAATGCTCTGCCATTCCAAGGACACTCGAACACCGAAATGAACACCTTAATTTGATTGCTGACAATAAAACGGCTATTGGAAAATGTATTTTCAAAGTTGTAATGACTACCGTAGGCCTACATACTGGTAGATTGGTTGCACCTTTTCTACCAAAGTTTTCTTCAAAAAATAGGGGTGCGACCTATCTACTCGCCAAACCTGTAAAGATGGCATTAATTTTTCAATAAGTGTCATTGTGGTAACGCGCAGATTTAGATCCAAGTACCAGAATGCCTCAGTTAAGCTCATGCATTAAGAAAATGAGGATAAGCATATCATAACTGGCCTAAGCGATGATGAGCTGAATGACTATTATGACATGGCCACTGATGACAATGCAATATTTGATGAACAACTGAGAAGAATGTTTGACGGTGATGATGATGACGATTTTATAATAGGAAGGTTGAATATGGCGTCACAAATTTCGCGCCAAAAAAGTGGCTGACCAAAAGCTGTAATTTATGCTGAAAAGGTATACGTCGAACACCAACTTTTGGGGTTTGAAAATTAATGAGAAATTAATTAAAAATTTAAGATGTTATACGAATTAAAATGACTTTTAATTTATTAAAGTTACTTGCTATATCAACAGTGTGGATTTTAAAATAATTAAAAATTGGACTAAATTATTGCTAGTTCGATCTTCGGAAACAAATAAATTTGAGCAAAAGCAGTTTGGTTGAGATTAAGTCTTTCAGTTGGTTAGTCTAAACTTAGTACTGTGTGCCAATTAAAAAAATATTGCCTTTAAGAAAAGTGCCATCTAAATACCATTTGCTTCTCAGTTAAAAATAAACTCTATACCTATAAGATACTGATCGGTACATTAGCAAAAACAACCATTGTCTGATCATTATCACCGGTACCGTATGTATGTTTATTGTGTTCATGGGCAAGGCACTTAACGGGATGCCTCCATCTTATGAGACACACAGGTGGTGGGGCCAAGCAGTCAACCCGTCGAGGTGGCCCGGTCTGACGAAAGACATGCAAACAGAGCATAAGCTCATACGCATGAATAAATGAATTGGTACGGTAAGTTTTTAAAAGTTACCCTCGGTCCAGCACCCTAGGTAGTAGCTCAAAAAATTGTTTATGGAGTAGGCTAGTTGAGATCACAAAATTACATCTGATATAACAATATGACTGATCTGCAATCACTGTTGATAAAAAATTTCAAAAAATTACTAATTTTATCCAACAAAAATTAATCCAGCATATGACAAACGGTACAGAAGTCTGCCCTGTCATTTAGTTTACAGTATGACTTAGGTTTTTAACTTTTCAGTATGATTACGCAACTAAATATACTGTATAAGTTACACATTACAATTAACTTAAAGTCAGCATTCCCAAACACGCTGATTAATCGAATATCAAACCCTCACAGAAGTTGGCTACAAATACGCCCGCATGTTTAGCCCATCAAATTAGCCCAACTATTAGCAATAACAAGCAAACCTAAGCACCTTTTACCTTACTTTGATCTTAAATTCATTCCTTAACATCATTAAAACAACATATTTAACGTTCATTTAACAACTATCAGGTTTCTTCATTTGATTTGCAAAAAACGATATCACTCCTATATAATTCAATGCCAGCCACTTTTTTCGAATGCACATTTTGATGACGTTTGATCACATGCGCGCAACTTTCCTACTGTCTAATTTAGAGCTACAGCAAAAATGTTTCAATATTTGTAAGCAAATTTTTGAAATAAGGTAAATATTTTATAATTTTTGATTTTGTCAATGACAGTTTGATTCCATAGATTTCAGTGCGACCTATCAGCGAGTCAACCCAAATACCCACTTTACGTGCCTCAAACGAAGAGTGCAACCTATCTACTGGTGCGACCAATCTACGAGTATATATATGTATGTACGATATTGGAAGTTCATTTTAATCCTTCATCATTGTAGAAAACTGGTTATTTCTAATTATAGGGGCATGTGTAGTGACGCACTCCATAAATTTTTTTGGAGGGAGGTAAACGCTGAAGTCTGAATTTAAATCACCTGAGACGTCATGAATGAACCTAGGGTGTCATCTTAGACTGAGTGCCACTGCAGATATCTATGCTCCTAACGTCTTTTTTTAAAAAAAAAAAAAACTTTACGTTTGCAAGATAAAATTTGTGACATCCCAGAATCCAGCAAGATAGTAGCAAAAGAATATTTAACGGAAAAGTTTCCAAAAGTAAAATTTAAAAAATTTAAACAATATATTTTAAACCCCGTGTTTTAATTTTTTGTGTAGATTTTTGCACCTTAAGTTGCATAAAGTGGCATTGAATCCAAGTTGCAATTCAATTTGTATAAAGACAGTACGGTAAACTTGTTTTGTGATGATAACAAATGTAAAATCTTACGTTTGGTGGAGAATGCACCAGTGTGCAATCAATACAGGTGCAAAAAATGCTTCCTATTTCAATAGATAAAAGCTGAACATCAATATTGGATCAATTTTAAGTCATGAGTTGAGGCAAAAAAAGTAACTAAAGTTTACCAGATTGCAGTTGCGTATGAGCTCATGCTCGGTTTGCATGTCTTTTGTCAGACCAGGCCACCACGACGGGTAGACTGCTTGACTCCGCCAGCTGCTGTCACATAAAAATGGAGGCATCCCGTTGAGTACCTGGCCCAAAGACACAACAAACAAGCCTGCTGGCTTGTTCTCCACACTATCCCTTATGTGTTGAGCGCCAAGCAGGGAAGCTGTGAATACCATTTTTCAAAGTCTTTTGGTATGACTCGACTTGGGAAATGTACCCCAGGTCTGCCGATTGCAAAGCGAACGCTCTAACCACTACGCCATCGTGCAGATTGCAAACGGCGTCATCGCGCCGGTTGCCGGTTGCAAAAAGAAGATATGTTGCTGCCTCTGCAATTTACTCCGTTGTTTCACACGTCTTCATTCTCCGCTGGCTGCGTGTGCTTGAAGAGAATTGTGTAGAAACCTCAACTACCAACCACAAGCAGAAATTCACCAGCAACACTTGCGTTTATACCAATGCTTTATATCGAGCGCCATCTAGGCTACGCTTGGTAGCTATCAAGATAAAAATGACTAGTCGCCATACGGTGTGCACTTATTTCAACTCTGACTACAGTCAGATGCCTGCCGTTGCGTTACACACCAAATTGTAGCGGCAGAAGCGTGGCGTGCTGTACCGTGAGCCTACTGACCTACACTTAATTACTTAAATTCGCGGGAGTTCTTTGACATCGAATTATTTCCTTAAGTTTTCAGTTGACACAAATTTTTCTGTTTTATTTATTAAACTTTTTACCAAAAATTATCGTACAATTTCAAAACTTAGCAGCATCTTCATTCCAAAAGTTAATTCTGTTTTCTGTTTTATGATTTTTGATCTCTGATGTCTGATGCTTTATCCAAGGACCAAGAGATATTTATATCTCAAAAAAAAATGTAAAAAAGGCACAAGGAATAATTTTTCATGGGGTGAAAACGGGCAATGCATGAGTCACGTTTCTACCAAAAATAAAACGAAGCACGAGGATTAATGTTCCGAAACACGAACGAATGCATGATTTACATTTCTACGAAAATGAAAAGAAAAGACTAGGTAGCAATATACGAAAACAAATGCGCGCGGGGTAGGTATAAGGGCAAAGGTTACACCATCGCTACAAAATAATAGATTCTGTTAATATGCATCTCGACGCTGAAACGAGATTAACAAGTCATTTTGAAGAAACTTGTCACTTCTTTAAAATGGCCTCGGATTATTGGGCAGTAATAAGCAAAAACCCTCGCTTTCAGAGCTAAAAATTCGCCTCGGCTTATTCGGCGATTTGGTTTATTAACCGCAAAATACGGTAATTCTCTGCCTACGTGTAGAAAGGTCAGTGCAGTTACTTACGTTAGCTGCTTAATCTTGATTAGCTAACCAGTCTGCTCTGTAACAGTAGATATGCCACAAAGAATTAATTTTCGGTTACAAAGATCACGTGAAGCTATTTGTGTAAGACGTGATAAGGTAAAAATAAGAATTTTTCATTTACGTGTAGAAAACTGCAGACAGTGACACTGTTTCGACCTATCAGGTCTCTTCAGTGCAGTTGGTGACCGACAAGAAGCTAGAAGCTTTTAATATTGCATAGCTCAGACCATCACACTTGTGGGACCTATACTAGGTCCACTGTAGTGGATGGTCTGTCAGTACCCTGCGAAGTCGTATCACTCGTGAATGAGTGGCGGTTGTCGCAGGTGCACTAAGTCTTAATAACTGCTAGAACAATAGTGCTGTCACACTCCAGTGGTCACAAGCTCTTATAGCAATGGAAGACGCTAGCGATGCACTTAGCAAATTGCAGACAGTGACACTTAAATTTTTCATTTTTTTTATGCTTTTCACATTTTTTGTGCGACTTATTAGGATTTGTTTACGACACTTGAAAATATTCGTATTCACAACTTTTTCTTTTTGGTAATCCTGTACTTTAGCGCGGTAAATTAAAAACGCCTTTGTTTGAGCTTCGTGAAAAGCGTGAGTGGGTGTTATTTTGTGCTCGAATGGGACTTAATTCGAAATAACTTCCATTGCAATAATGTAACAATGAAATGGCGTTTGTCAACTATGCTCCATCTATTGTTTAGTACGGAAATTATTTAAGCTGAAAGGGCAGTGTACACTGTAGGGCCAGGCCCGGTATGTAAATTTTCCTGGCAGTGTACACTGGAAGGGAATGTAATTTTGCACCCCCAGTATATACTCACCCACCCTGTACACTCCCTTCCAGTGTACACTGCCCCGTACATTTACATACCGGGCCTGGCCCTACAGTGTACACTGCCCTTTCAGCTTAAATAATTTGGCAGTGGCTATTTCGCCGTCGACGGCAATTTGCCCTTGGAATCTATTTTGCCGTGATCATTCACGTGTGTTTATATAGCCAAATTTGCTATAATCGCACCAGTGACTCTGTGGTGTAGCGGATAGAGCGCTGGTCTTGAGATACCAAGGTATCGGGTTCGAATCTCAGCTGGCCAGGGCTTTAAAAAAAAGGCAGTGTACACTGAAGGGGCAAGCCCAGTATGTAAATGTACGGGGCAGTGTACACCGCAAGGGAGTGTGCAGGGTGGGGGATAGAGACCTGGGGATGCAAAATTTTTTTTTTTTGTTTTTAAAATTGACCAATCAGAGACGACCAAAAGTCACATGTTTAGTACGTCATTAAGATTGACCAATCACAAACAACTCACGGCAAAATAGTCTCTGAGGGTAAATTGCCGTCGACGGCAAAATAGCCACTGCCAAATAATTTACTGCGCTAAAGTACAGGATTACCAGGTACCTTCTTTTTCCTTTACTTTGGTCAATTTTTGTATGCTCTTTTTTGTAGATTTAAATTCACTTATCAAATATTTGTCATCTCTTTTCACTCAATTGGTTAATTATTGATTAAAACTAAATAAGAGCAAAAATATTTAGCTAGCTGTATTAAAGTGACTATCAATGAGGGTTTTATAAAGGAGCCTCCAAAGTGTCTTAAATCTTCTGCCATTAATTTTGCCAAAATAGGCCTACAGCAGTACATCGACAGCAATATTTTACTGTTTTTTTGGCTCTGGGACAAAACTTCTCAAAATTGACTCGTTTGGTTTTGTGCTTGGTTTATAATATTAGTTGACAAAACCCTGTTGAAATCTGTTGTCACTTATTAATAAGGCAGTGGCTATTTTGCCGTCGACGGCAATTTACCCTCAGAGACTATTTTGCCGTGAGTTGTTTGTGATTGGTCAATCTTAATGACGTACTAAACATGTAACTTTTGGTCGTCTCTGATTGGTCAATTTTAAAAACCAAAAAAAAATTTTGCACTCCCAGGTCTCTATCCCCCACCCTGCACACTCCCTTGCAGTTTACACTGCCACGTACATTTACATACCGGGCCTGCCCCTTCAGTGTACACTGCCTTTCTTTTCAAGCCTTGGCCAGCTGAGATCCAAACCTGATACCTTGGTATCTCAAGACCAGCGCTCTATCCACTACACCACAAAGTCACTGGTGCAATAATAGCAAATTTGGCTATATAAACACACGTGAATGATCACGGCAAAATAGATTCCAAGGGCAAATTGCCGTCGACGGCGAAATAGCCACTGCCTATTAATAAAATTGCTTTCTGAGCTACGTTTAAGGAAGAAATCAAGACACATACTGTAAAATCTTGATTTACTTCTAGCAAGTTGTGTGGATTGGTCATCAAATACTTTCCAATTTTAGATTGCAAGTTCACTTGCAATTCCGAAAACCTGTTGTTTACTTGATTAGAATTGAGAAATGCAACTATTTCAGTTATTGAAGTTTGCTAGTAGTTTTTGTTGTTGTGTCATGTAGTAGTTGTAACCCTCCTGACATCTCATTATTTCAAGAAAGTAATGCTTCATATGCTCAGGGCCTCCAAGAGAAATCTTTCAAGGCGGTACAAAGCCCATGTGGGGCCCCTAACACTTGCTAAATTATTTTGCAATAAAATTGAGGGAAATTAATGTCTATTAAACTTCAACAAATGCTCAGTTAATAATCATATAGAAGATTATCATCAATGTTAAAACAAACCAGTGTTCAAGCAATGTAGCAATATAAAATACGATTTACACATTTACATTTACCATTTATAACGAGAATTTTAAATGTTCATAGAAAAATCTTTGTCAAGGAAGAAATTAGCAAAAAAATCATTTAATTAGGTTACTTTAATTTGTGCTTTTCTGGCTTTCTTATGTGCAAAATTTCTAATTACACTATCAAAATCAATTTGTCTAGCAATGCTAGGCTCAATGCTCAGTCTTGCTAGGTCAACAAGTCGAGTTTGAGACATAGTAGACCGTAAATAGTTTTTGATAATTTTAAGCTTGCTGAAAGATCTTTCAGCAGATGCTACTGTAGCTGGTATTGTCAACAATATTCTCAAGCTGATACAAACATTTGGAAATAATTCACACAATTTGTATTCTTTTAACAAATTTAGCAATTCTAAAGGTTTCAGCTGTGGTTTTCCAAAATTAGCCTTGTGTACTACTGGTAAATGCTGCATTTCTTCTGCAAGATCTTCATCATCAAGGTCTGTAGGATATTGATGAGCTAACCTTTTTGCTTTTTTTTCTAGCTCACTTTCACACATTGTGGGATATTTCCACAAAAAATCAAAACTGTCAGCCAACCTCTTAACGTACAGTTAATCCGGCAACAACATTATCAATAAAAACATAAAACACAGTTTTTCTGAAATAGGCCTCTTCTTGGGAATCATCTGTGTCATTCATTTCTGCCATATTGGCTTCAGGTGTACTTGTGCCATCATGCATCCTTGTCCTCTTCCGAGATACATGTCCACGTCCATGGGAGAATTTGATATCCATCTTAAGATTTAATGCAACCTCTTTTGCTTCATTCCAGATTCTTTTCCAGTTACTTCGTAGTTTCACCATATCTTCAAGGAGAGTTTCAATGTTAGACACCTCTACATCCAGAGTGGCATCTCTTGCTTGAATTACCTTGTTGCAAATATCTATTGCAGCCAAAATTTTATACCAAACTGCCGACATTAGCACACAAATAAAACTACTTAAGTATGCCAACACTCCGTTGATTTCATTTCTTGTCTTTGCTGTTAAGTTAAGCTCTAACAGATCTTGCAGTGCTAACTGGATACCATTAAGATGAAATGCAAAAGGTTTGATACACTGAAGTCTATCAGACCACCTGGTTTCTGACATGCCATGTAGAGAACAACCTATGCGTGCATTAAGTAATTCCCATCGTTTAGGGCTAGAGCTGAACAAGTTATAAATTGTTTGAACTGTTCCAAAATATGTTATTGCTTCTGGCAGACTCTCGGCAGCATCGTTTCCACATAAATTGAGAGTATGACAGCCACAAGGAGAAAAGATTGCCAATGAATTCTGTTCTTGTATTTTTGCATGCGCACCTTTATACTTTCCTGCCATGTTAGCAGCATTGTCGTATCCTTGTGCCCTACAATCGCTCAGAGGAATGGCGTGCGCTTCTAAGGTATCCATGATTAATTGAGCAATATCTTCCCCCCTCTTACTGCTGCAATCAACAAACATAAGAAATCTTTCTTGTACCTCATATCTATCATCCTTTAAGTTTAAATACCTCAACAGGATCGTTGTTTGCTCCACATGAGAAGAGTCTGGAGTTGCATCCACAATAACTGCAAAATATTTTGAAGCCTTTCTTTCTAACAAAATGTGTTGTTTTACAAGGGTAGAACATTCTGAAATAAATTCGTTTTGTGACTCTGGAGAGAGATAATGAACTTGAAGGCGTTCACCTTTTCCCTGGTATTCCTTAACCTTGTTCACATGTTCTTGGAGAAGAGGATCCCACCTTGACAGCAGCTCAATCAGACCTAGGAAGTTACCATTGTTTGGATCCCCAATCCGGTGTGATGATCCACTAAATGCCAAACCACGTTCCCCCAGAAAAAGAACAACATCAAGTATACGTTTCAACAGATTGCACCATTTCACTGCTTCAGTTTGGTAACTTGCTTCTAATAAAGAGTCAACCCCTTTTCCAGATAAAAGACGTCTTTCAAGTTCTTTCCAAGCTATGTAACATTCCTTATGGCTCTTGCTCTTTTCATGTTCTTGGACCCTAACACTTACTTTTCGCCACTTTGTACCAGCTGTCCAGCCTCCAGGCGATGCTAGTGCAGACATTGAAGATGAAACGCTAGTGCTGTGCCAAAACAGTCGACATGGCAAACAGTATAATGCTTGTTTCATTTCACTCCAAACAAGAAAATCTCTCCTGTGCATTTCTCCATTAGCACCACGGAATTTAAAAATAATTTCTGGAAAAGTTTGATTGTCCGAGTCGTTTGGAAATTGTTTAGGTAGCGGGATGTGACCGATGGTTATATATTTTTCTATTATTGCTTGAGAAGGAACTTCATCTGTAATGCACCCAATATCAAGGCCAATAACTGACTTGGCATTTATACTTTCAGAACGATTTTCATGTAGTTCTTTTCCAGTCTTACTTCCTGCAGAAAAAGGAATTTTGCTTTCCTTTGTACCAAAATTAAGTGATTTGGTATTTCCTACATCTGAATTGGAGTTTGCATTTCCCAAAGACACTTCTTTGTTAGTTTCGTCTGCAATTATAGCAACTCTTCTTTCTTTTGAATCGACCTTCTCACAGAAGAAACTTACTAAAGAGTCTGGCTTTTCACTGGCTTCTCCTAATGCTTTTGTAACAGAAAGGTTTGCAGAGTCTTCTGCCTGAAGTGTATTAGGCCCTAATAGCCCAACCTGGAAGAGTGTTTGCTGCCCTTTATTCTGCCTTGCCTCTCTTGCCACCCTTTCTTTTCGTTTCTGCCATCCTGATTTGTGAGGATACATTCTCAATGGGTTACTTTACTTTAAATCAAAAGTTTTTTTTATAAAATTTAAATGTTTGAAATTGAAAAACGTAAAGAAGAATTCAGCTAAAAGGCAGAGGTTATCAAGAGATCTTTAATCTTAACATTTAAGACGTAAATCACTTGTTTACTGTGACCACAGAGTTCAAGATTAATAAATAAGTAGGCCTATAATACTTGTAACAGTTGTTTAATGGTGAATGAATCATTGTTGTAATATTATTAAAACATTTTTTTAAGCGACGATCTCAGCCATAGATCAAGCTTACAAATATACAATGAAATTCTGTACATTAGCTTGGCCTGAAATGAACACACTTACCTACCGGTCGTAAGATTTAGGCCTAGGCCTGTTTGTCTACCCTCAGTATGAGAGCTAGCACAGTTAATATGTCAGTCTGTTTGGCAGGCTAGTGGCTACTGTTTGTCTATAATAAGCAGTAATCAATCCATACCAGGAATTATAATACTGTTTAGTCGATAATATTCACATATAATGGCATAATGACAGCCGACTTTGTTGCCAAGATAGTTGCGTATTTACGCGACTCCTACATGCGTACACACGATCTTGGCCAAATGTTTAAGAGGAGTCGTGGGCCCCTCCTTGGCTCTCGGGCCCTGGAACAATGTACCTGCTGGACCCCCCTCTCATAGGCCCTGCATATGCTCATGTTGGGCATTGGAAAAGGATATATTTTATTTACATGTACTGTTAACCTGATATTCTGAAACTTTTTACTGTTGTGAAGGTTATATGATTTGATCAAATTTAACTTGGCTTTTTAAACAGAAATAGCATGGTATTTTGCAGTTACCGATTAGCAACTGATAAGTTCCTTATTTGTGAATTTTTAGGGCTGACATAGTTCACTAATTATTATGTAACCTAAGTGCGACATTACAGCTTTGCACCTCTCCTTCCCGTGCAAGTTATGAAAACTCAGTGCTTATGCCCATAGAATTGCTGTTCACGGTAGTTATGAATAGGCATAGTAGGCATAGTCAGCATAGTACAGGCATAGTTGGCATAGTACAGGCATAGTAAAGGCATAGTACAAGCATAGTGATGACAACTTGAGCTTTTAATGTGAAATCTCATTGCACCCCCTCAATGCTTAAATCTAAACTCATAAAATTAATTTTTTTTTGAAAAGAAAGAGGTAAGGCTTCTTTATATTGGTGCAACTGGTTTTCGGATGCACACCTTCCCTGATATCTTTGTACTGGTACTATGTCTACTATGCCCACTATGCCTGTACTATGGTATGCCTACTATTGCTGTTCTATGTCTACTATGCCTGTACTATGCCTATTTATAACTACCCTTGCTGTTCAGACTTGTTTTTAGGTCATCTTTGAAGATATTTGACATGTGCTAACTTGAGGCCCTGCTATAAAAGACGTAGCAAAGAAAACAGGATACAACTCACTAGCTGGCATCTTAATCAGGTTAAAAAATAAAGATTGCTTGTGACAAATGATGGCCTAAATTAGTGATTTTTAATTGGTGGATCATGGTTTTAATTGGCCCAGCAGTTTGCTTAGCCCTCACATCAAGTGAAATTGGAAGAATTTTTGACAACTTTTTGTTTTTATTTTAGCTGACCAACATTCCTGAAATTTACTACAATAACTTTTTTGACGTCATGAATGACATTGAGAAAAATATTGCACATGGGTCATATGCTTCTGGGCAATTCAAAAATGGCACATTCCAAGAACAGTTCAAAAGCACTGAACTAGATAAAAAGTGCTATTTTATGCAAACAAACACAATACACAAACTTAAAAGTATGAAATAAAATTGAAATTCTGCAGGGACTGTGAAAAATGTTTCATTATTATAGGCAAGTTGATGTCATAAATGAAGCCATCAGAATAATTCTGCTGTACAATAAAAGCATGGAAACAGTGTGTGCATTGCTGTTGCATCACTCATCCAATGTTTATGTCAGACTTTTAGCTACTTTTGAAAAAAAGTTTGAATGAAGTATCTCAGATTTAAACTAAGTTAAATGATATTTTTTGTTATCTTATATACACTGAACAAATAGCTATAGGCTACTGAAAAGATCCATTTTTACACCTTCAAATATGTTGCAAAGGCTGGTGTAAAGGTTTGTTCAACAATGTCTGCCAAGAGTTGCCTAGTGGTTTTCGTGCACTTGCTAGCAATTTTGCACTTGCACCACTGGTTACACACTAACTAGAATATTGAAGGGAACACTGGCAGCTATACACTACTACCCATGATGTTTTTCTACTCTATTCTTATTAAATACTAATACTTTTCATGTTGGAATTAGAATTGGGTATGTCAAAAAACTTTTAGCTTTTCGTCACTGTTATCACAACTAATCATATTATCAACTTTGACATTACTAAAGGGAACATGGCAATTGTATTAACCTAAATTAAAGTGAATTTTAGTTTGCTTTATCTCTGATTGCCTTTGTGCCAGGACGAAGCAAATGTGGGCAGCCAGAGGGTTTAAGTCATTCATGTAGGCATGCAATTACCAAAAAGTTGTTAGTAGCTATTCAATATTTAATGGCTTAATCTTGAAAGTACATTCATTTTGATGCCCTTTTGTAATCTTAAAATTATGCTTTCATATGCTTCATAACATAAGCACATACACATTTGTGAAATCGTTAGCTGTTCCAATTGTGAGCAAGCCCATTTTCTAAGTATGCCAATGCTGAAAACAAAGACTCCAGAAACTTTTTGAGAAATAACAGCTATGTCCCACCCCTTTTAATGTTATTTTAATTTATTTGATCTTGGAACAAGAAGTTGCTGTGTCAAAAAAAATTTAAACTGATGGAGGTTGTTATATTTTTAATTATTAACTTATTCTTCATTTTGACATGGTGGATATACAGGTGATGCCAGCTAGTGAATTGTATTTGTTTGGGATGTGGTCAAATGGGTTGTACAGCTGTTTATGACAGCAATGGTCAAGTGTTCAAACCCAACTTGATGGCTTTGTGATTGGATCTTGGGAAAAGCATTTTATGCATTTTCTCCTGCTTAGTTACACTGCATGTGGCAGGAATGTGCTGTGCCAGTGGTATGTTGACTAGGAAGTAGGTGTGAATGCAAAGTTATTTTTAGTGTAACTTATGATATTGAATATGACTCAACTTTATTTGCCGAATGATTTAATCTGCAAGAATTGCAGCACAATTTATATTTGTATTAATGATGGTATTGAATGTAAAATAATGAAACACCTACTTGGTAAAATTTCATTTTGATTCGCTTAAATCAATGAAATACTTTTTTGCCAATGTGCTTTGCAGTTTATTGGAAATATGTCTGATTTATTTGATTGTTGTTGTGTTATGTGACCTCACTAAAAAGTGAGCCAAGTACCTTGTGCTAGCAAATATGTGGTTTGTATTTCTTAAGAGCTAGTAAAAGTCATATTTTCTCAATTATTCTACCAAATGTAGCACTAAGTGTTAAACTGTAAAATTTTTAAACAAGGCAAGATTTGAAGCTGAGACCCTTTAGAGTTGCAATGCATTTTCATAAACGTGTAAAATTGTTTCTGAACACCAATTTGGGTTGTAAAAAAACTTGAAGCTAAAAATACTGCTGTGCACCAACTACACAAAATGGAAAAAACTTGCTTAAACTGGAGGCGGTTGGTGTCCAGGCCTGTTATATTCTCTTAGGTTACATGTTTGTTCAAAACGTTTATGGCATTTATTACTTGTAAGTTTTAAATGGTTTGGGATGTGTGGCTTGTTGGTTTTAAATATTTTGGCTTGCATAGCTTGTAGGTGTTAGTTCCCCTCTTACCTGAGTCAGTAGTTTATTGAACAGTATTGCTTAAGCCATTGGTCAAACTTATTTTACTAGGGCTACTCATTAAGTCCTACAGTTATAGTGTTTTTCTGCTTCACTACGGTATATATGAATGGTTTGAAACATAACAGTGGGTAAGTTATGTAGTACCCTTGGAGGTTTTGACAACTGTTGTGCTGGTAATAGTCATGATGGAAGGTGCAATGAAGACTTTTACTGATGACTCTAGCAGTGCTACAAGTGATATCCATGAAGATATAAAAAAAGAGTGGGAAAAGTAAGCATTCACCTGAAAAAAATTGAATTGTTTGTTGTAGCCAGACGTTTAGCTACGGTTTGTTTTGCATTATTTTTTTTTATTTAAGGAAGCAAAACGAATTGGCTAAAAAAATAATCACTTCAGAAATTGAAGGTTCACTTAACTCAGATGTGTCTTTGGTTGGAGGTTTTGACATTTCTTTTAGAAAAGAAAATCTTGATCAAGCTTGTGCTATGCTGGTTGTTATGGATCTATCTACCATGAAAGTAAGGATTTTTAAGTACAAAAAGTTGAATTCAGTATTTGTGTTCAAATAGTCTTACAGGTGCCTGTTTGCTTTCCTGTAAATTGACAGGTTTATAGTACTAATAATTAGCACATGCCCTAAAATCTTGGCTCTACACTAATTGTTTTATGCTAAACTTTTAAATGTAGGTGTACCGTAGCTGATTTACAGCAGGAAAAGAGGCTGTGCACACACGGTTATGCTGCAGAAAGTGTGACTGAGACACCATACATTCAAATACATGCATACTCTCCCAACATTAGAACTAAAAGCTTTGGCTGCAAATATTTTAAGGCTGATTGTAAATGCATTGTGTTATTATTTCTTTTACGTTTACTAAAGTGCTTAACAGATTAAATGGATAAAAATAAATTAGTTACTCAAAAATACTTATACAGTTACAGAATTTTTCTAATATAGCTAAACCCCACAGTATTGAAGATCTAATTTCCTTTTTCCTTTTCTGACGAGTACCTTGATACACGAACAAGCATTTATGATGCTTTTGTCCAAGCAGTCGCTTTTTCTAAAGGATAATTGTCTGGGCATGGCCATTTGTGCTCTAAAATACCGAGAAAGACGTCGCTTTTGTTTAAGTGCCTTTACTAACAGGTGCATCAGAAAAAATTTAGTGCCTTTACTAACAGGTGCATTAGAAAAAATTTAGTGACTTTACTAACAGGTGCATCAGATAAAATTAACAGGTCGTTTATATGTGTCAGTAGTCAGGCACAATAACCTGTGGAGTAGACGTTTCTTCAAAATGCTGTGAGTTGAGCACTCCAAGAGAGTTATGTTGCATGCGGCATATCTAAGGGGAATTGTCATCTGCATTAAAAAGCTATCACTTTGACTCTACAATCCATAATCAATTCGAACAATTCATTAACTCTTTTACGAGTGTGGTAAATAAACACGCCCCGCGTAAATTAGCTACCAGGAAAGAAAGGAAACTAAAGACTAAACCATGGTTATCCTCTAGTCTTCTCTGTTCAATTAAAACCAAACATAAGTTGTACAAATCGATTTGTAAAACATATGATGAAACAAAATACAAAAACTATAAAACGTATCGTAACATAGTTGCCACATTTCCTTGACTAAAATAATCTAGATTGACTTCAAAAATCATCTAGATTGAAAAATAAAACATCCAAAAATAATATCTAAATGGGATCATTTAGCCTTTTCTGAATTTCTGTTCATAGGCATTACTTTTTGACTGTTTTGGCATATTGAAGGATTAAGAAATAAAATACAAATTGTAGTAGGTTCTTGTTTCAAGTTTTTGGTGGAATATACTGTATTCTCACAAAACACGTTTTATTTATTTTTATTTTTGGAGACCACGATGTCCACGCGGCCGCATTTGCTAACTATTTGTAGCCAAGGGTCAGTGATCAGTATCTTGCAATTGCCTGCGTCAGCTTCAGGTTATACGAGAACTCCTCGGCTTGACCTTATTCCGCGCGTGGACATGGTGGTCTCCAAAAAAAAAAAGGTCAGCACCCTCTTGCCGGAAGAAAAATGCGTCTGCACAAACTGTCAAAGGCTCTTTTTGTCACGACGTGTGCAGCCAAACCTCGGTTTCTCTTTGGTTCAGGTTAATCTTCCCCTTAATTTGTTCGAAAACCGAATCACTCGAACTCCGAGTTCTTCGGAAACCGAGGTTTCACTGTATTCTTTTGGTGTACAGAACAAATTAATCTCCTCTTCATTATTTCTGATGATTCGGTTTTCGAACAAATCGGTTTTCGAACAGCCTTCCAGAACGAATTGTGTTCGACAACCGAGGTTTGACACGTGCCTACAAATAATAACATCTAAAAAACATCTAGATTTTTTTTATAGTAATCTAAAAAAATATCTTACATCTAGATTGTATAATCTTTCATCTAGGTTGTTACAAAAACATCTAGATTTAGATGAAAATAATCTAAAATGGCAACTATGTATCGTAATGTTTTAAATCAAACGATTGAAAAAGCGAAACAAAAATACTACAATGAATTAATAATTGGGAACAAAAGTAATAGCGGTAAAATCTGGAAAATAGTGAATGAATTAGTAAACTTAAAACCTTCACAACAAGTTGACATTAACCAACTCAACACTAAAACAGGTGAGGTGATAACTAATCCTGCTGCTATTTCTGAAAATCTCAATGCATACTTTGCCAACATAGGGAAAAAAATGGCTGAAACCATTCCCGAAGTTGACACAGATACGAATGCAACAGTGCCGACAGGCGTGATCAATTCTTTTTTCTTAACTCCAACGTATCCGAACGAAATAAATAATATTATCGACTCGTTTAAAGATTCAAAAGCAACCAGGTATACAGACGCCGAAACTAAATTTATAAAAATTAGTAAATCAGTAATATCTCCTTTTCTTTGCAAATTGATAAACGATTGCTTTAGTAAAGGCGTCTACCCAAACTGCTTGAAAATTGCTGAAGTTATTCCAATTTTTAAAAAGGGTGATCGTAAGCAAGCTTCTAATTATCGTCCCATATCAATTTTATCACAATTTGATAAAATTTTAGAAAAATTAATTTACTCCCGCATCATTAATTTTGTTGAAAAAAATGATCTGCTCTGTGAAAATCAGTTTGACTTTCGGAAAAATTCTTCAACTATATTTGCAATCAAATCAATATATGACAAGTTTATAAGCAATATTGATCAAAATTTATATACATGCTGTTTGTTTTTGGATTTATCAAAGGCTTTTGATACGGTTGATCATGACATTCTTTTAGATATATTGTATCGTAACTTTGGAATTCATGGTAAACCTCTGGATTTATTAACCAGCTACTTGAAAAACAGATATCAATATACTAATGTACGTAAATTTATGTCCCCATATACCAAAGTATCATGTGGGGTGCCCCAGGGATCTTGCCTTGGGCCGCTACTTTTTTTGTTATACATTAATGACATTTCGTTGATTTCCAATTTTGACATCACATTATTTGCCAATGACACCTGCTTGATGATGGCTGATAACAATCTGAAAAACCTGGAACACAAAGTTCAAATAGAACTCAAAAAAGTTAACTCTTGGCTGTGTCAAAATAAGCTATCACTAAATTTTTCAAAAACTAACTACATGTTAATAAACAAGCAACCCCTTAAAACTTGTCAATGTAATTTAAAAATAGCTCTTAACGGTATTACTATTAATAGAGCGTATACTGTCAAATACCTTGGGTTATTCATTGACGATAATCTCAAATGGACGTCGCAAATAAATTGTTTGTCCACGCAGCTTGCCAGATGCACAGGACTCTTACAGATTTCGCAATTTTGTTTCAAGAGAAACCCTTTGCATGCTATGCTATAGTCTTGTATACAGCAGAATTCAATATGGAATTACTGCGTGGGCAACAGCAAATAAAACTTCACAAGAAATAATTCGAGTAAGGCTTAATAAAATTTTGAGAATAATATTGTTTCGTAACTTATATACGCCAACTTCACAAATGTATAAAGAACTTCAAGTGTTAAAAGTAGAAGACATATATCAACTTGAGTTAGCTAAATTTATGTATCAACTCCATCATAATCAATTGCCTAAAAACTTTTATCATTCTTTTCGTAAGTTAAATACTATTCATCAACATGAAACGAGATTAATTAATTCGACTGCTTACTACCGCCCCCGAATAAATAAATTAGCCAAAAACTATTTTCTCACAGAGGTTCAAAGCTGTGGGGTAACCTCGAATCCGAATTAAAGAGCATGCACTGGGTTTCTTTTAAAAAAGCGTATAAACTAAAATTATTAAATGAATATTAACTCTTGCAAAAGCTTTTGATTGTGCAAAAAATATTTATTGTTATTGTTTGTTCCGTTTTCTTTTTTTATTTTTATTTCTTTTTATCATTTGATAAAAACTTGAACTCAACTCTTTTTTTACATAATGTACTCAAATTATAAGTCTCACTTAATAGATTTCGCTTATATCTCAATCTGCTGAGATCAGGGAGTATCTCGACTCAATAACCGAAAGGTACCTCGATGCTCCCTGGCTTTTGCTACTAGTGATTTTTTTTGTGTATTATTAATCTGATTATTGTGTCGGTGCGCAAAGCAAATCAAATAAATTCTCTCTCTCTCACTTGCGCTGGCCATAACGACTGGTATGGGTGACTGCTTCTCAAAGACCATAAGGTCATTTCGCAGTGTCCCCAAACTCTTCATTCCTCTTGCAATCAACAAATTTAATAGGTTCCAATCAAGCTCTCTAGAAGTTTTAAGTAAGTTCTCATCATTTACATATACTGAGCCGTTTAAAACATATGCCTTGAAATAGAGTTGAAGTGTGCCCAAATAGCCACTTTGCTATACTACTAACTTAAGAAGAACTAAGTCTGGAACTCTCCACAGTTTTGTCAGGGGAATCAGAATCTCATTTAGTAAAAAACCTTAAACTCCAAACTGATATAAGTTTGTCTTACATGCTTAATTTTGTAGATAATTTCTCGGCCTATGCAATACTAAAGCCAATTGATGTAAAATGTGGAATGATATAGAATCAAAAGATGTAGAAAAAAAGCTGAGTTGTATAAAGCAATCAAATTTTCAAGTCATTCTGAGTGTAATGTCACTCAGCTCTTTAATCGTTAATCAACGGTAGTAAATGATCTGAGCCTCTTAGCACTTTTAATCACAGCACCATTTAGAGTTTTTTTTTTTATAAACAAGTGACTGAAGACCTCAAATTATCACGATCTTAGAGAAAACACAGCTTCTGATTTCGATTGCGGTAATTGTTGAAATTACTGCATTGCAGGTAATTTATTCCAAACACTCCTTCGTTGTAATGAATCAGCCATATATTTCAAGCTTCCTAGGGTTTCGAGAAGTCGAGTTTTTTAAAGCACTTCTGGATGAATTAAAAGATGAGAAACCTGAATATATGCCTCAAGTATGCTTTTTCAATGTGGACATATTTTCTTGAAATTACAAAATATTGATGTAATGAGAATTAAATAATTATCTGCCTGATCTACCGTTAGAGCACCTAGTAGTGACAAAAAAGCCTTCCTTTCTAATAGAAGGGGAGTGGAGGAAGGCAGTAAGTGATATTTATTGGTTAATGACAACGTTGGTCATAGTAAGTTGAACTAATATCGTTATTCTGGGATAGATCTTAATTCTGCATGCGCCTTTATGTCGCCTTTTGTTTTTAACGATATAGTGCTTTTCAGAATTATTAAGCACTTGTTACTAAACTCTCGAGCACTATTTAAATGCAGGTGCGGTGCAGAGGAACAAATTAAAGACCACTTACTGCATTCTTGCTTAATCTTTTTTCATCACGTGGTCTTGTTTGGTCTGGCGAACTTAGAGACCCATACAGTTAAGTGACTGTTTGAAGTCATATAGGGGCCCTACGACTACCAACCTAACAATTATCTGGCTAATTTTGCATCATGTTTGCCAAAGGATAAATTTTAGTAATTTTGATTCTCAATGCATCAGAACACATCAAAATAAAGTGCACCTGATGTTATATGAAGTTACGCTTGATATGAGCCAAAATGATTTTAATGGAACTTAGGAATCCTTGTTTTTAAACCCTGTACATGGCGCAAAATCCCACTTTAAAACAGATTAAATAAATCATTTAGGTGGTTTTAATTGATGGAAACGGCGTACTTCATCCACGAAAGTGTGGTTCTGCCTCTCATATTGGAGTCGTGTGTGATATTCCTACAATTGGTGTTGCTAAAAATTTAATTGCTATACCGGATATGGGAATTAATCTGGATGATAACAAACTAAAAGTATTCGACACGTAATTTGATTTAATGTATTATGTGATATTGTTGCGTTGCAAAGAAAATTATTGTTTCTGCTATGCTGTGCGAAGTTATTGCCGCTGGAAGAACAATTCTTACGCGGCCAAAGTGCTCAGCTTTGGAAGTTTGTGATGAAATAATTAGTGGTAATTCGCTGAGTAAGTCAACGAAAACATCAACCAGTAGCAAGGAATATAGCTTTTATAATCACGTAACATGGAAGAGGCACTGAGGAACGTTATTTAACCCGTTCACTGCGTAAGACGTGTATATCCGTCAAAGCATGTCGCTCTCTCACTGCGTAAGACGTGTATATCCGTCCGAGTCGCCACCGCTTTTAACTACGCGTTTTTATTTCGCTTTCGCATGGCGTTTGTCGCGCGCCAGGGTGAGAAAATCCTGAGTAAGCATTTTGCACTAATAGAAAAGTTTTGTTGCGTAAAACACTTTTATGGCTAGATCTATTCATTGAGTTCAGACCAATTTATCAAATGCTCTAAAAGTACAATCCTGTAATAGCATTTAGACAACTTCTAACGTGATGATCACTGCGAGAGTCTTGTCGGATAAATATTTACGATATTTTATTATATTTTTGTTTTTAGTTTTCCGAATATATTTATAAGAGTATTTTAGCTGATACAAATGGCGACACCAAGCAAAGTTTTTTAAGTCTCAGGCGATGATCTTTTGTTGCATATTCGTAATGCTAGGGATGATTTGTCTTCTCTTGACAACTCAGAAAGTAACAGTGCTGACATAGGGTATTTGCAAAATGCCGACATACTTGATAGCGACACTGATCAAGCTAGCAGCAGTGTTCCTAACAACGATAATCTGCAGTTAACCGTTAATGGCCAAGTACGAAGCAGGTTTTCATTTACCGGCAACCCAGGCATACCAGTAGCCTGAACGCTGTAACTGACCCACTGGAATTTTTTGAAATTTTTGACAACGAAATTGTTGACCTAATTGCTACAGACACCAATCGATACGCCAGGCAATTCTCGGAGCAACGCTTGGCCAACTTGATGGCGCGTTTACGTTCGAAAGAGTAGATTGACACCGACAGCAATGAAATAAGAGTTTTTTAGCATTGCTGCTTATCCAAGGTGTTAATCACCAGCCCGAAATGCATCACTACTTCAGCAAAAAAGCATCATTATATAGCCCATTTTTTGCTGAGATCATAGATAAAAACCGCCTTTTTCTGTTTAGCAAATTTTTTCATTTCAACAATAATCAGCAGTTTGACCCAAACGTTTATATCCTTAAATTATTGTTCAAATTGTGGCCTATTTTGGCACACATGAAAGCAAAATTTTCTAGCATTTACCAGCCAGAAAGAGACATGTAGTAGTAGTATACCTTTCCTGCCGGTTATCAGTGATGCTTTCAAGCAGGATCAAACTTGATCTCAAAATATGCGAGATTCAATGTCATGCGCCTTAATCTTAATCTTAACCATTCCAACACAGCGGGTACAGAAACTGCAACAATTATATACTTCGTCAAAGATTTCTACGCAAAATTTCGCTCCCGCGAATTGAAACTGCCCGTCAGGGACTTTCCCGCAAAACTTCGCTGTTGCGAAAATAATCGAGACAGAAAAAAAAGCGAAACGCGCGATTAAATACGCACTGTAACTCGAAAAGAGAAAAATTAATTCCGCACTTAACAGGTTAATGATGCGTCTCGTCTGTGCAAGCCCCTTTTATTTTTGAACGCAGTTCTTGCTACTGCCGTCTTAAAAAGGATTTTTTAAAATATGCCGTTGGTTATAAATTATAATATTAAGGCAACTTGCTTTGTTCTAGGGCAAAGAATTGCTGAAGAAGCAAGGGAGTAGTTTTCCGTTAGTTACGGAATCTGGAGAAATACTTGGAATGGTAAATGCACATTATGTTGCATTCTAATTTTATTGTGTGCGGGTTGTGAGAAATTGTTTCTGTATTTTCCATTTATACTTATGGTGCATTGTAGCATCTGAATCGCAGTAAAATGCAGTCTATGGCAAGATCCAAAGATTGCTCTCTAGCCAAGAATGAGGTTGGTGAAAGATTGTAGCTGAAAGACGACTTGTGGAGACCCCAATCACGTCTTACCATTTGTGCTGTATTGATTACTTCGTACGTGAAATTATTTCATCAGTCCACACGTCATTACTTTCCGATCGTGTTTATATGCTACATGCTGAATGGGTTGAAGCCGTGTTTTATGCCGATGATGAACTTATGATTGTGGGTTAAAACACGTGATTGCTCATTGTTTTTATGGAAGCTGCTATATCTTTTTTCCGTTTCATTTTCGCACTGTTGTAGATATACACTGTTCGAACAGTGTTGATAACCTCGAAGCATGTCTGAACGCTCGTTCTATACACAACTGAGAAAAGGTCATTCCGGGACAGACATATAGCCATATGCTTCAATTCCTTTTGTAGACTGACGTAGTTGTAATGTATTGAATGCAAGGTTGATACTTAATGCTTGTAAAACGTTTTACTTGTACTACATGTACAAACCGTTTTAGGCAGTTCTCACTGGTTCCAAAACAACGAAGCCTGTTTATGTGTCAGTTGGTCATAGGTGTGACTTGAAAACAGCTGTAGAAATTGTGAAGCAATGTTCGCCACGATATCGTGTGCCACGACCAATACATGAAGTAAGATCGGTTCTAAGATACACTATACTGAATTTATTTATCATTTCACAGAACGACTTGTTGGTTATTCAATACACAAAACATTTTGTTTCTAGCACCCTCGGCATTGTGGATTTTACCGGAAACGTTGCAACAAAGCAAGAGACATCACCGTAAAGTACCTTTTCCAAGGTATCACCAATGTAGAAATGGCACTGATATTGAGGATATAGCTTCACGAAATTATGCCAACAACCTGTGGAGCCTTGTTGTAAATTGCAAATATAGTACATGTTCATAGTGCAATTGCCAAGCTGAATGATATAGTCATTGGGCACTTTGCGTAGTATGATATTACGGCGCTAGTCTCACAGTCATATACACGTTATATACGGGTCTTAAGACAACTTAACTATGTGGCTGTTGGCTTGAAGAGGGAAAAGTCTTCGTTGCGTTGCATTGTACATTTTGCTATTGTAGTGCATTTTCGTCCTTCAAAGTTCCGGGAAAGCGACGGTGGCCCTGGGATAGGGTGCATTGTCCAGACCTTTTTGGAGTTTTCGCATGCACTTGATGCTGTTTTGGAGTGACGTAGTAGTAGTTATTTAGTTTTTATGTGGTATTGTTCCCTTAGGGGAGATAGCCGAATTTACCCCATTCCTTCTGCAATTGCTCGCACTCTGTCTCGTCTCAGGGCATCCTCCTTGTTCAAACCAATCTTCTCCCTCTCCTCTTCCACTTGCTTCTTCCAGGTCTTCTTCGGTCGTCTTTGCTTTCTATTGCCACTCACTTCAAGATCCAGAGCAACCCTCAAAACACTATCGTCATCCCTCCTCAGCACATGCCCATACCATCTGACTCTGTTCCCTGTTGCAAACTGGTCTATAGTTTCCTTTGACCCCAACATGTCCATCTGTTCTTCAGTCGTCTTTCTGTCAACAACTTTCTGACCACACATGGCTCTCACCATAGCTCTCTCCGTTATTCTTAAAATTCACCTCAGTCCTGCAATTGCTCGCACTCTATTTCTCAACTTTTCTCGATTCATTGCATCCTCCTTCCTCAAACCAATCTTCTCTGTTCCCTCTTCCAGTTACTTTTTCCTGGTCTTGTTCGGTCGCCCTCGCTTTTTGTAGTCACTCACTTCAAGAACCAGAGCAACCCTCAAAATACTATCGTCATCCCTCCTCAGCATACCATACCATCTAACTCCATTCGCTGTTGCTAGCCGGACTATAGCTTCCTTCAACCCTAGCATATCCATCTGTTCTTCAGTCATCTTTCTGTCAATAACTTTCCCATTGCACATGGCTCTCACCATAGGTCTCTTATTGCTTTTTCATTTTCTTTTAAAAACCATGCTTCGCTTCCATACAGTATTGCTGATGTTGCACATCAACGAACAACAACGATAAGCAGCTTGTGAAGCAAATGCACTTATTTTGAGTTCATCATGTACCACTACAGATGCAAGCAGTTTTGGTGCAACACAAATATTATCGTTGTGCAACAAAAGATGAAAAATTTAGCAATTAGTTTTAATCTGGTATGTATAACCATCAGGCAAGTAGATCTTATCCAATTTGTTACCTAATTCAGAAAAATCTAAAAGGTTATATTTCAATAAAAGCTGTTCATTGAGTTTGTCAAGTGCAAGTTCTTGTTGTACTTGTCAAGCAATTGAAGTTGATGCCCCACTTCTAGGCCTTAAATTGGTGATTGATAAATATTTTGGTAATCCCGAAAAAATTGAAGAAATGGCATTTGACTTTAATTGAAGGCTTTTTAGTGTCTGGTTATCTCAGTCGCAATGTCGCTTGTCATGATTATCATAGGATGTTGTTAAAATGTCATCTGAAAGGAAATGCTCTAAACACACTTTGTAATTTTTGCTGACCTGCTATTCTTTTCAAGGTATAGCTGCCACCCATTTCTTTCCGAGATTTTCATCAAAGGATAATCCAAATAATGTAATTCTTTTATCACTTGCATTAGATTTATAACTTGTGGTGCATCCAGGCACACAACATGTGTAGACCATAGCCAGACAGTAGATTAGTTAAAAGAAATTAACACAAAAACTTGAAACGGTTCAAAAATCTACAAAATTGTTTTGCGCATTTAAAACAACTGAACATTACGGTAAGCAGCTAAAAGTAAAACCTGTATTATCCAAGCCCTGCATCTGTATTAACAAGTTCAAAGAGTTGAGCTGGTAACTAAGCAACATTCACTCCCTAAGCAACAGCCTAAATTTTTAAAAGTTTTTTTGGTTAAGTGCCTCCGTACGAGCTGTGAAAGCATTTATAGCCAGTGCCTTAATGTAAGCTAATAAAAAAAAATACAGAAACGTAAATAATTAGCTGATTTAAAACGAAGAGAACAAAAGCAACTATAAGCTTAAAGATAACAAAAAGCCTAATTCAAACTAATTGGCTAAAATCTTAAATTGTAATGATAATATTTTACATTACTACGACATAATATTAAACTGCATTGCAACAAAACGTACAAATGCATACTTGCTAAGGCTATCTGCTTGCTACACACCATTAGGAGGTGACCCTACTATTGGGCAGATAAACAAAGCGGATTTTAGAAGTTAGCCATCCCGATGTTCTGTATATCCCTGCTCTTGCTTTACCCAATCTCAGCTTTCTGACATGAGTGGTTCAACCAAGCAATTAAACTGGTAACCTCACCATAAACAGCCAGACTGCAATTGGTAGGCACCCAATTTGCTCCTTGCGACCTGCTGGGTAAACAACTTTACTATTCTTTGAAACCTGTAAAGCACAGTATGACGTCTTTCGTGAAATTCTCCTAGCATAGAAAATTATCATGATGGGAGGGAGTAGTAACGTAATCCTTGTTAGAATTTAACGTTGGGTTGTTATGTTTGTTCGTGTCGTGCAATTACATGTCATTGCTTTCAGGCTGATTCAAGATCCAAACAACTTCTGAAAGACAATCCGCTATTGTGATAACATCATAAGCCTTTTGCTCTTCGCTATGTTTTCTTATACTGTACAAGAAGAGGCAATAATTTAACGAAAACGTACAATTCAAATTCATGCGAGAGTCGCTTACCTCGAAGTAGTACTAAAGGCCAAATCCCACGTTTTAGCCTTTTTTTGCTGCTCCACTTGATCACTGTAAAGACAATACCTACCGTATATGTCTTGTTATCGTTTGCACTTACGATTCTTATCATTTACTTGTTACTTTTATCCGTACCGTAGATGTAACTGCTCTGTGAATTGGGTACTCACCAAGTAGGGTACACAAATCAAAGAGTGTGTGATTTATCTATTATCTATGCAGTTATATTGAAGTAGATTTTGTAGTTTGTTGCAGGGCGCTTTTTGAATCACTTTCAACCATAGGCGAATGTTTAACTTTTGTTTTAAGTTGGTGTAGTGAATGTTTCCTTGCTAAAAACGGAAAATTAGTTGCTTGCGTTATTATTAGGTCTGTCAGTAAAACTGGAGCGTGGACTAACGATGCAATGCCCTTTCCTTAATGTTATAAACCGTAACTCCCTAAATTTTTCTTTTTGAGTGACTCGATGTGCTATTCAGATAGGCTTTTAGAAATCTTTTTCAAAAATTTTAACATTCTGATTCCGAATTTGTAGTATCAGTTAATCTAAAGCTCGCCTATTGTGCAAGTCCATTGAAGAAGGTATGCTATATGTTATCATAATTGCTGCCGTCTTGAAATATAGGCCCATCAAGGTTACTCTAAATACTTCCATATTTTCCTTAAAATGTGCTTGAAAGCTTGCGATTAATTGCGGGTTTTATTGAATATCTTGTCTTAAAAACTACTTTTTGTTATTCTATTTAAGACCAGTTTACGCTATCAAAGAGTAAATTGACGAATTTTAACGGTAAATAAATTAAAGGTCAAATAATTGTTTTTGTTTTCTCATCACTCTGTTGCTATACATTATTGGTGATCAAAGTAGATTAGTTTATTATTGCATCGTTAGAACCATGTGCTCAACTGTTTGATTGTAAGCAAGACCGGACTTAACTCGAACACCTAAGGGTCTGACCATAAAAGACGTCCGCAGTCAGGAGAAGGAAGAGTTTTGTATATATTGGACAAGGGGGAAGAGTGATTTTTGAAATGCGGACATCCAAACACTTTATTGCCAATTTTCATTTTATTTATAGTCTTCCATACTTTTAAGTATCAAAAACTTTCGCATTCACGTTGATATGTGACAAATAAAGTGAGCGCACGATGCCATAAAACTATCTGCTCCTTTGCCAAAAGGAAGTTGAAGCTACTAAAAAAAAATTCGAATGTGTATCTTTGCCTTCAGTCTTGTTGGCGATGCTAAGGCTTTTGAATAGTCGCATCAATCTTCCCGAGCTCTACAGAAACTGCTGCAGTTCTATGGTTCATGTTAATTGCGAAAATGCGTGGGTTAAAAAATTGGTTTCAAAGCATAGTCCGTAAAAATTACAGCGAATGGGATTTGAACCCATGCCAGCATCAACCAGTAACGTACACTGGTTTTGAGTTCGCGCAGCGCTTCACCGTAGGAAAGGCGTAGAACCTCTCCGCTATCGTTGTACAATGTTGAATTGTTGATGCACGCATGTTGGGAGTTGGCATATGTAAACTGATTAGCTAGTGTGTTTGCACCGCAATCGTTTCCTTCTCATATCTGCTCGCCAACACTACCTGGATTAAGGTGTAATCATACTATTGCAAGAGAGTAATATCACAATAGGGAAAATCGGGTAAGTTGGTACAGAGATTAGATGATATACTTTTGTACTGGATGTTCTATGTCTAATAAATTCTTTTTTTACGTAACTGTGCCCTTCAACCATCCGTGATCTAAATCAAAATTTTCGTTGACAAAGACAGCAGAGGGTTGGGAAAGGACTAATTTAAATAAAGTTTTTGGTTTATGTTAGAATTTTGAAAAATGAGAAAAGTTGCTGACTTTTTGAAGAGGACAGATATATAAATTCTTACAAATGTGAAAGGAAACGATTGTTCTAATGTACCAATCAAGACCATTTGAAATGTTTCAAAGTTAGACATTACTGTCAGAATAACATAAAAACTTCATTCCTTTATGCAATTCAACTTTTTTTTCTACATCATTCCACACTATATATTCATTAGCTTCAACCTCTGCAGACACGAAAGGATATTTTTTATATTTGCCATATTTATCCTCCATTTAAGAAAGCGAATTGTATTGCTATGTTTTGGACGAGACGTCCGCACTCGCTTGGAAGTTGCCATTTCCGAGAAGTCTGGGCCACCTGTCTTCCACATAAAAATGGGGCGTCCCGTCAAGTGCCTTGCCCAAGCACACAACAAGCGAACTTGCCGGCTTGTTCTCCACAACCTCTCCTAAATGCCAAGCGCCAAGCAGGTAAGCTATCGATATATTTTTTAAAAGTCTTTTGGTATGACTTGTCAAGGGGATTGAACCAAAGTACTTTTATTGCATCAAGTAATAACAACCAATGGTTACATTGTTAAATGACAATGGGCCACAAATCAACAAACAGCCGCATACTTTACTATGAAAAAACATCTGCTGTTACATATTTTGGTGTAGCTTTCTAAAATTATGCTCTATTTCAAATTTTTTTTTCATTTTAAAGGTAAAATTCGTGGCTACTGAATAAGCAGAAAATTATAAAAATTGAGTTATATTTACGGGAAAAAAGGGTCCTTAAAGTTGATCGTCGCTTGTTTTTAGCACGATTCTTCTATGCATTAATTGTCTTATTAGTTCATTAAAACCTGCTACTGAAGCTTTGCGAAAAATTTATTTTTGAGTTTTAATATTCGGTGTACAAGTAATCGAATTCTTTTTTTCTAGCCAAGATCAGTCAAATAAATTTAGAAATTTTCATACAACTTATGTATAGTGTGATCTTTTGCAACACTTGCTAAACTTTCTGTAGGCCTGCATATACTGCATTTTCCTCGCTACTGGTAAAATATAACTTAATTGAAACTTGAAAACATATCAAACGTTTGGCAGCAGACTAGCTAGCAACATTACAGATTGCTGGCGAAATGTTGTTATGGTAAATTTTAAAATAAATTTCACCAGTAGCTTGAAGCGTTATTTGTATCATTTCTACGCAGTCCCGTAGCACTCCAACTTCGGGCTTCCCCCCCAAAGTAAGCGCAAGAGCCCCTGCGCACAGGTCATATCACTTTAGAGGTGTAAAATTGAAAAGCTGCATTAAGAAAATACACTACAATTTGTACATAAGTAAACAGGCTAATGTCAGAATAAAGCATGCCGATACCGAAGGTGCAAGTCATAAAAAATTCGGCACCGATGCCAGAGTTCAGTAGGACATTTATGCAGACACTGCGAAACGAAAGCAATGACACTGAAAAACATGAAAAAGTTATAAAAACACAGTATCATTTAAATAGTCTGGAGCAAACCTTTTTGTTCGCAAATGCTGTTATGACATTGTCATAATCAAGAGATCGGGCGCAGTCATTTTCGATTGACAACATGGCTAATGAAGATAGTCTACTGTCTGTCATAGACGTTCTATTAAAAGTTTTCATCAGTTTCAATTTGCTGAAGCTTCTTTCAGCGCTGGCAACAGTCACGGGGCAAGTTAGTAAGATTCGAAGTGCGATGTACACATTCGGATACAATGCAAATAAATGAGTCTTTAGAAGATAGTTCAGAAAGTCTTGAGCCGTATTGAGATTGCGTTTTTTTTGTAAAATTAAAACAAACCGCTGTAGCTCAGCGCTCATTTCATCAGAATCAATGTCACCGAACTTTTTTTGGAACTCTTTACAGCAAGTAAGAAGAGCATTTTCTTGTTGCACAAGCAAAAGTTTGTCTCGTGTGTACAAAAACGAAAAGGCGGAAGAAACCTCACGTAACAAATTAAAGCGCTCCTTTATTGACATAATAGCCTGGTCTACTAATGGATAGAAAAAGTTGCTTTTAAATTTCAGTTCAGGAGTAGCTCGTTGTTCCTCTTCACCTTGGTAATCAAACAATCTTCTTTTTTTTCCACTTCTTGACGGAGGAAAAGAAGGATCAATATCCAATTCCTGTGCTATTTCAACAGCAGATGTTGCGGCACTGTCATAACCCGTTGTGCGATAGTTTTGCAAAAACTTTTCAGTTGCCTGGATTTCCGTTTCCATTGTATGAAGGGAGACTCCATACGATTGAAGAATCTTGCTTGCTTTATTGACTTGGAATAGGATATCATACCAAATAAACACCGACAAAAGAAAACTCCATTTTGATAAATGAGCTATCAACGATTTTGTTTCTGAGGCAGCTCTTCCATCTTTTCTTTCTATGGAAATGGCTTCCAAGTCTTTCAGTGCCAGCAACACCTCTTTTAAATTGTATCGAAGAGGTTTGATGCATTTAATTCTGCTTTCCCAACGAGTATCAGATTGTGACTTTATGGACAGCTCCACATGTTTCTTCAAAATTTCCCAACGCTGAGCAGAGGAAGAAAACAGCACATACAACCTTGTAAGTACTCCAAAAAATGTCAATGCTTCCGTCGATCAATTAGCACTGTCAACAACAACTAAGTTAAGGGTATGGTTTGCACAGGGCACGTAAACAGCTTTGGGATTGATGTCTAGCATTCTTGCTTGGACCCCAGAATGTTTTCCTTTCATGTTAGCACCATTATCATATGACTGACCTCGACAATCAGACAATTCGAGTTGCAGTTCGGTCGCTTTTTCTAAGAAAGCGTCCAACAAGCCTTTCCCAGTACTGTCACTTATTCTCAAGTAGCCAAAAAATGTTTCTTTAACAACAGCAGCTTCTTCATTACATAGTACATAACGGAGAATGACAAACATTTGTTCATGATGTCACATATCTGGAGTGCAGTCCAAAATTATAGAAAAATATTTTGCCAATTTCAATTGCTGTAAATTTTCTTTTTCAACTTCTGTCGCTAGCAATTCAATTAGTTCATTTTGTATGGTAGGACTCAAATAGTGATCTTTAGTGTTTTTATTCTTGATTCTGTCTTGAAGCTCTTTTAGGATCGGATCTCTTCTTGCCAAAAGCTCAAATATACCCAGAAAATTTCCATTGTGAGGAGATCCTAAGACTTCTTCAGATCCTCTAAAAGCAAGATTCCTTTCCGATAGAAACAAGGCAATGTCGATAAGTCTCTCTAAAACATTTCTCCAAAAACGTCTTTCATTGAAAAAAATATTCATCTCGCGTTTGTCGATAGTGGATGAATTTCTTATCCCTTCAGCTAGCAACATCCATTGACTGCAGCATTCTTGGTGGGAAATGCCGTTTTCATGGTCTTTCAGTTTTTTCGAAAAACCCTCCCATGTATTTATACCACTACAAAAGGGGCTTAGTGTTTTTCCAAATAGCTTACAACAAAAGCAAAAAACTTGATCTGATTCCCCAGAATAAACTAGCCACGACCGTGAAACACTTTCCCCATTAGGTAACACACGTTTATAATGGTTGGAGGAAAAACGTCGCCTTGGAGTTGTGTTATTATATGGAAAATTCATTATTAGTTGATGTGGTCCACGCTTTACTATATCACATCGTTGAGCATCAGAAATACTTTCAGGCCATTTACATGGGTCATCAGGGATAGGGGTAAATTGAGATTCAGTTATTTTTGATATTGAAGGTTGCGTATTGGCAGGTAAATCACAACTTACATTTTCTGGAAATTCACAATCACTTTGATGCTGATCGTCATAGTCTTCTTTTTCTTGTACACTATAGTTTTCTTCATCCCTCTCGGTACTAGTGCCAGGTCTACTCTGCTCAGTAATCTTGAAAAAATCTGTCATCTTGGGCAATTTCGCTACAGCATCTCGAGCAGTGGCTGCTTCTTTTCTCTTTTGAGCACCACTTTTTGAACGTTTCATTCTACACAATGTCAATAAAATACTTTATCTGCACTCTGCAGTGTATATATATTGTCCCGGTATTTATAGCCAAACAGAATTCCAGACCATTCTATGATTGTTGCGTAACCACGGCATTGTTACGTCAATCGAATATTCAAGATTCTACCAGAAAATCAATCGAAATATTCTAGATTCTGCGAGATAAAATGACGTTGCATTCACTTATGATGTCACAAGCCAATTTCTTCCTACAGTTTAAATCGGTTGTAAACAAGTCTGCTGAACTGAAAATAGTCACGTAGCCAAAAAGCAATTTCAGACTAACTTGGGCCCCCAAAGTTGGCCTGGGCCCCCCCCAATTGGGGGTTTTGGGGGGCGGCTGCTACGTCTCTGTTTCTACGCCCGATTATGTAGAGTTTAATGCGGGCTATACTTTTTTGTTTTCCTTGCTCAGTTTCTGCAATGAGCAATGGTGGAGTACTGTGTGAGGTTTTTGTTTCTAGTGTTGCGGCGGTGCCTGTGACTTGTAGGCCTACTGATCAATCTATGCAGCCTCACACCTCTTATCTCACGTAGGCTTTAGTCTTTCTAGAATAAGAGGTGCGCTGTCACCTCTGAGCGCTTCGATGAACAAATCCTCCATCTGAAAAACTTGTGTCCTCTCGTCACACTCGCTGTATCGTCTCGTACCTTTGATGCAACTAACATAGCTTTCTTTTAAATTTTTACTTCTGCACAGTTGAGAACTTCTTTAGCAGAGCCTGCGGTCACCCAATTCTGGAGTTTACTAATGTGTCATAAGATTCTGTCGTCGCGATGCGGAGTCTAATGCAAATTTTCTTTGGTAACACCAGCTTTATATAGAACCTTTGGGCTAAGCTGGAGGAATTATAATAATTGTTTGATTATTTGCAGTTCCCAATCCCGAAAAGAAATTGGGCAACAGCAACTATACCACCTTAGCTGCTTCAAAGTTACCAGCTCTGCTTCCACATGCATTTTCACCACAAAAAATCAACGAAAAAGAGAATATTGACACAAATTGTGTTTGTTTGCATTGTTCATATTTATCCTCCATTCACGAGAAAGCGAATTGTATCGCTATATTTTGGACGGGACGTCCGCACTCGCTTGGGAGTTGCCATTTCCGAGATGCCTGGGCCACCTGTCTCACACATAAAAATGGGGGCGTTCCGTTGAGTGCCTTGCCCAAGGACACAACAAGCGAACTTGCCGGCTTGTTCTCCAAAATCTCCCATAAATGCCGAGCGCCAAGCAGGAAAGCTGTGGATACCATTTTTTAAAAGTCTTTTGGTATGACTCGACAAGGGGAATGAATCCCTAGTCCACCTACTGCGAAGCAGACGCTCTAACCGCTACACCATCGTGCCGGTGTTTATCCACTAAGCACATCGCAGTGTACATCGCACATCAGTTGAGCAATGAACTCGCAATCTCAGGATAAACCAGTTCTGTATCATACAAAGCTACGTTGCCGTAATAACAAACTTGCAAATTTAAAGCCTTAGAGGCATTTTTGGCACGGTAGCTGTTTTACTAACCGGTAGTTAATGCAGAACCTTTCATCAGTAGTAATATATACTGCGAGTTGGAATTGGAATCTCTAGATGTTATTGCCCATTAACGAAATCACTTGTCAAAGGAAATGTTTCGACTTTTTTACCTTAAGCGGAAACCACTTATCCAAACTCATTACACATCTGAAAAGCGGGCAGCACTTATTATCGTATCACGAACTGCTTTTCTTGATAAAAATTGAAATTGATGTGCCTGACATAAATATGCAAACGCAAATACCGTATCAAAATTTTCGCATTGACAAAGTGACAATGAGAAATGGTGTGATTTTGATCGGACACTTTCAACATTAAAAAATCTAAAGGGTCATGGATATTCAACATCTTCAAGCTGTTTGAACGAAATACTACTTCAGCTTATTTAACATTTGTAACACGTTTCGTGACCAAGGGCGTAGCCAGCAAAAAATTGAGAGGGGGTCAAATTTTGCAACTTTTAATGTGACGTCATTTACTTATAACGGCATTTTGCCTTTTGTGAACTACGCTCGTCCCTACTATAAAAATTGCTGTATAAAACCAAGAAAGTGCGAATGCGATTTCATTGATCTACTGTAGTTTTATCAAGAACGGCTTTAATGGTTCAACTTCAATTGTGACGTTTAACGCACTATTTAAGGAGTTTCAAGGAAACCACTCCCACTGGTAGGTTGAACGTTCTGATAAAAGAAGCAACGTCTTTGTAGTGGTCCGCATCGCAATAAAACAAGAAAGCGCTCAGCGAGACGCTTATTTCTTGCAATTACCATGACTTGGAATATCAATTCATCACTCGACTGCAACATAGAAGAAAAACTTCGGCGATATTTACTGTGTAAAACGTACACATCTTGTTTGATAACATTTGAAAATTTAAAAACTTAAAAAGTAACGCCCGACCCACCCCCTTCCTAAAAGTCAACAATAAACTCTAATGTACCTGCAGAGGCGCAAAAAAATTTATGTTTTAATTTTTTTGATACTGTTTTGTAATTTGACTTAAAATTCAGGAGGGGGCCATGGCCCCTTTGACCCCCCTAACTACGCCTATGTACGTGACGGATCACAAATCACGTTCTACAAGAGGTAATCCTAAAATACTACAATAATTTAGATTTAATAAAATCTTTCACTCATCTGTTGCAACTTAAATATCTTTCAAAATCAACCTATGACAGTACAGTAAGAAGCAACTTTAACTAGTATGCGCTCTACAGTTTCATCAACCAAACTGCAATGAAGAAAAAATGGCGGCGCAGACGTACGATATTGCGTAAGAGTGCAGCCAAATGACTACTGCGCTCGTTTCGAGAAAATTTGTTAAGATTGCGAACTCACCAAAGTTGTTACGTCATAATATATTTCTTTGTGGCCATATGGCACAAAAAGAGTTGTATTAAATAACGGGTCGTTAATAAACGAAAATGAAGAAACGGACACCGAGTTCCATACGATAATACCGGTACCACGACTTGTAAGCAGGGATGTGGAAGCGGTTATTTTTCAATCGCTTCTGCTTCCACTAACAAAAAACGAGAAAACGACCGTTGATAATTTTTTTAACTTTTGTGGGTCCCGTAGCCTGCCTTCTACACTTTATCATTTTGAGAAAACAAAAACCTTCATTTATTGCTATTACTTTACCTACTTTGCTTAAGCTTACTGTTGCGAACTACTCTGTGTTTCTTTTTCTGAAATATTAGAACTTGTGTTGAATGTAGAACAGTGCTTTTCAATCTTTTTGTCATCGCGGAACCTTTAATGTACTTTCGCGTTTGTCACGGAACCCCACTAACAAAAATTTAGAAATCACGAACTGCTTGCAAGAAAATCAAATATTTCGTTACTACAACTCAAAAAATGATTAAACACTTCAACAAATAAACAGTTATTACAAGTTCCTTCACTACTTACAACCACTTTTACAACAGTTAACCTAATGCTTCTCAGATCTAAATCGTATGACCACATATTACAGCTCTCGACAATAACCTGTCGTCACAACAACAAATTACACCGTATAGCGTTGATTTTCCCTCTCTATCCTCAACTAACTCTGACTTTGAGTAAACTTTAACTCAAATCATCATTACGGGCTTTCTGTCGATCCCCAAAACACGTATTGACTCCGATTTTTTTGGATAGTGAAGTGCGAAATTTCTGTCGTATATATAGTATATACATGTAAAGCGAGCAAAATTGAACTGCACCAATCAATAACCGCCTCAACGTGGTGGTGCTGTCCCCAACTCCGTTTGGGTTGGGCCGAAATGGCTGTTGGCCTTCCCGAGGGTTCCAGTTACCCCGGCCACTCCACTCACGCTAACCATTTTTTCACCGTGCAGCCCCCTGAATGACCGCATAAGGGTAGCACGCAGTCTCTTCAAAATGGGTCTGTCTTCTCTCTTCTCCTGCCTTTCCCTTTCCCGTCTTCTCATTCTTCTGATGAGCGGCAACGTTCATCCTAACTCTTGTCCCGTCTTTCCCTGTTCAGTGTGCGCTGGAAATGTGATCTGGCGGGGTAGATCAGTGCAATGCTGCACATGCTCTAATTGGGTTCATTTAAAGTGCTCACTACTCTCCTTTTCTAGATTCAGAATTCTTGGCAGATCTCACTCCTGGAGTTTCCCTCCCAGCTTTTTTTGGAGATTCCACACCTACCAGCACTGTGACTTCCTCCTCGGACTCCTCCAGCTGGTATACCTCCACTGCTCAATCTGGCCCTCTTCTGCTAATGCAGCCCTGGCATTCTACCATCGCCTTCAAACCTTTTATCCTTTTTCCACCCACTTTGTATCTTCTCCCTCTGCACCATCACCACCGCCTCATGTTCCTGACTGTTTCTCTTTACTTCCTGCTTCCTCTTCCCCTCCCTAACTCCCTCGGGGTTCTTCAATAGAATGCTGGGATTCTCCTAGCCAGGAGCACTAAACTGTTACACTTTATTTCATCTCATCCCGTTGACGTTATTTGTATCCAGGAATCTAACCTCAATTTATCTTCCTCTTTCCGGATTCCTGGATTCTCTGCTCTGCGATCCGATGGCGCCCACTCTCAATCTGGTATTTTTTCTACTAATGTCACAGACGCTAGCGGCGGCGTCATCATTTTCGTCAAGCAGGGCTTATTCTTCTCTGAGCTTTCTACCTTCTCTCTTTCTTCGCTTGGCCCCAACTCTGATTATGCAGAGTTGAACATCTCTCTAAACGACTCCTCCTCGGTCTCATTTCTTAATGTTTATACTCCCCCTATTCGCTCTTCTCCGAAGAAAAGCAGAACCAATTTCTTTTCTTCCTCCATTCTTCCCTCCTATGTGGAAGCGGTAGAATTTTCGCGCTTCCGCAGAAAAAGGACCGCTTCCGCATCCCTGCTTGTAAGTTGTTAACTTTTTCGTTTGAAGGGGAAGGATCTCGTTTCCGAGGCCTCGCTCACGTGCCGGATAGAAGTGCTCGCGTGCCAAGGGTTGCCCACCCCTGTTCTAACACTTTATTTCAAATGCCATATTTTTTTTGATGCTTAGTAGAATTTTTTAAATATTTGTTGTAACTTCGAGATAAATTGCTGTCCTATAGATAGGACGCTGGGCGTTTGTGTGAAATAAATGCTCTTATCTAAGAGTTTTAGTAACTGCCGCTAGTGCGAAAAACATGCTAAATTTTCTTGTGTTTTTGAGACGTTATTTATTGGAATTCAACAGTTATGACTGAAAAACCTTGTCACTCCATATCTTGTTGCATTAGCGGTGATACTTTGGAAAGCAATATACGCATAAGGTTACTTTACACTTAATGCAATAAGTGAGAGGTTTGCCCTTGAAACTCTGGTATTGGAAACGCCTCTATTTGTCTTTCTTGCCAAGCATATGATTTCGCTGGTCAGGGCGAATGTCATGAGCAACTTGTCTCCTGGATGTTGATGGAAGACTCAGAGGGTGTCCCCTCATCACTCTTGACCCATGACCTAGCTTCAAATAAGTTGTGGCAACTGCTCTGCGAAAATCCTTTATTGAAATTGAATAGGATCCATGAATCAGTCTGTATATTACAAAACTATTGACCACTGCCATGTCCAGGATTCTCGTGAATATATACCAGTACCATTTTTTCCTCTAATCGAAATAAAATGCTTTCCCAGAAGCCAGTCGTGGTGGTCTACTCCACCCATGTATTTATTGTAAGTTTGGATCACATTTAAGGCTGCACAATTGGGATGGGTGATTTGCTTTCACTGGACCAGCGCTAAACCGAAACTTCCGGCAAAATCGTATCAAAGTTTGATGCAATTCCAACAGCTTTGTTATCTTTCCATCTAACTATCAGCACTTCATCATTCACCTCAAATCTGTGATCATATGACCCGCATGTCATCTTTTCCACTTGTTTGGGCGTTTTTAGTGGACATCTGTTGGTTCTGTTGTCACCAATGGTCCCGGTTGCCCTGAATCTGCAGCTCACAAAGAAGAGAGTAGCTGGCAAAAAAATTATCAAAAAGTATAACTTAACTAGATGGCTCTTCAACTACAGAAAGCAATTTATGAACAACTCTGTTTCCAAGTGGTGTAGTTGATGGACTTTCTTTCGGTTCTTTTCCGCAATACAGGGAAAATGGAAACAAAATCCACTTACGCTACGCAGTGCCTATAACTTGTAACCAAATCGAATTGGTTTTGCTGTAATAAATTGCTTTAGCCCATAATGTTCATAATAACGAATTATCATTTCATCCACCGACAAATATTTTTCGAAAACTTCGCATTGCTGAAACTTTGCATTGATTTTATCAATTAGCGGTCTAACTTTAAATGCTTTATTGTCTTTGCATTGACTAGTTTTTGAATTATCCTGAAAGGGAATCATTGTTTTCAGAGTGGCACAAGCGTTTCTGCTGAAGGCATCTCAGACAATATTCAATCCTAAATCATCTTCACTCCAATAATCTCTTTAACTAGGAAGTTGGTGATATCCGCTTAGAATTAAGAACCCTAGAAAAATCTTGATTTCCGTTGTTGATATCTCAAAGTCGTGTTTATTCTTTTGAATTTTGGCATATCGAATTGTTTCATTAATGATTAGCTGTATCACGTCATCAGAAAACATTTTTTCAAAAATTTGTGATGGTGTTGCATTCTGCAGTGACATAGCCACGCTTTCAAACTTTGTTGCTGAGTGGTTTCCTTGTGCTGACCATTTAGTATATGTGGGATTATTTTTCTGCCACTTTATCTGTGATTTTGCTTTTCTTGGCCTTTTCGATGTTGAAGGATCTTGTTGTTCATTAAGCTCTTCGTTGAAATCAACAATTTCCATTCCTCCAGGTATATCGCAAATTATAGGCGCATCCAGGTTTTCCTCATCAACTTCGTCTTCATCCGTAAGTTCATCAACATCGGGAAGAATAACAGTCATTGTCTCACTAATATCTGAACCAAGTAAATAATCCACTGCATCTTCGACATTTGCAAAGGCTTTTTGACTAATCACAACCTCTTCTTTTTCTTTCGGCTTTTCCCGATTAGGGGTCGCCACAGCAGATAATCTGCATTTTTATGACATGGCATTTTTGTTTTTACGGTCGGATGCCCTTCCTGCCACCAACCCTCTTTTCAGAGGGAAAACTGGGCCACCTGTCTTCCACATAAAGGTGGGGGAGTCCCGTTAAGTGCCTTGCCCAAGGACACAACTAGCGAACTTGTCGGCTTGTTCTCCACAACCTCTCCCAAATGCCGAGCGCCTAGCAGGGAAGCTGTGAATACCATTTTTTTTTAAGTCATTTGGTATGACTTGACAAGGGGATTGAACCCCAGGTCTACTGACTGCGAAGCGGACGCTCTAACCACTACACCATTGCGCCGGTTTTTGACTCATCACAACCAACGACTGTAAAAAACATGAGAGGGTGAAAGATAGAAAAGCTACAGTTTCCTAAATGCCAGATGCACAAAAATATTTTTTATATCGTAATTTTTTTTACCTGTCCCAAAGATTGTAAATGTTTGGAACGTTACACTTGTCACGAATTCAACAACTTTGGTGCAAAGTTTTATTCACTAGCTAACACTGTCAAAAACTTAAGAAACTGCTTTGAAACAGGGTATGAAAGCAAGTACAAGATATCAAAAAAGATGTTTACAAAATTAATTTCTAACCTAAAGTACAAAACCATGCATAATACGTACACCTCTCTGAATGTTGTTACTGTTTAGCGATTAAACCTATCTTGTTGATTACTTCTGATTTCTGAAGTCTATGCCAAAATCACATGGCAGCAAACTGCCTATCTATGCTTCTGTGTTTATACAATGTCTTTGCACGCAAAGAACATAGGCGTAGCTAGTTGAGCTCGTAAATCACGATAAAAGTGCTTACAACCGCCCAGCGTTTTATTTATAGGACAGTGATGTTTGCGTTTATATTACTCGGTAACAATAGTAGTTTTTCAAAACCTTTCTTATCAGTAGTCTAAAACAATTCATATAGAAGCCATTTCTTAAGAAATACTGAAATTTTCTTTTTCAGATTTTGGATATAGTCCCAAAAGAACTGACGGTTAGCAAACTGCTACTTTTACATCCACAGAATCCATATTTTAAAATCACCAAAATTGCTTAAACTTTATTGGCGTGACAGCTCGAAGGGTCTTGTCATGCAATAGATAGGTTAAAAGTGCGAAGTTTGATTATAGCCCTCTAAAATCCGGACGTGCGTTACTGTCCTATAAATAGGACGCTGGGCGTTAATGGGTTAAATGGTTATCTTACAAACTTTACTTCCACTGCATGGTTTCCACTTATTGCATCAGCCAGCTTAATCTCCTTTTTTGTTGGCTGGAAATCTGTATAGCTTTGTTTTTCTTTCTAGAGGTATTGGAGCAATTAGATGGAGCTCAACCATCACCAATCAAGTAGGCTACTACTGGTATAAAACACAAATATTTTCTGTCAATGTCATAAACAGCTTAGTTATACCGCCAACCTAGCCATCTTGCATATCAAAACGTTGCGCTACAGTTATTTGCACCAAGAGAAACAAGCTAAGCATTCCAACAATGGAAATGGCCCAACTAGATGCCGGGCAAACTCATTGCCGCCAACACCACTAGTAAACAACAATTTAAAAGTATAGCCATATATTTTGGTATCGAGTTGGCGGCATCGAAGCGTACCCGACCCCCCAACAATAACTCAAACTTTAATTCATTTCTTTAGCTGACTACATGCGCTTGGGACCCAATTTAACTTCCATGTGTCACGCATGACTGACCTTGTCTTAGCTTGTATTTTTCAAGTGACTTTGAGTTGAACCCCAGGTCTAGCGACTGCGAAACGGACGCTCCAACCACTACGCCATCGCGTCGGTTTATTTTATTTTATCATGTCCAATATATTGGACATAATGTCTGAAGGAATTGCATAGACCAAAAAATTTATTTACAAAATTAAACAAGTTAGGTAAACTTGTATCGGTTTGGAGTTTAAGATTTATTATTAAATGAGATCCTGATTCACCTGACAAAATTGTCGAGAGTTCCAGATCCAGTTCTTCCAGAGATTGCTGACGCGCTCTCATCACGCTTGACTGCCAGTCAAAACAAACCAATTAATGTAGGGGCGCACCCAGGAAGAAGGGCGTTGAAATTGCCCTCCCCCCCCGCTGAGTAAGTGTATGATAAATTTCTTAGCAGAAAACTTTTAAACTTTACATAGCTCACGATTTGTTGTTGACTTCAATTTGGTGAGGTTCATTTACTGAAATTTATGAATATGACGTCACCAACGAAAACAAACATGCTAGGAGAGAAATAAATGGACAAACCAGTCACGGTTGCAAGTTGTGCAGTATTGGTACCAATTTACCGAAGTTAATATAAAAAGTTAGCGTACAGGTCCAGCAGAGCTAAGTTGGAATACTGGGTGATAGTTCAAGCAAGCTGTTAAAAAATGAACTTCAGACAAGTAATTTATCACAGAAACTTTAGTGGAAGGTAAAGAGGGCCTAAGCTAGAGTACAGCCGGGCGTTAGCCTAGGCTAGAAGCTATAGCATAGCTGTTAACGATGAAATATGTTGCCGGCAAGCCGGTATTTGGTATAAGCTACCGGTATCAGATTGGTGACGTAGCAAACTGAAATAAATCCCTTACAAAATTGCGAAAATATTTTTCTTTTTAAGTAGCAAGCGCAAAAAACAGGTTGTTTACCTGCTTCAAGGGGGCTACAGAATTTTTAAAAGAAGCGCTGAGGCATACTTTAAAATCTAATTAATGTCGAAGTGCGTACGGATTTCGTTCTTGAGTACATAAACATAATAGTAAGGTTACAGTGTAATAGGCTATCTGTTTTAATCATTTTTTGCAAGAGGTGGAGTTGGGGTCGTGCAACTTTGGTTGCGTCTCCACAACCCTGTTTTATATACAAGTTACGTACAACATCATAATTCATCTGCAAACTTCACTCAAGATAGTGCTACTTTAGCAGCCTATAGTTGGCTAAACTAAAAGCACAAGCGTAGGCCTATTGAAAGTTACCAAAATGTACAGTGATAGGTGTACCTTTGCAGTTTTAGTTCGTATTTCTTTTTCATAATTTTTATAGTGTGAATAGAAAGTACTTGAATAAGCTTAGTGTACCGTACCGGTATCGAATAATGTTACGCAATATAATTTCTTAGCACAAGAATAACGTCCTTTAAGGTTACCTTCAAGTTAAATATTGATGTCAGAGACCACTCCACTGTGGTATCGAAAAGGTTTGGGCCTAAAAGAGTTTTAGGTGATTGCTCTCGCTACCGTGCTATGGCAAAACGACAGTCCACCATGCTAATGTTTTTTAAAAACGCTGACAGAGCAAGTGCCACTGAGTACGCTGAGGATAAAAAAATTTTTCTACTTGTGATGACACCTCAGCCTGCGGCGAAGGCGTTTTACATGATGCTGTTCGATACAGAGCGATGAGGATACCGGTAATGATCAGTAAATTGATATATGTAATATTGCTCCCTACAGTGAACAGAGTAAACTCTCTGCTACACAAAAATTTCAAATTTTAATCAATCGCCATACTCTACCGTCTAATTTTCAATTTCCTGGTCGACTAGAAAAACGTGGCTGTGGACGGCATTTTCAAGGGAAAAGGTTACAGCATTATAGCTGGCTAGAGTATAGTGTTATGGCAAATTGAATATTTTGTTTGCCATGAATGCTGTTTAGTGTTGGTTCCGATTATATGGATTTGGGTGTTTTGGTGCGTAGACGACTGACGAATTTCAAAAAGGCTACCGATGAACTGAAAGCACACGATAAAAAAGCTAGCCACTTCAAAAAATTACATGATTTTTTTTATGTACATTCTAAACGCCGGCAAAAACTGGAGGATGCGATAGATAAATGTTTACCTCAGTCCAAAAAAAATAAAATAAAATAAAGGACCTTTCTTGCTCCAGATGATTTGCACGCCTTGAAACTCTGCGTACTCTATGTTCTCTTCACCCAGCATGGAGATGATTTTTAATAACTTTGCTTGATGGTATGAATGCAAGAAAGTGTGGCTGAAGCAAAGTCACTGCTTTCTGCTATAACTTCGCCTGAGTTTTTGGCAGCTTTGACCATCATCAATCGCATTTTTAGTTGCACTGCCAACATTACTCACAGTTTGCAGAGTTAGTCTAGGGACATAATGAAAGCTAATTCAGGCATCGTTGTTTTGTGCGATACCATGCAGAATGTGCGAGACAATGCACACACTCACAACCGCCGCGAGATGGATGAAACTAAAAGATATGCGAAGATATTGGAGTTGAACTCTGCATCCTCAGACTTTGTAGTAGGCAGCAATATCGTGACAACGCTCCAGCTAGAACACCAGATGAATATTACAAACAAAATCTTACTATTCCATTGTTGGACCATGTCTTAATAAAAATGAAGACTAGATTTCCGATCCATCAGCAAAGTGCGACATATGGCCTTTGTTTCGTCTCTGCTACAATGGTTCTCATAGAGGAAGCAGAGTTAACGCAAAAACTTACATCTGTGGTACATCTATACAAGGCTGACTTGCTTACCCAGAGAGCATTTGGAGCGAACTTCATTGCCGGTACGTCAAATGGCAGACAGAGCTTCGTTCGACTAGCCCTTTTAACTCGTTGCCGAAGTCTTCCTCAGCAGCAATTGTTCATGCAAGCGAACAACTTTTTGCTAATGTAAAAACGCTGCTTACGATTCTTTGGATTTTGCCTGTGACGAGCTGCTCCTCTAAGCGGAGTAACAGCACATTAAAAGTGACGAAGACACGACTCAGATATTCAATGTCGGATGGTAGACTCGCTGGCCTTGATGCTTATGTCAATTCATCGAGACATTGATGTTTCAGCAGATGAGGTGATATCCAAATTTTTGAGAAAACACAGAAGACGATTGCAAGTGGAAAATATTATGTGTCAATTCACTAAAAAAATGCTAATATCCAGTAAGCTATTCTCAAATGTAATGTGGCAGCCTTATTTATTGAAAGACATCGTAGAACCAGGAACAAAAATTTAAGCACCATTTCGTGCACTAACGACAGGTCTAGCTACCAGATTTGTCGATAAGAAATTTGATTTGTCTTTGTTTCAAAATATATGACATTGTATTTGCAAACCAAATCGGAAGATAGACTGCATGGGTACTCGATCTGGTCATACGTACAGCACGGCAAATACAGCGTCACACGCACACGCTTCCTGCCTACACACAAGCTCTTAGCACATGAGAATGAGGTTTGATCGACTTGATTTCACTCAAATAAAGTTGCCTGTGTTTCTCAGTTTTCTCATTTTAGCGCACTCACACAGTAGGGACACACAGCTACACGCCCACTTTTACGCTAAACGTACAGTATCTTCGCCACGTTGCATTGGTCACACACTCACCAATAGACAGAGGGAAACACAGATGGGGCCAGGGAATCAGATTCTTAGCAGTGCCACTGCATATATTTTTGAACATACTCGTTTGTAATTTTTTTGAACTGGTTGTAATAATCTTGACCATGTGTAGTCAGGTTCTCTATCGTCCTGTATGTATTGCTTATGAATGTGCATCTGTCATGTGTTTGTTTGTATTTTGTGTCCGAATGTCATCAACTTACTCGTATCACCTAGATTTTTTAAAGCTAAATGGGGGAAGAGTGTAGCGTTGTTATATTGTAATGAAATGTGATATACATAAGCTTTTCAATGGGCTCAGATTTGAACTTTGACAATTAAGTTCACAGCAAGTTGTTGGTAAATATTCTGATACTGAAATTGCGTAAAGAAAAAAAAGTAATCTGCTACAATCAAACAACTAGCCTGCAAAATACTGAAAAGGAGGAAATGGTTGCCAGTTTGGTGAGTTGCCTCGTTGATAGATCTCCTTTGAGACCATGATACTGTCCCAATCCAAGCAGACTGTCAGCCTTCAACCACCCTCCATACAAAATAGTCCAATATCTGCTGTAAAGGATATGTGCTAAACTACATTAGCCTATCATGCTTTAAAAATACAACGGGCAAACCATAAATTGACTGATTCGTTGCATTCTTTTCAAAATGCTCGTCAAGTAGGCAGGGCCGTTGAGAGAACAGTCCGGGTCTGGTGCCAACATTGATTCCGGGCTCCCTTTAACAAGGATCTGATAATACGAAGTCAGGAGCGTTAACAAGGGGATTCAGGGGGTACCTTTGGTACCGGGCCCATCTATTTTTAGAGTTGTTGCTAGTGCTTTTCCCCATCAAAGTCTGAAAATTTTTCCACTGGAGGATCGTGACCGAAATTACCTAAAGTGCGAAACAAAAAACATTCATAGACGCAGCGAATAGCAGGCGATGGCCTTTTTTGAGAACAAACTAAAGCACTTGCTGACTTAAATTAATTATTTTCCGACACCTTCAATTAAATTTCCCCACCTAGCGAGGCTGTGTTGCCCCAATTGCTCTCTCAACGGCCCTGCCTAGAGTTACCGGGCTCTATCCAATTACAGTTGCGCCCAAAAGTTTTCAGACCACCTACGTAAAACAGGACTCGCACGTGACAAGCAAAACCAATCCGAGTTAATTATTTTCATATTTTTTTGCATTTGACAGCTGCGCAGGCTCTCTAAAAAGGCCTGGGTACTCTGTACCCCCTTGCCCTCATCCGCTTTGCTACCGCCACTTATGTTGGTTGCGCATAATTCATCACCGTACAAAAACTTCAAGATATAACCTATAAAGTCCGAAACAAAGCGATTTTTTGCATAAAATTTGTCTTGTTTTTATATAGGCAAACACGTACCGGAACTACAGATGAATGTTATCAAAAGATTTTACATAGTGTTGTTTGCTCACCTTGTGGAAAAAATTTTCTAAACGAATGGATACCGGAGTTTCTTTTGCATAAAAATTATAGCAGAGTAATTTCTCTCCATCCAAACTTCTGCCGTTATCAATGGCGTACTTAAAGAGGAGGATAGGTCTAAAGGGCGATGGCCTTCCCAAACGGTATGATAGCAGCTACAATAAAAAGAAAATGATGTTTGCGTCCAATGGGAGACCAAAATGGGCAAAAATTTCGATTTCCATAACGTTAAATTCAAAAAAAGTCTTCAAATTGACCAAATCCTTTGACCCCCAAAAGGTTTGCACATTTTTTTTCAAAGTAGAGCAATCAACTGCAGCAAAATATTTCAAAACCACATAGTGATGAAATAACTTCAGATCAAAACAAATTTTACAGTATATCGGTGGATATTTAGTAATGCGTGCACTACAGATATTTCTCATGTATCAGCACGCCATAACTCACCCGAAGTCAGGAAGTATTCTTGAAAAGTCAAATTTAATTAAAATGCTGAAAAAAAATTGTGAGTTGCTTCTTCTTCTTTCTATGGGCAAGATCTTTCATTTTTGGAGAAGCCTTTTAAATTATAAGCTTTACATTAGCCCTCTTCGCTGGTCCAAAGTTAGACTGGGCCACGGCGACGGGTAGACTGCTTGGCACCGCCACCTGTCTGCCATGGAGACATACTGTTAAGTGTCCTGCCTAATTACATAACAAGCAAGCTTGTGGGCTTGTTCTCCACACAATCCCTTTCGTACTAAGCGCCAAGCAGGAAAGCTGTGAACACAACATTTTAAAGTCTTGACATGACTTGGGTAATTGAACCACAGCTCTACCAACTGTGAAGCGGACGCTCTAACCACTACGCTATCGCGCCGGTGTGAGTCACTTATCCATCCAGATAAAGAGGTTTTGTCATTTTTGTACGACTTGTACATTGAATTCAAGTTTGAATGATTAAAGGATCTGAAAGAAATATCTGTTGGTACCTTATCGGTAACAAATAAAATTAATCTTACCGTCTCAAAACTTGTTGAAGATTTACCAGCGAAACCAGTTGAAACATTGAAGCTGAAGATAACTATATCAACTTAATTGACACATCAAGCTGCTACAAACTACTCCATCAGCAAAAAGCTTTAAACAAGTCATAAAATTTACGTATCAATGATATACCAACCACACAAACATATCTAACAGCCTCCGCAATAAAATACATTTCTGACCAGTACTTCTTATAAGTTTTTTGACAAGTCTCCAAGGATCCTAAATAGGCCTACAGGTTATGAGTCATAGATTTTGCACGGTAAAGTTTAAAACTAAAATTAATTTAAGCAGAACAATTCTACTTTCACATAACTAATTTTTGTAGTTACTAAGTTTACTATGCCACTGTAGCTTGCTATGCTCTAAAACTCCACTAAAAAATTCACCTACTGACCTTGGCTAGAATTGACATCCATTAGACCAGACATTTATTAAAAATCTAAAACTGGGTCCGCGAGACAATTTTCTGGGACCGCGAAGCACCTTCCAAAAAAATCAACACGACGCTCCTGAAGAAAAAAATTTGTGTTAAGTAAAATTTTCAGGCAACTTATTTTTCCAAACCAAACTTAACAAACACAATTTGTCATGAAATGCCACAAGCTACATACACATCTATTATAACACAAGAAGCGATATGACGTCGCATCAATGCAATGGCTTTTTTTATCGTGAGGTCTGCGAGTGAAGGAGAATCTTTGCAAAAAGAATCAAGCTTGTTTTGCAGATGACTCAAAAGTAAAAACCTGGTGGGTGGTGGCAGCAGCGTTGGTTTCAGAGAAAGTTACTGTAATGTGTGATTTTAGTATAATGAATTGTTCATTTTCCTTGAATAAGTTTGCAGAATCTATAAATTAGTAAATTATAAATCCAAAAGTATGTAGAGTTATGGTAGCCTAATTCTATTGGGAACCAAACAGTCACGCTTGCAAAAGTGGGCATTATATAGGATGCAGATTACGAGGAGAGTTCTCGAAAGTTTTTCAGAAATTGGAGTCAGAGTTCAAAAAATTCGGAAGTCAAGGATAAAAGATATTTGAGAAGTCACAAGTCAGAATCAAAGTTTCAAAATTCCAGCAAACCTATCTGAGACAGCAGAAGTCTTAGTCCGAGTTAAAATTAAAAAAAAAATGTCAGGGTCAGAGGCGTCTCGTTTTTCCTTACACCATGCATCCCCGTTTAATATTTTTTGTTTCAAAATTCTGTAACTTTGCTATTAATTTTGAGTACAAAAAGTGAAAATGGCTCAGCCTCGATAAAAATTAAGATACAACGATTCCTATGTTCCATTTGTTTCACTGTAATGAATTCTGTAGAAGAAAAGCTGCAGTGCGTGGTGTGAAGTAAAGTTTTAGCAAGTTCTGCTCTAAAACCTACCAAGCTGAAATCACATTTGGTAACACATATTTTCAAAACAAAGATGCAGATTTTTTTAAACGTCGAGCTGATAGTTTAGTTAGGTCAAGATTTGATAGCACTGATGATTAATGGAAGGAAAATACTGCAGGGTTAAAAGCCTCCTACGAAGTTGCAAAAAAATAGCTATCGCTAAAAAACCCCACACCATCGGAGAACAACTGATCTTGCCTTGTTGCCAAGTTATTGTAGCAAACGTTTTCGGAGAATCTGAAGTTCAAAAGCAGAAGCAAGTGTCTCTGTCAAACGGCTCTGTGAGTAGGAAAATATCTGAGCTATCGGAAAACATTTTGTCACAAGTGGGGTCAAAGATACAGAAGTTAATGTTTGGCTTCTTTGCAATTCAGCTTGATGAAACAACGGATGTTGCAAATTTAGCTGAACTATGTGTTTATGTACGCTACATATTCGAAAGGCATTTGGAGGAAGAATTTTTGTTTTTCAGTCCCCTCGCCGCAAGAACAACTGCTAAAGAAATTTTCAATTTCGTGAACAAGTTTTTCGACGAACACAACCTGAAATGGAAACATGCTATGGGGATTTGCACAGACGGTGCTCCAGCTAGGCTCGGCTGCCATTCCGGTTTTCAGACTTTGGTTAACGAAAAATCTTCTGATGTTGCTGGTACGCATTGCACTATCATCGCCAAGCACTCATGGCAAAAACTTTGTCTGATCAGCTAGAAAATGTCTTTGACAATGTGGTTAAAGCAGTGAACTTCATCAAAGCAAATGAATTCAATTCTCGTTTATTTGCAGAATTGTGCAAGGAAAGTGATTCCGAATTTGTAAGTCTCTTGTTGCACTCTCATGTGAGATGGCTGTCGAAGAGTGAAGTGCTCAAACGAGTTTTTATTTTGCAGCAAGAAATGAAAGATTTTTTGCAAGGCCCAAAACCAGAATTGCACCAGAAATTTTCTGATGATTGTTTTTTGATGTGTTTGCCATTTTTGATGGACATTTTCGAATATGCTGACCTGAAGCTACAAGGAAAGAAGACTAATTTGATTCATTATCAGGAAAAATTGTCGGCATTCAACCTGAAGCTGACCTTGTGGCATTCAAAATTGCAAAACAAAAACTTTGCTCCATTTCCTCATCTTAAAGCTTTTCTTAATGAAAATAAACTTGACGTCAACGAAGGTGTTCTCGAGATCATGAAACGCCACATTTCCATTCTTGGTGAAGAAATTCGGCACTACTTACCTGACTTGGAAGATTTTCAGAAGCATTGTCGTTTTGTAAACAACCCTTTTGGAACGAGTGTTGGAGATCTGCCTTCACAAGATAATTTACTTCAAGAACAGTTTGTTGATTTGGTGAATGATGGAAATGCGAGACGCTTATTTAGTAAAAAGTCTTGCAGTGACTTTTGGATTGAAATGGCACAAACCTACCCTAACATTTCCAAGATGACCTTGAAAGTACTAATTCCATTCCCAACAACATATGAGTGTGAATCTGTATTTTCAGCACTACTTGCCATCAATCCAAAAGCTCGAAACGTGTTGGATGCCATTCACGATATGAGGGTTGCGTTGTCCAAAACGGAACCAAACATAACCGAACTGATAGCACAGAAGCAAGTGTACCCGTCACATTGATACCATAAAGGAAAGAACCAATGTGTTGTTTTGTGTTTATTTGTGTCAATTTTTTAAGGGGACCGTGAGCCATTCATAAAATTGCTCGGGGACAGTTGCGTAATTTAAATTAAAAAATTTGAGAACCACTGCATTAGACCATTTTGAGACTGTCAAAACACCATAGTGACTCCTTTTTCTATTTTCAGAACAAGATGGACCTGGCTGACTAGAACATGATTTTACCAGCAATAATTTAACTACAAGTGACTAGACTTAACTGAAAAACAAAAGTTAACCTGTCAAACCAAACCAGGGACTTCAAACAAAACGGTTCAGTGCTTTGAAGGTTAGTCAGGCGTGATGCTAAATAAAATAAACACGCGTTGGCAATCCCTGTTAGGTTATCCCTGGTTCTCCTTCAGTTAGTAGTTTTGGTAAAGTGGATATTTGGGCACACTTCAACTTTTATTTTAAGGCACATGTTTTCAAACAACAGGTCACGTAGTATATGTGAATGATGAGAACTTACTCAAAACTCATTTAAAGCTTGATTAGAACCTATTCAATTTATTAATTGCAAGAGGAATGAAGAGTTTGGGGACACTGTGAAATGGCCTTATGGTCTTTGAGAAGCAGTCACCCATATCAGTCGTTATGATCAGTGCAAGTCATAGCTTGATCCTAACACATACGCTTTTTAATGCAGATGACAATTCCCTGTAGGCATGCTGCATTCAACATAACTCTCTTGGAGCGCTCACATAGGAATGTTAACTGCAAAATATTTGCATTTCTAGAATAATTCCGAATCTTTTTTAAAGATTCTAGAGTCTTTCCACAATTTCGAATCCTATTTTGTAATTAATAAAATCTACGATTTGTTGACATAAAAAATTATTGAAAAACCAATTTTATATCGAAAACGTAACGGCATATTAATTCTTAAAAAAAGCGAAAGTGATTATTATCCTTCTTTGCGTATCTTCTGTTCCAACAAACAGGCGAATCGTTGGCTTGGCGGCCAAACGAGAGTTGCCAAATACAAATGTATTGTTTATGTGACAATTCTTACAAATTCGGTAGAAATTCTAATAACAATTAGTTAAAATTAGTATGTGTACATTGCAAACATTCCGTAAGTTCCTATCATTCTATACTTTGGATCCGGTTCAAATTTGGAACCGGTTTTAAAGGATTTATCGTTCTGAAATAGACAATGCCATGCTCATCTCACAGCATTTTGAAGAAACGGCTACTCCACAGGTTATCGTGCCTCACTGCTGACACATATAAACGATATGCTAATTCTTTCTCATGCACCTATTAGTAAAGGCACTAAATTTTGCACTTAACAAATTTACTAAATTTTTGCACTTAGCAAACTCAATGATTAATCCGAAATTTACATTTCCAAACAATAAATATTTTTTATCAAAAAAGCAGAATTGTTTCTATCTTCAAAATGTGTGCAAAACTGCACACATTTAGTAATAATTAACCCTCTGTCTACCAAGGGGTCAATTTGACCCCAATCACATTTTTGAAAAGCTCTTGTTGCTAAACCGTTGGCAGCAGCGTTGTGAAAGTTCATGACTTTTATATTGAAGAGGTTTGTTGACCTAAAAATTTTTCTGTGTTGGACATCTTTATCATGAGCTCATAAAAAAAGCAGCATCATATACCAGTGGGGCCAAATTGACCTCAAGCAGCTTTATGAATAAGTGACCCGATAATACATGCAAATCAATAAAAAAGCTTCATCGTTGCACTGCTTTCGTACCATAAATAAAGATTAATTTTTTTGTGTAAAATAAATAAAAGAAAAAGCCTAAATAAATCCCAAAACAAATACAAAAAAGTCAAATACTAAGAAGCAACATGTCAGGATATCTCTTTGGATTTTCTGGCAAGTGACGACAGTGAAGAAGAAGTAAGCAACTCGGATTGGATTTCTACTGATGATGGCGAAGAAGACAGGAAGGAAGAAAGATTCATGTGATTCATCTTCTAAAAAATAAATGGATGACCAACCATGTTTCTCTGCTTCTTCAAACTACTTCGTTTCCGAAACCGAAACATGGCAAACAACACCTTTTGCAGATGATGCTAGTAGGGCAGCTGGGCATAATGTCATTCAACAAGATTTGCAAAATTTCAGTGCTCAGAAATAAGTGATACTTTTACTTTATTTTTGGGATCTTCTTTTCGAAAAACCATATGTCAGTGGACTAATCACGAAGAAGCCATAGTATATGGTAACTCATGAAAACCCGTGAATGATGAAAAATTTAAAGTTTTTCTTGGTGTGGCTATTTTGATTGACGTGAAGTATAAGTCTAATAACGAAAGCGTTACGCAGCTATGAGCGCACTTGATGGCCGGCCCATTTTCGATTACACTTGGAGTAGAGAAAAGCATTTACAAATTTACACGTTCTCCGATTTGACAAATCACAGTCAAGGCAACATCATCAGTCCCCTGACAAGCTGCAACCAATCAGAGAAGTGTTTAAAACTCGGAGCTCTTACTTGCGTGATTCCTACACCTGCGGACTAAGCATGACATTTGAAGAACTGTTGGTATGGTGTAGGTTTAGAGGACGGTGCTCTTTCAAGCATAACGTTCCTTCAAAGCCAGTTAAATACGAAATAAAAATCTGGAAAATTTGGAATCCCACTTGCCCTTACACATGGAAAACGCAAGTATACGTTTGTAAAGATGCTGGATCGGCCCAAAAAACTAAATCAAGGCACAAGAGTTGCTCTTGACTTGGTAGAAGACATTGAAAATTGTAGCCAAAATTTCACTTGTGATAATTTCTTCAAAGTATATCGCTTGCACAAAAAGTTCTTCAAAAGAAGTTCACACCGGTAGGAACAATGAGGAAGAGCAAGCCGGAGCTCCCAAAGTAATTTACAGTGGTCAAATGACGGAATGTGAAGAGCGCAGTCTTCAGTTTTCAACAATACGCAATGATTGCATTGTAGTATCCTAAAAAAATCCGTGCAGTCAATTTGCTTTCAACGATACACAGTCAGCCAAAAATCGAAAGCACTTCCGATCAGAAACCAAGCATTATTCTGTTTTACAACAAAACAAAAGGTGGTGTTGACACTGTAGACAGACGGTGAGGCCATACTCCACCAAACGCATGACTCGAATATGACCATTAGTTTTATTTTACAGTATGATTGATGTCAGTGCAATCAATGCGTTTATCATTTGGTAAGAAATAAATCATGAAAATGGCAACCTCTGCATAAGGCAAAGAAGAAAGTTTTTGATCAGTTTTGGAAAGAACTGTATGGAATTACAGAAGAAGCCCATCCTGTTACACCAATTTCTGCAATCAAAAATGGAAATGTTACTTTTGCTGGAAATGGTGCTTCATTGAATAACAAAGCCCAATGTACTTTGTGTGACCAAAAGAAGAACCAAAATTGTCAATTTTTTTTGTTCTAGATGTGGCAAACATATCTGTCCTAAACGTTCGGATATTGTCTGCATTAACTGCGATTAGTTTGATATTACTATTGTTATTGTTTTTATTTTCGTTTGTGTTTATTTGCAAGTGTGTTCAAGGTTTGTATTATTTGTGTTTATTTGTAAGTGTTTTTGAGGTTTATGTTATTATTTCTGTTTATTTGCAAGTGGTTTGGTGGTTTGTGTAGAGGGATGTTTATGTCAGACGCATAAGTGAAATCAGTAGGCTACGCTGCAGGATTATTGTCACAGAGTACTGTTAGTTTCGTCTTTCATCGCTGTTCTTTTTTGTGTACCATGAAGATACTAATTAATGGATATGGATTAAACAATATTGCCATTTAAATCAACCTTGTAACTAACTGCAAAACTTGTGTTCGCTTGGTGCAGCAGCAACTTGTACAACTGTAGTTTTCACTTTTGTTGGTTTTAAAAGTATAATTATTCATCAATTTCTTTGTTTATTACGTGCTAAGTAAGAAGAAGTTAAAAAAAATACAACAAAAGCAACTCCAAAATAAGAACCATGACTGGGGTCAATTTGACCCCACTGGTACAAAATGCTCATTTTTTTGATGGTAGACAGAGGGTTAAAAAGAACAAAATTGCACCCAAATGTGCAAATTCTAAACTTTAAAAGAGAATACAAATCAAATAATTTAGCGTTGAAAACGATTGTAGCATGATTCAATATGGTTTCGGTCGGAATCAAGAATCACATATTTTAAGCTTGTGGTGCGAATAGCTGCAGCAGCGGAAACCAATTGTGGTTGCTTGATTTTGCACAACACATGGGACAAAGGCACCCAGCAAAGATCTTGATGCGAAGGCCAATAAAAATATTTGTATGGTCCATGAGGGTGAAGAAAGTTGATACGGATTTCGTTATTCAGAAAATCAATTTCAACCGCAAGTCCAATCCACAAGTCGGAATCATAGACACAGAAAATATAGCTCATCAATGGAATATCTGCCGCATTCAAAGATGATTCTTGACACAGAAAATTTTGAATTCCACAAAAACTTGAATCATTTGACACTCGTTTAAATTTCAGTTTCCCAATTCCATCAGATTCAAAATGATGAAATGATCGTGTGCCTGGCCCAGTGCTAGCAAAAGCATACCTTCTCTGTAAATGATCTCGAGCATGTTGAAGAGCTTCCTTGGAAATTAAAAAAAAGTTAACGTTTCCAGTTTGGTTAGAACAAGATTTATAAGCTGCTTCTGTTGAGAGAATTTGATTAGCAGTGGGTCGCTTTAAACTTGCTTGAGCGAGTGCTCGTTTTACCATTTCTCCAACACCATCACATGGAGACTTGCCGCGACTCGACACAAAAAATGCATTCAAACTAATGCATTCAAATTAAAATCTTGAACGTGATATGTCAAATTCAAAAATTTTTGTAATTTGTATATTGACCGTTGCATCCATTACAGAAATATTCCAAGCGTTTAATCAAAGGAAAGTTTTCCTTCATGTGACTTGTGAGCAATTGCTGGGCAGCGTATGCAAAAGCAGTGTCATGATTAAGGTCTTCAGACAAAAATAGAAGCTTATCACTTTTAGTGATTGATCAACATCCCTGACATCCACCACCACTGGATGCAGAGTGCATTGGTCTTTGTTCCAATGAAATCCGTGAACTTCATCTTGCACAACAAAAGAATAGTTTTCGGAAAAATCAACCAGAATGATTGCAGTATCGAAATGAATTGATTCTTTTCTGTTTTTCAAATATTGAACCTGGCTTTTAGAAAATAAAAGAATGAGAAGTTAATTTGTCCAGTTGAGATGCAGCAAATTCAATAAATTCATCTGTCGGAAGTGTTAGTGTATTCAGAGTTGTTCTGTCAGTAGATTGCCATTGTTTGAATATTACTTCAAAGGTTTGCTCCAAGCAGTCCAGTTGTTCCAGTTTAGAGACCAATGCTGATTTTCGAGGGCATCGATGAACCATGCAGTTTTCATCACTTATATCACAAACAATTGCTTTCATCCTTTCTTTGTAATCCAATTAACAAGCAGTAGCCACCAGTTTAGCATTTTTGTGAATTTTGCAAACACAAATTGCATCACTGCCAGATGAATCTGCATGAATTGTACAACAAAAATCACACAAATTTTTCTCAGAGTGCACATCACGTTCAGCATCATCATATTGGAGTTCAACCAGTTCCTCTTACTTACCTATCCCAGCTTGCAGCACCTGGGGATTCGCAGTAAAATGATTCTTAAGACACATAAGTTCATCTTCACCAAGTTTTCGAAAATAACCATCAATTTCTTCTTCCAGTTTTATAAAATGCACAGTGATCAATTTTGTGCAGTTTCCATTTTTCAATTGAGGGTTTTGATGTAGAATTTCTGTCACAGCGCTAAACCAGTGGTGTGCTAAACATAGACAAGGTATCAGGCTGAATATTTCCCCTCCTTAGCCGATGTTTTGCAAGAAATACTTTGATTTTAGTTATAACCCGCAAACTGTTACCTCTTTTCCTAGAATATTCTGGTTTAGCAAATCCGAAACATCAAAAATATCAACAAGATAAGCAAAGTTCTGGACAAAAAAGAATTTCTCAAAAGAAATGACAAAATTTTCACACCAGTTCACACAGTTGGATTGTAGAAAAAATTGCATCATTTCACCGCGAACCTCGTAGACACATTTTGTGACATTTCCCCGGGAAAGCCAACACGCATTGGCATGAAAAAAGAAGTAGGCTGCACAGCAATTGGCATCAAAATCTGCATAGGAGTTTAGATAACCGGCTGTTCAATGCTCTTTCTTTTACATGGTTAACACTCTCAGCCACCAGTGATAACACGCTGGATAGCTTAGCAGGAAGGACTTTGCAAGACAATACAAACTGATGAATCATGCAATGCATAAATGTCACCGAAGTCTAGTCTACATAGTCTACGAACAATAAAGAAAAGAGCCAAATATGATGCTCTGATAGTGATCAACTGTCGCAATTTTTTCTTTCGCAGTAGTTTTTTTCTTAGAGGGAACTTACCTCTTGCAAATTGCAAACGTGTCACTGGGGATATATGTACTCTCAGTTGGGAACCTTTGATTGACAGACTGCGCGGTGGTCCAGTCGCGTAAGCAGCGGGGTTTGCGACTTCTGCTAATCGTGACTTTGTTGGCAAAGTAACATTTTGGTTGCCCAGGCTACAGTAAAATTAGCTTGTCTCGGCTTTGTTTGTTCAATAAAATTTGTGGATAATTAACTTTAACATTAAGACATTGAAAGCAGAGACTTCTGGTAATGTAGCCTAGAAAAATCTCATACTTGTACAAAGCCCAGGATTCTGAACCATCTATTTGACCGGGCCGAAAAGAACTGCATTATCTTGGGCTTTTGGTCCATACTTTTAGTGACTTAAAATGCGGATCAAAAACCGGCGACTTTTGGGCATGTAGATCGACTAATTAATGCCTTTAGGTATATGAAATGTCGCCAGTTTGTCAAAGTACCAAGAAAATACTATTCTACTCCTAAGAGGGCTTAAGGCATTAAACCTAAGCTACTTTTATGGTTTTGACCAGCATTTTTAATGAAAATTTCAAGTGGTATGAAAACGTTCCATGACCGAGACACCAACAGTACTCTTTTAGTTGGAGTTAGGTTCGTGTGGCTGACAAAAGCAGAATTAGCAACAAGAAAGAAAATCGCTTAAGACTTTTAAAAAAAAAATTAATGATAACATGATGTCAAAAAAATCTGACTTTGAACATCATGGCAATCATAGAAGAGTAGACTACTTAAATATAAACTCAGCTTTGCACCTAGTTCCAACTAGATTAAAAAAACTGAAGAGAATAAAAATCTTAACTTTCTCACGCACGTTAGAAGTGTAGAATGGGACGGCGCATTGTCAGATAATATCATTTTTGATAATTCCGTAAACAAGCTACGAGCAAAACTAAAGATTGCGAAATTCAACCGACGTGGTAAAGATTTCTTGCATAAAAAGTTAGCAAATTATACGGAAGGAACTGAAACAAAATTGCTTTTAATTGAAAAAATCGTAAAATCAGATTATACGCAGAAAAATAATTTGAATAAACCAGAACGAAAGGCCGTTAAAAAGGTTAGAAGAGCTGTAAAGAAGAAACAAATTGTTGTGTGCAAATCCCACAAGGGTGTTAAGATTGTTTTCGTTAAATATTATGATAATGACACTATTGAAAAGGAATTGAGAAATTTTTCTCAGTTAATGAAATTGTGGAAGCAATGCAAAGGATAAAATTAGGAAAGGTAACTGGACCATCTGAAGTAAGTGATGAGATAGTTGCAAGTGGTGAAATCGGGGTGAAAGTAATGGTGGAACTGGGCCAGCTTGTGTTGGGTAGTGGAGGAATGCCTGATGAGTGGAAAACTGGTGTGATTGTGCCTATCTTTAAAGGAAAGGGTAATGTGATGAGCTGTGGATCATACAGAGGAGTGAAACTGTTAGAACATGCCATGAAAATTGTTGAAAGGGTATTAGAAAGGCGAATACAAACACTAGTCAATTTGAATAAAATGCAGTTTGGATTTATGCCAGGAAAAGGAACAGTGGATGCGATATTCATTGTGAGAAGAACCCTTACTGTCATATGTGAAGCAATCTTGTCTTAATTTTACCCAAAAGTCTGCTCAAGCTACTGAAATTTTCTTCCGAGAAAGTGTGAAACTAACAACTAACGGTAAAAGTTTTGATTGGAATTGTGTCAAATTTGATATTATTTCTTTCACCAAGCTCTTCTGGAAGCAAACTCACAACATCACTGCATGTGATTTTTCTCCAGCAAACCTGATAATCTAGAAAACTGTTGGTTATTTTCCTCTAAAACTAACGACTAGCGGCAATAAACGTAAATGTTTGATTGAGATATCTGTATGATTAAGAAAAACTGTTGGTTATTTTCTTCTAAAAAAGGTCTAAAACTAACGACTAGCGGTAATAAATGTAAATGTTTTCATCGAAATACCTCTATGATCTAGAAAAACTGTTAATTGTAAGTTATTTTCTTTTGTAAGTTTACAACTAGTGATAAACAAGCAGATTTTTCCCGTTGCCATTCAACATCTGTCTATCATCATACTGGTAGCTATTATGAAATCTACACTCCCCCAAGATTGTATCTACGGCTAGTTCTTTTGAAATCTATACTCCTCCAAGATTGTATCTGCCGCTAGTTCTTTTGAAATCTATACTCCTCCAAGATTGTATCTGCTGCTAGTTCTTTTGAAATCTATACTCCTCCAAGATTGTATCTGCTGCTAGTTCTTTTGAAATCTATACTTTTCCAAGATTGTATCTGCCGCTAGTTCTTTTGAAATCTATACTCCTCCAAGATTGTATCTGCCGCTAGTTCTTTTGAAATCTATACTTTTCCAAGATTGTATCTGCCGCTAGTTCTCCTGAAATCTATACTCCTCCAAGATTGTATCTGCTGCTAGTTCTTTTGAAATCTATACTCCTCCAAGATTGTATCTGCCGCTAGTTCTTTTGAAATCTATACTCCTCCAAGATTGTATCTGCCGCTAGTTCTTCTGAAATCTATACTCCTCCAAGATTGTATCTGCCGCTAGTTTTTCTGAAATCTATACTCCTCCAAGATTGTATCTGCCGCTAGTTCTTCTGAAATCTATACTCCTCCAAGATTGTATCTGCCGCTAGTTCTTCTGAAATCTATACTCCTCCAAGATTGTGTCTGCCGCTAGTTCTTCTGAAATCTATACTCCTCCAAGATTGTATCTGCCGCTAGTTCTTCTGAAATCTATACTCCTCCAAGATTGTGTCTGCCGCTAGTTCTTCTGAAATCTATACTCCTCCAAGATTGTGTCTGCCGCTAGTTCTTCTGAAATCTATACTCCTCCAAGATTGTATCTGCCGCTAGTTCTTTTGAAATCTATACTCCTCCAAGATTGTATCTGCCGCTAGTTCTAAAATTTATACCTCTCCACGATTGTATCTGCCGCTAGTTCAGAACTACTGGTTGTACTAAAGTCATTAAATTATTTTCTTCTGCATGTTTTCAGCTAATGATAAACATGCAAACTTTTCCCTCAAACATCTGTATTTCATCACACTGGCAACTCTTATGAAGTTTATACTGCATTTTAAAAATTTTCTTCCTCCAAGATTTTATTGTAATAAAACTGAATCCATTGCTTGCATAGCTTTACTGGAATGGATGTAAATTAATTCTAACCAACTGCAAAACTTAAATCACGATAACGAGTAAACGAAAATATCTCCAATAAATGCATCTAGAAGAGCAAAGATGCAACATTCTAGGGAAGTGGTCTTCAACCGGGGTTCCGCCAGTACAGTCCAGGGGTTCCGCGACGTTACGAGTAAATTTTTACTGACTACCGTACTAGCTTTTTTTGAAAGATTTAAGAATTTTAAGTATTTTAAATTGTATCGAAATTTATCGTCACAAGGCAAGGCCACCTAATCTAGATAAAGCTTTTTAAGTTTTCTATTTTCGTACAGCCGATTTATGATGTCATAATACTTCGTCAAATTGTCAATTTCAAAAAATAAGTCTGCTTTGCTGGTAGGCTACTACTTTAAGTTAAAAATGTAGCATGAAAACAGTAGGAGTTTAGATCACTGCAGTAGGGAGCAGCTGTCAGGTTTCAGCCTTCGTGAGAATAAACTTTTTAATATTTAGGCAGGCCTGAAGAACCAGACTAGTATATTTTCTTACGTGAAGGGAAATAGTACCAACAGCAAAAGTGTGGACTGTACTGGACAGTGTTGTTCTAATGTACAAGAGGCACCTCCATCCAAGCGGACCAAATGTGATAAAACTGTTAAAGTTAGAAAATGGGACGAAACATATTTAAAATACGGATTCTTTTTGCCGGATGACCAAATTCTGAATGCAGCTCCTCAGCCCGAATGTCTGATTTGCTCTAACAGACTCTCTAATTCTGCCCTGGTTCCGGCTAAATTACAAAGGCATTTAGAAGCCAATCATCCAGCGTACGAGACAAAGACTATCTCTTACTTTAAACATATGAAAAGCAGCGTACGCAAGCAAAAAGATTCTTTCTTAGGAGCAGTTAAAACGGATCAAGATTTGCTGTTAACTTCCTATCGACTGTCGCATTACATTCTTAAAACAAAGAAACCGTTTACTTTGGGCGAGGAAGTTATCAAACCAGCATTGCAAATTGTGGCAGAACAGCTCCTTGACAAGAAAACTGAAATCAAGTTTCAAAACATACCTCTTTCTGATACCACTGTAAGCAGAAGGGGATTTCATATGGCTGAAGATTTGTTGGAACAACTTTTGTATAAAATCGGAAAAGTTCCATGTTATGGACTGCAACTGGATGAATCAACGGATGTAGGTGGTAGAGCACAGCTGCTTGTGTTTATTAGATTTCCTGATGCTGATTCATATAATATTGTTGATGAATATTTGTGTTGCTTGGATTTGGAAGTGAAAACAACCGCTGAACAAGTGTTTAATAAACTCAACGAATTTATGACAGAAAAACAAATACCATGGGATAAGTGTTGTTCTCTAACTACAGATGGAGCAGCTGTGATGACTGGACGCTTCTCGGGAGTTGGTGCTCGTGTCAAGGCAGTTGCTAAAAACTGTGTATTAAAACATTGTATTATTCATCGTGAAGCTCTTGCTGTAAAACCGCTTAGCTCTGATAAGCAGAGGAAGACGGAACTAGAAAGTGTTTTGGATATAGTTGTGAAGACTGTTAATTACATAAAATGTGGAGGTAAAGGCAAATCTGCACGAGTTTTTCAAAAACTGTGTGAAGAAATGGATTCTGATAATGTCACTCTTCTGCTCCACACTGAGGTGCGGTGGCTTTCTCGTGGCAAAGTTTTGACTCGTCTGTTCAAATTAAGACGAGAAATATCAGTTTTTCTTGCAGAGAAAAATCATGAATATGCAACGAACTTCCTTGACCATGAATGGGTCTCCAAATTGGCATATCTGACTTCAATATTTGATGTATTATCCATTCTCAACACCAGTCTTCAAGGAAAAAATTTGGATATATTTTCCCAAGTTGGAAAAATTGATGCATTTAAAAGAAAAATGGACTACTGGACTAATAAAGTTTCAAAAAATGCTTTTTCTTCTTTTCGGTTTTTGAATGAATTTCTGAGCGAGGACTCCAAGATAGAGGATACATCTGAAATAAAAGAATTGGTGTTGGAACATTTGAAGCTATTACAGAAAAATTTCAGCCGGTATTTTCCTGAAGAAGAATCTGAGGCTTTTCGTTTGCTGAAGTGGGTAGTTAATCCTTTTATTTTCACTTCGCCACAGCAAGAAGAACTTCTGGATATTTGTAATGATATTCATTTGGAGGAAATCTTTGAGAAAAATGGAAATGAATATTTTTGGATTTTTCTGTACAAAGAGGAAACAGCAATTGCAAAGGAAGCATTGAAACTTCTGTGTCAGTTTCCCAATACCTATTTGTGTGAAACAGCATTTTCTGTTTTAACAACTATTAAGAATAAGCACAGAAGTTGTTTGAAGAGTGTGGATATGTGTATGAGGAATGCATTGAGCAACGAGCAGCCACGATTTAAGAAGATTGCAAAAGAAATTCAGCAACAACCGAGTCATTAAAATTTATTGCTTATTTACTTCTGTATTAACTATTTGTTTGTTGAAGTGTCTGTTTAATAGCGAATGTTTGATTTTTAGATGGAATTTGTGTTTTTTTAATTTTTGTTAAGGGGGTTCCATTGCAACGCGAAAGTAAATCAGGGGTTCCACGATATCAAAAAGGTTGAAGAGCACTGTTCTAGGGGATCAAAAGGAGAAATCGATCAGAGGCTATATGATTTTATAGTTACAACTTTCAAGAAACAATGTGAACGACTACGTGCGACTGTTGCTTCCGCTCGCAAAGAAGTTTGTTTATGATATAGCACCAAAGGCTTCTATCTTCAGTCACGACGTAAAAGTTAATGGTTCCGTTTTACAACAGTTGCGCTTATAGTAGGACAAAAGATCGTTTACGAGCTGAAAACCAAAGTGAAATTAATTGGAGAACTTTTGAAGTGGGGATATTCTGAAGCGAGGGTACAACATCAAATCAAGTCATTTTCAAAAATAAATACAAAAAGAAATAAAATCACAAACACATAATATCATTCCTAAAAAGAACTCAAACAAATAAAATCATTTCCAAAAACAAATAAAATCACAAAACAAATAAAACCATTCCTGAAAACAAATAAAATCATTTCCAAAAAACACAAACAAATAAAACCATTCCTAAAAAGAACTCAAACAAGTAAAACATTTTCTTTCAATTGCCAAGTTCAAACAATGTTGCAACAAGTTCATGCTAGTCAAATATACTCCCAAGTTCATGTACAAGATCGTACACGTTCAACGGAAATGACGTACTTATCAGGTTGTGCACGTTCAACGGAAATGACGTAGTGCGCCACAAAAAAGGGCTCGAAAAGGTAATTACACGCTACTTACGGTGTGGAAACTACTCCGAAAATCAAAAACTGTCTCCTTAAAACCTTTAAAGACAAAAAGTTGGATCTGACTTTTTGAATCATCAGCACCGAGGAATTTTGTTCCACTTTGAAATTTCGTGACGTAGAACACAAAATTGACGCTCTTACTGTTTCGACGTCACCAAAAATAAATCGGCCTAGAGGTGCTACGAGAAGAGGCCGATCAATAAGACAACCATTGCGTTTTTGTAATTAATTACATAAAAGCGGAAATGCACAATTGTTATTTATCCCAACTCAACCCCACCATTTTGCCGTTTGCTTACACCATCGCCACTGCCAGTATTGCCGTTTGTCACTTTTATTCGCTTATCTCCTCACTTTGCTTAACTTTGTTGTATATAACTGCATTTCATGTTTGTGATTCGCCTTTGCTGTTTAGCTATAATTGGGAATTAGTTGGCAACATTTCCTTTGTTTTTATCAGTAACCCGGATTTAGTGCGGTACAATTATCAGCAAGCTCTAGTAGTTAATTTGAAATTGGGTAATTTGGTTTAAGTAGTCTTTTTAAGCTGAATTAGGTATTTAGTTGTACAGTTGATGCATCAGTCAGTCTTTCCTCTATGTGATTGCTAGCTTTAACTAAATTTTTGGATAGTTTTAACTGCTTACAATCTGTTACTTGTATTGCATGCTACCGTAATTTTCTATTTGAATACGATTGTGATAATGTAATGGTGTTGTAATGTAAGGCTGTAGTGAAGTTGGAAAGGATAAATACCGCTAAAGGTTTCTATGCCAAGAAAAGTCCGCGCATTCCTGAGCTGCACAGAAATACTTACAGTTGCGTTTTTTTTACAAAAAACTTCTCCAAGTCTACTGCGACTAATCGTCTATTTTTAAAAAGCCAGTCATATCATCCTCTTCATGTATTAAATTAATTGTTTATTCCGAAGCTACAAGAATGAGGCGACTAAATGAATCAAACGACGAATACCTTCACGTCTACAACTTACAGCCAAATGCTTAAAGTTATTTAAACATTTGCTTTGAGTTGTTAGACATTTTGTCCGATTCAAAAAGTCAAATTTTAACTTGGAATCAGTTGACAAGATCTTGAAACTAGTTACTGCTTGGCAAAACCAATTTAGTCCTCAAAGTTCTGCCAGTAGCAACTGTTAAATCGAAAAAACTTGTTTGGGCCACCCCTATTACTAAATTCACTTCATTGGACAAAACAGAACACAAGCTCATTCCTTCTGCTTTTGTAGTTTATGAAAATCCTTCTACTTTCCCACAAATGTTTACAAATTATTGATATATTTTGCACGCAACACCATCATAGACGATGATCGTAATTGTTTTTCCGGACCATGCAAAAAATGCTTATTATGCGGTAATTGGCTTGACAAGAAACTTGGCTTGACATTGAAACTTGGCTTAACATTATAACTTGGCTTGACAAGAAACGCAGAGACCGATGGTCGGAGGCATTCCGAAACATCGACTTTTCACACTCAAGCAGAAAAGCATGGAACACAATTAACAACCTTACTGGCAGGTCGCGACACAGTCCCCGTAACTGTCCCGTTTCAGCTAACGCCATTGCTGCTCAGCTGTTAAGAAACGGGAAATACGAGGGTGTTGATCGTGAGTCGTCTCGACTCATTTCTCAAGAAGTGTCTGACCGTTGGAGGGCTTTGATACCATCTCCAGTGAATCTCTCTGGCGACTTCTCGTCCAGAAAATTCGCTGCCGCTCTCCAACACGTTAAGCCAGGGAAAGCTCCGGGCCCTGAATCTATTTGTCCGGAGCTTATAATCCATGCTGGAACTGCTTTGAAGTCCTGGTTACGTGGCTTCCTCTCTTCCTGCTTGCGCCAACTCAAAATTCCCAAAGTCTGGAGAAGAGCACTTGTAGTTGCGATCCCAAAGCCAAAGAAACCTGTAGAGGACCCAAAGAGCTATCGTCCCATCTCCTTGCTCTGTGTCCCCTACAAGATCCTTGAACGACTGATCTACGCTCGTATTGAACCTATTGTCGACCCCTGCTCCCAGGCGAGGAGGCTGGGTTTCGACATGGTAAATCGACAGTGGATCAAGTTGGCTTACTAACACAAAACATCGAGGATTCTTTCGTGGCAAAAAAGAAGGCCGGTGCTGTGTTTGTAGATCTGACAGCTGCATATGACACTGTCTGGCATCGTGGCCTCACCTGCAAGCTGCTGAGACTTCTCCCGGATAAGCACATAGTTCGTATGATCATGGAACTTGTCCGGAATAGAAGTTTCACCCTTACTACCGGTGACAGCAAGCGAAGCAGGTTGTGACGTCTGAAAAACGGCATTCCACAGGGATCGGTCTTGGCACCTCTTCTTTTCAATATCTATGTGTACGATCTTCCTTCAACGGTCTCCAGAAGGTATGCTTATGCCGATGATTTGGCACTGTTATACTCTTCTGATGACTGGAAGGACCTGGTGGGGGTCTTAAGCCAAGACATGACTACAATTTCAACATATCTCCAGACTTGGAGGCTACAGCTCAGCCACACTAAAACGGTGACGACGGCCTTTCCCCTGAACAACAGAGAGGCCAAACGTGAGCTTAATGTCTACAACAATGGCAAACGCCTGCCATTCTGTTCAGTCCCTACCTATCTTGGAGTTAAACTGGACAGATCACTCACGTTTCGTCACCATCTTGAGGCGTTGCGCAAAAAACTAACAACGCGCGTTGCTCTGATGAGACGACTTGCAGGCTCAGGTTGGGGCGCTGGAGCTAAAACACTGCGTACAGCCGCCCTATCTCTGGTCTACTCTACTGCGGAGTACTGTGCACCAGTTTGGTGTCGCAGTGCACACACTCACCTCATCGATAGTGTTCTCAACGACGCATTGCGCATTGTCACTGGATGTCTGCGTCCAACTCGAACAGACTATCTACCCGTCCTCGCAGGTATCCAGCCGGCTGAGCTTCGCCGATTAGGAGCAACGCTCTCCCTGGTATATCGTGGCAGTTTGGACCCTGGCCATTATCTCTATGAATTATTGGCTGGGTCTCCAGACGGCCACAGAGAGAGACTAAAATCTAGAGGCCCCTTTGTGCCCGCTGCACTGAAGTTACTGCAAGATCTAACTGAATTGGATATTCGTGCAGCTCAATGGACAGACTTTAAATGGAGCACGGAATACTCGGAGGGTTCATCTGATCTCCGTGCTTTCATTTCTAGGACAAGCACTAGGCCAATTGGGATGGGCCTGCCCAGATCATCATGGGTCAGGCTCAACCGGTTGCGGGCTGGTGTTAGGTGTTTTCAGTCGTTCATGCACAAATGGGGCCTTGCTCCTACATCGAATTGCGAGTGTGGCGCTGCAGAACAAACCGCAGAACACATCATTCTGACATGCCCCGTACATCGGGCACCTACAGGAATACGTGGACTGACGGTTTTGGATGTTGACACACGATGCTGGCTGAGTACAATCACTGCCAGCATCTGAAAATGTGGATCCCTTCCAAAAGAAGAAGAAGAAGATTATGCGGTAAGCACAGTAATATCTCAAATATGGTCAAACCAACTAGTTTCATCACTATTAAAAACGACAAAAATTATTCCTCACTTAACGTCTTTCCTGTGCTAATTACGGAATATACTCAGCGCAATGTAAACGATGTCATCAAAGTTACGTAGGTCAAACTAAAAACAAATTTTTAATCAGATGGTCGAATAACCATACACTTTGGAAAAGTAGAAACACACAAAACCACTCTGATAAAACTGCTCTCCTAATTCATTTTCACAATCTCCACAAAAACTTCATCAGTTATCACCCAGACATTTCTGAATGATACCACGTTATATTTTTGCATAAACGTAGCAAAAATCATAATCTTGATACCGAGAAAAGCAAATGTATCAGCCTACTTAAAGCTACGAAAAATATAAATAGAACTTCACCTCCAAATTTTTTTCGACATCATTTTGTATTCTACTGATTCGTAATTATTTTTCCATTTTACGTTTTATTTTTGTTACAGTGGTTTCTTCACCTGAATAAACTGTTTTTTATGTCTGCAGTATTTCATTATTACGTAATCTGATTAAATTATTGGTGGTGCCTTGTTACAATTGTTATCGTATGCATTACTTTAGCAATCTATCAATTTTTCAGTTACGTAGCAGCTCTGGTTGGACAACTTTATATTTTTGCAATGCCAGTTTTCATCGTTTTTATCAGCTTTGGATGTGCAGTATGCTCTTATTAGAGTTAGTTCTTATATTGTTAGAGTTAGTTTTGTGAGCCTGTCCGTTCAATTTCACCTAAGTAATTACTTATTATTGTGGTTGCTTTGCAGAGCACTGATGATGCTTTTTTTAGTGAAGTCGATATGTTTTTAATAAAGTGTGAGAAATACTGTTGACTGATTCCAGTTACAGTTACAGTTACAGTTACTTTAGTCAGCCTAACTAGTTAGAGTTATAATTTTGAAAGGAATGTAACTTTCAAAAGTCATAAAACAATATTGCACAGCAACACCAAACCACTGTTTATTTTGATAATTTATTAAGATATTTTCTTACACTCTAAGCTGAACATTTTCGGCTTACATCAAGCCCTTGCCAAAACCCCAATAATATCAAATATTTGAACTTATTTATGATGTAGAACTAAAACTATAAACATTAATTTATGCTTAGGCCTTACTCTATCTCTGCAAGTCAGATTCTAAATAGAAATTTAGGTCACAACAACATATTGGCTACCAATAGCGAAATATTGGCTATCGTTACCGGTAACGAAATACTATGAAATGTGACCAATAAGAATATATAGTATTTCGTTACCGGTATATATTGTTGTGACCTCAAATTTCTATTTATAGTCTGTCTTGCTGAGGCAGAGTAAGGCCTAAGCATGCAATAATAATTAAAGTTTTGGTTCTACTTTATAACTAAATTCTGATATTTGATATTATAGATTCTTTGACAAGAGCTTGATGTAAGCCGAAAAAGTTCAGCTTAGAGTGTGTGAAAATAAATTATCAAAAGTGAAAAGCGGTTTAGCGTTGCTATGCAGTATCGTTTATGTTTATATGGAGATACATATTGCTGGAAAGCAAATTTCCCAAGCTTTCAAACAACACCAATCGCTAGTACTTTATTTTAATCTTTTTATATTAAACTGACCTGATTTTATTCAGATATCACTTTTTGGTGGGGGTAAAATGTTATTACGGGTGTCAAAGTTCAATTTTTGTAGTATAAAAACAAATAGCAAAGATGCAAGTCATATATTATCAAAGTTACCTTGAAGTTTTTAACTAATGTTGAAAATCGGTTGAGAAATGAGATGACAAATCATTTTTTAAATAAATTAATTTTATAAAAGTTTTGCAGTTTTAGAAAAAATCATTATATGATGAACTCTGATAACGAGAAACTGTGTTGATCGTAACAGACAGCATTATGACATCGCTAAGTGAATTGAAGCGTGCAGAAAAAAAGCAAAGAAACATGCTTAGAAGGCTTAAAAAAGACATCTCATATTGCATCGCCAATTGAATTTTATTTGTTGCATAGTTTGTTTTTATCGGGACACTTTGCTAAGATCTCTCCCAAAAGCGTTCACGAAGTCTTTTATGACACTAAACCTGGAGCGGTGATCAATCGCGCCAAGTTTGATTCTGTACACACACACACACACACACACACACACACACACACAAAAATCTAATTTGTTTTTGATCTGCTTCTGCCATAGTAAAATTCCACTCTTCTGAGATTGTATCTTATCTTTCCTGTTTTCATTCGTTTTACAACTGGTTTTTATCATTTTGCGCCAGTTTAAGTTTAAAATGTGGCAATAATTACCAGAGTTTATTAACAGCAGTTTTGTAAATATACAATTGATTATGTCTGTTAGAAGAATATAATAACAAAAGTACGTTCAGAACTCATTTGATAGAATGTGAGAATCATATGCACCGCACGAAGTTGATGTGCGACGCTCTTGAGAAATTAATGCGCCAGGATGACGTGACGCAGAGTTTGAGAACCATTGGTATAGACAGCATATTTTTTTGATGTCAGCAAAACACTGGCTACAAATTGAAGATACTATCAGTTTATTGGGGATTTGAGTTAAACTGAGCAATTACCAGCTGATTTAAAAATGCTTCACAGCCTCCATTTGTGGTTATTAACTTTTTATCCTCTTTCAAAATTTCATCAACTAGATTTACCCCAAAACGCTCAATTTTTCAAGTTGATAACCTTTTTTTGATAAATAATTTTTGGAAGAAAAGTTTTTTCGCAATTTATAAATTAATGACTTTTTTTCTGCCCACAGTTTGCCAATGTTACAGTAGACTAAAGAAATATACTTACAATAAGGACGAAATTTACCTCGGGTAAAGAAGTACTGGTCTATGTCTTACAGCAATAATTTCAGGTGATTTGCAACTACAATTGAGGCAACCAAAATTTTCCTTCAATTTTCTCGCATTTCCTCCGGTCAACGCTGCTGTGTCAACCTAGCTAAAATAGATTTTGCCAGGAAGATTATTAGCCATATGTTTATACTAATTGCATTCTTACTGTAGTATGGTCATGGTAGTACTTTTTGAACATCTTAATTAAATACAAGCCACAAACTGGAACTGATAAACTAAGTTTCTTACTGCTTCTATTGAAGTGATTTCTGATTAAACTCTAAATTGTTTCAGATACGACCATAAACGGTATTGTTTGATTTGCAGTACTATTTTACGGATTATAATGAGGTCACTCACTCACTTTAATAATCCGGTTACTCACTTACAAAAAGCAGCTATACCATCAGCAATGGCGTCCAGCCAGGTGGTCGAGTGGTACTTGCCAAAGATAGAAGGTCTACCCCTTAAAGGTTCGGTTTCCTGCTGGTCGGATACGCATCATTGAAGAGCCCCAATGATGGCAAAACCGGTCTGCTGCTCCTTATTGTTCGTGTGTGACTACTTAATTTCACGGATTATGATACCCAGAAAAGAGTTAAGCTAGCTTAATTATGTGTCTTAAATCGCAATCGTCTTTACACTGTTACAGGTGATATCTCCTTATTTGATTTACCTACGTTGGCTACAATGTGAAAAGTGAGATAACGACAGCTTGTGCACAAACATGTGTTCAACAGAATTTATGACGTAACTCTCAGCGATAATCTAACGTCAGCCACAAATAGACGCGAATGTTTTATTGAATCAGTTAGTAGCGAAGCAGCCGCTTTAACACCAGCGCTCGAGTGCCCTATGAAAATAATCATTGCAGTCGATCTATAAAAGGATATTAAACGATGAACGGTGAAAATAATTTGTAATGGCGTGCCAAATCAATTCATCAAAAAAGAAAGAAAATCAAGAACGAGTATTTTGACTTCAGGGGCAATTTGATTATGACCATTACAAAAATACCTGGTGTAATTCGCCCTCCTAAAATTTGAAAGTTGGGAAAAAATGTGGGAAAATTGCAAATTAGCAAAAAATGCCTGTATAAAACTTCATCTCTAAAAAAGTCTTCACCTGGCTACAGCCCCTTTCCTCTTTTATACAAAACAAAGTGTTACGTCTATGCATGGTCGAACAGATCGGAGTGTTGTTTACAGAGATAATAATCTTGCATTCGAACCTTACCATTGCTAGTTGTTGTGTGCTTAAAGAGGACTTCACGGCAATTTTTCCTGCTTGTCGCTGAATCACCCTGTGCCAACCATGGTGTCGGCATTCGAAGACAAGGGGTCCATGGCTTTTCTCGAATTAAAAAAGTCAAAATTGTCTATGTTGAATGCACTTATATGGAAAATGACTCATCATGAAACAGAAACAAATCACAGTATCGTATACTGTTTTGCTCCCCTTTTAATAGAGCTTCTGCCGATGCTCTTGGTGCCAATAGTATGGGTAACTTTGAAGTGAGTTAGAACACAACCCAATTTTAACAAATCGACAAAACGGTTATCTGTAACTAAAGAATAAAAATTACGACAAAAAATGTATTTTCAAGAGTAAGCATTCTGGTCACACCAGTTCACGTGGCAACAGAATGAAAACCATACATGAATCATGCTGGGTCTACAGGTTTAGCAACCTTCTGTCTTTAGATATTTCCCTTGCACGTGTTGATGTTCGATGGGTGCAAGGTTGGTGGCAATCTGCTGACAAATGTGCTCGATTGCTCTCTTGCAGCAATACACTGAATTTATATCGCTCTATCAATGTAAACAACGTTCTTTTTGATAGAAGTTTTCGAAGATTTTTCTTTATGGAAAAAGCTGACGTTGCCAGCTCTTGCAGCTGCTTTTCCACATCATTGGCACGCTGTTTTCGTCTCATACGAAAGCGCAAGCTTTGAAGGTAGTCTTTGGTAACAACATTTACAGGTTGTTTAAAAATTACATGTTTTATCCAGTTTATAAATCTTCTAAGCAGCTTGAATGTTGTATACGGATTGGGTAACAGGTTCATTGGCGGAGGACGTGTACACTCCCGACGGATAAAGCGGATCCATACCACTGTACGATTGAACTTCCATTCCACGTCTTTGTTCTGACTCGTTCTATCAAATGTTTTTGCCATCATAGCGATGAGCATATTGATGAGAATGATAACCGCCACAACGTGATAAGTGCCTAGTAATGTCAAGCCTGACCAATATACAAAAGCAAGACGCTCGTTATAAGGCACATGTGTTAGCTCTAGATATCCAAACAGAGACCAGAATAAGTCTCCCAAACTTGAACCAATTGTTGACAACGAAACGGTGCAGTTATCTAGGCTTGGCTGGCAATCGAAACCACTTTGGGGTGTACCGTAATACCAGAAGAGTTCAGTCAATGCCAGGGCAAATGCAAAAATAATAAGACCAAATATGGTAAAGAAATGAATAACATTGACCAGCATTTTTGCTACCGAGACTTGAAGAGGTCCGATGATTCTGCTTGTGCGGGACAAACTTAAGACTCTCAGAAACACAAAGACGTAAGCCCAAGCAAGAAAGCCCGTTGAAATCACTCGAGGCTCAGTTGAAGACCAATATTTACGATGAGAATGTTGCGTGTCATACGTGTGAAGAAAAATATCCGCAATTCTAAAAAATGATGTTAAATTTAAAACACTGTAGGCTATTGCACTGCATAAACTTTAGACACCAAAAAATTGATCCTCTTTCGCTGATCTATTTTAATGATGAGTTTGTGGAAAAGAATAAAGGAGTAAGGAATCGCTGAACACATTAAATGTTAGTTAGTGTAAACGGAGGGTAACCGACGCGAGGGCGTAGTGGTTTGAGCTTCGCAATCGATAGACCCTGGGTTTATTTCCCAAGTCGAGTCATACCGACAGACTTCCAAAAATGGTATTCCCAGCTTCCTTGCTTGGCGCTCAGCAAAAAGGGATAGTGTGGAGAACAAGCTGGCAAGCTTGCTTGCTTGTGCCTTTGGGCGAGACACTCAACGGGATGCTTCCATCTTTAAGTGGCAGTCAGGTGGCAACGAGCTTGGAGAGGAAATGAGCGCCGCTAAGCTCTCATAAACCCACTGCAACGATATGAGAAAGAGCTGCCTTTGCTCCCAGATCCCCGCGACGACTCACAAGTCATGGGATGACTTGAAACCGAGGATGTCATAGATTGTGAAAGGAGTTTACATTCTTCGAGTCTTTGCTTTGCCATGCCATACTAGTTGCAGAAAACGTAGTGATTCAAGCGCACACTTAAAAACAAGTGTGAAGCATAGTTTGTCACCTGATTCTACCGACAATTGGGATAGCGTCTTGGAAAGCTTAACATTTAAATTTTGAGTAAAAAATACGAAAAACTATATTTAGAAAGCTTAAATAGTTACCATTATTTAAGTTTTAGAAGCCATTCCCTTATCCCTCCTTTTCCAATACGCCTATGCAGATCTGCATAAAATTTAGTGAATCTTACCGCAAAATTATTGCAATACTGAACAGAATCAGTTGTGCAACGTCTATATAATTCCACCAATCTCGCAGATAATCTGCCAATCCCTTGCTCTGCATTTGTCGTATTTCTTGCACCCATTTTCCAAGAATCCACAATGTTATCAACCATTCCAACGAGGTGGGAGTTGAACCTGAAATTTGTTAAAGGTCTCGTTAGTGTGGATGTGGAACAGTAGGTTGAGTTTCACGGCGATAAGGATTAAACGATCATGCATTTAAATCTCAAGATAACTGCATTTTTGTGTTTTCAGAAAATGCACTTTTCGATACTGTTCCATGCTTAGCACAATCTAAAAAGGAGCAAATATTAAAATCCCGAGATTTCAAGCATTATTTTCAATCACAATACCGGAATGATTTTTAATTAAAATTCCAGAATTTGAAGAACGTATCAAAATGGGCTGAAGCAATGCGATTTGGAAATGAAGTTCAGTACCGTCACAAGTGCTACATAGGCTTGCAGTGTATCAATAATATCAGTGACCAACTATCGCGCAACAGAGTTTTAAATCAGAAATGGAAAAAATCTTTTAGAATTTGCAACAAAATAAATTCAAGAAAAATGTAATTGCCGCACAAAAATTATCCAAGCACCGAAGCAAAACATTGGCTGCTCTATACAATCATCCGGACAAACATTTTGGAAGGCAAATTATCAAAAGAAGCTGTCAATTTCTTCAGATTTGACTGTTAGTTGAATTAAACAACATAATTCAAAGAAAATCATAGCGAATAAGATTAGTTGGCAAAGAGTTTCGTAACTCAAAAGTTTTGTTATTAGGGCATATCATTAAATTTAATTTTACCCAATTTAGGTAATTTATTCCAGTTTCCCAACCTTTGCTCTAAGCGATCACAAAGCAGAGATACAAGTTTTCGGATAATAAAAAAAGAAAGGATGCTATAAGACAGGATGGTTCAACTAGTATTGGTCAGAGTGCCGCTTTACACATTCTGTACTTGTCAACTTGCGGGCAAATTCGTTTAAAGTGATGAACAAAACAATTGAAGCAACTATTTACAGTTGAAACAACAGCGAAGACATTTAAACGATTAACTGAATTTATTACAAAGGTTTAGTGGGTACCTAGTGTTCGAGACTTCTCTGACCCTATACTAGTGGTAGCAAGTTTGAGACAATACTTTAGTGTTTTGTCTACCATTGGACTTTTGTAGTTAAAATTATATTATTATGTAACAGAAAATGCACTCTAAGACGCGCATGTGCTTTTAAACATTGAGAGCATTTTTATGCGAAATCCTTCAGTTTGGAAAACTTATCTTTGCTGACTAATTTCAAAAGTTCTCTTGAAATTCGGACCACGCCTCTAACATGAATTAGCAAAAAAATTAGGCTATCTAAAAAGCTGTCCGAAGCCTTAAAAACTGTTTAGCCTGTGTTAGTTGCAACAGAAAGTACTTTCACCACTCTTGCTTATTTCGCAAATATAATCAAAAGTTTCCTTAATGATAGCATTTTTTATGCGCTTATGATCATACGCCACCACAATAACAAATACATGCGTTCAGATTTACAGTATAGCTGTACTGTTTGCAACTTTGTGAATCTAGAAAAATATCAAAATTTTAGAGTTAAAACCCAAGTAAATCCCAATCTCCAGGTTTTTAGTTTGGTTCCAAAATCCCAACCCTAACTGCAAGTAATCTACGCAATTCATGAGAAATGTTAAAACTTTAATCTCCAACGAAGGTCTGATCAATTGTCTTGAGCTTGACTCTGCTATTCATATTTTGCGACTTTCGAAGATAAATAATATGCAATAAAGAAAATAGATAATACGCCAACACACGTACACACATCTATCCTCGTCATAACACAACCATTTTATTCTGTTTGGTATTAGTGACACATTGAGCCAACGATTTAGAATCAAAACTGAATAAAAATAAAATACTGTGAAAAATTTTGAGCGTTTCTAGCGAAGTTACGTATACGCACCATATGCTTTTTCAGTGACTATCCGCAGCAGTTTTACTAAAGAAATTAAAAAATTGAGCTTTTGCTCAAAAGATTTCTCTCACTTAAGAGGTCTTTTTCAGGAGACTTCATAGCAACGTTTGTAATAAGTAAAGCGATGAATATGGCGTCGGAAACAAGATGGCTGGCGTAGGAAATATTTGGCAGAGTTATGATTCCTGGAAAAAATTTAAAATAGCTAAAGCATTTCTCTGCCTTGATCTTGCTCTGGTTAGAGTGAAATATGAGAAAATTGTTCAGTAGCGACACATATTTAGCAACTCTCCATTGAAAGCGGTTTAATATAATTGTTTAAAACAAGTAATTGATCTGGACTGAGAGTAAATACAGTGTTCCCTCATTTATCGCGGTTAATGCGTTCCAGACCCCACTGCGATAAGTGAAAAACCACAAAGTGGCGGTACTTGAGAATTCCCCGCGCCTTTGGGCTAATACAGGTATACGGTACATGAACGCTTACATTTCGACACATATTCATGCACATCAGTATTCATGAACGCTTACTCTCCTGAAAACTGAAGAATAAAGAACACGGAAAATTAGAAATGTTTTCTGTTTTGTTTATTCTGAACACAATCCGATACTGCACATTATTCAGAGTAATTGAAACGATTATTTCCAGTGATGACGCAGGTTCAGTAATGAGGCCTCTACGCTTGCTCGAGAAGGATTTCATCATCAGATATCAGCACTAGATCGTTGTAACTGCTTTCTGAGAGGAGCAAACGGGTTGAACATATCTAAAAGCTTGACTTTTTCGCTGATGGTCATCATCTTCCTTTTCTTTTTGGGCTTGCTAGACGAATCTTTTGCAGGGGCATAGCGCTTAGGTGTCATTATAAGGGTTGACAGTACATTACTGCAATCACAAATAATGTACTGTACAACACTTACAACCCTAAGATACACGAGACACAGTTAACAAGGTGAACGAGAATGGCGTGATTATGCGCAGACAATCAGCGATGTGATGCGCAGCCAATCAAAAAAAATTTTTTTTTAAAATACCGCGATGCACTGAAGCCGCGAAACTTGAACCGCGAAAAAGCGAGGGAACATTGTACTGTTAAAATTCATAAGAACTTTAAGCAGCGAGGTTTCCTGTTCATTGACAGGGAGAGGGAGTGAACCAATTTGCTCTAGAATAACTCTACTTTTTAGTTACTCTTATTCAAACACTGTTCTAATTAAGGCGGGAAAAGACTCTCTCCTCGCTGAATTACTTTTATAGAGACTTTGAAAATGGCTTTCAAATTCAAGCTCGCTTCCAAGCATTTCAAATCAGGTATTTTCGGGAAATAAAGCTAATTAAAGAAAAGTTTTCTAAGGAACAAAGCATCATTGTTATGAGAAACTTTACCAAAGGATTTTACAAAGTTAATACATAGTGTAAGATGATCAAGTAGTTACACTGCTGTCGTTCCTATTTTTTGGTAATTGTTCTCCTTACCTCCCAATCTACTCCAAGGCGCAAATACATAAAACAAAGACCACACAGGATACATCAAGCCAAAAAAAGTATCCAGAAAAATGCTCTTCACAAAACTTTTATCTTTCAAGAACGTCGTATAGCGATATCGAACGTAAGACAAAGCCAACTACAAAAAACAGATCAACATTTTTAATCATGTGTTGAAGCAATTTTCTCAAAATTTCATGAAAATCTTAACAATCTAGAATTTCAGACTTCTTAAAAATGATTCTGGCTGATTGCAACTACCTTGGATGTGATGGTTATAGGATCGGATAAACATTGGCGTACAAATACGCTGCATTCGGCATCGCCAAGATTTAAACTTTGACTTACCTCAACCGCAATGATATTGGAATAATTGAAGACCCAAAAAAACCCACTGAAGATCACTTCGCAGTTTCCTCAACCCTCCATTCGACTTGGGCTTAAAGAGTTTGTAACTATTTATTTTCCATGATTTGAGTGCCTTAGAGCAGGGCTTCCCAAACTGGGGGTCGCGTAATGATGTTGAGGGGTCGCAGAGAGTGTACCAATTTTACACAAAGTACTGCATATATTATAGTTTCTGTAGTAACTGCACATACTATACTGCATATACTATAGTAACTATAGTATATGCAGCACTTTGTGTAAAATTGGTATATTCTTTCCAATCTTTGATGGTCGTTAAAAACTATTGCAATTGTGCAAAACATCATTCCTAACTTAGCTGTAGATTCTACGTAAATAAGCGTAGCTATAGTATCAAATGGTGGGACTTTGTTAATTGACAGCGGATGGACTTTTCCGCATTGGTATCACGTGGAATAACTGGATGCATAAATTTTTTTGTATCGTCTCTTCGGTATCATGTGGCACAGCTGGATGCATCACTTTTTGCTTCATCACTTCAGTTTATGACGCCATAGCGCTGTGCAGACGAGAGGATAGTAGCTTAAATAAAAAAAAAAACTGATCTAATCAATGGATAGCTGGTTAAAAAATCGAACGGTAATAAGCCTACTGAAGATGATGTTGAAGCAACGGTAGAGGTAGATGCATCACTGACTGGCAGATCGATGAAAGTTCAATGAGAAAAACGATGCTAGACATATCAAAAACCTATAACGTCAGTTTTTTGCAGTATGGTTTTGCTTTCATATCGGAAAACAATGAACACCGTCCACTTTGTTTGATTTGAAAAAAAGCGTTGGCAAGTGAGAGTCTTAAGCCGGCAAAGTTGAAACGACATCTTCACACCAAGCATGATTCTCATCGCAACAGGCCTGTGAAGTTTTTTCATCGCTTTCTGCGAACATCGGAAAGACAAAGACAATCATTTGAAAGTAAATGTGTAAATGAAGGAAAATATACACAAGCATCGTTTGAGGCTTCCTTGCTGATTGCAAAGAGTAAGAAACTTTACAACATTGGCGAAATTTTCTTCTATCAGCTGCAATTAAAATGAGCGCAATTGTTCGCGGCAAAAAAGAGGCCAATGAAATGCGAAAAACTTCATTGTCATACAATACTGTATCCAAGCGAATTTTCTGTATCCAAAGCCAAGCGAAATACAATACTGTATCCAAGCCAAGCGAAGTTCCAAAATGGGCAAAGATCAACGCGTGCAACTCATTCTACGAATTAAAGAAAGCCGTAAATTTACCATTTAGCTTGATGAGTTGATGGACAAAGTACCGAGCACCTCTCTCTTAAATTTCAGGAAGAGCTTGCTGATCTATCTTTTGAATCTAAGTTGCAGCTTGAATTTTCTGAGAACAGCTTCACACTTTTTGGCTTAGCGTTAGAACGGATTATCCATCATTATCAGACTCAGTAGTAACCACACTCCTGCTGTTTGTCTCGACACATCAATGCGAGTCAGCGTTTTCAACGTTGAGGGCAATCAAAACAAAATACCGTTTCAGCCTATGCAACATTGAAACCTCCTTGAGACCAGTACTAACAAATACTGAGCCAGGGCTGGACTTGCTTTGTAGCAGAAGGCAGCCGCACTCATTACATTAAGTGTGTTGCTTTTTGTTTTGTTTACAATAAGCTACCTAAGTGTAAATTAAAAGGCTTTGAATACCGGTAGCTTTTTTTTATTTTTCGCCTTTCAATAATTATCACAAATGCATTGCATTGTTTATCATTTTAACCGTGAAGGGTCGCGGAAAATTTTAGAAGATTAAAAGGGGTCGCGAGCGAAAACGTTTGGGAAGCCCTGCCTTAGAGCTCAAGCACCGCACTTACTTGCGAGTTTCGATGGGTGACAAACTTGAACATCTTGTGTTCACTTGCTTGATTTAATATTTGGAGTCGAGATTGAGCTACAGTTAAAGAAGTGGCTCCATTGCCAAAAGCATCCAGCAGTGATTTTGGTTTCCAATACGCATCGAATTCGTATTCAAACACTTGGGCTAATTCCTCAGATGACTGAATCTGCAAAGCATATAACGAAAGAAAACCATGATTACAGATCACAAAAAATCATTCAAGATATATATAAATACGAAAACTTGTATTCAAACCCTCTTCAAGTTATCAATGCTCCCAATCAAATGCATCTTCATTGCAACTCATTGCAATGCATCAGAAAAATAATCGACCAATTTGTTTCTCAAGTAAAAATAACAAAAAATTGATCGGCTATGAATCAAACTTAGAAAATTTCAAATGCAAGACTAATTTGCTTCAGGCAACTTTCTGATTTACTAGATAGGGCAAATGATAATGGAACTCATTTATTTTTTAAAAATAAGATAAACGAAGAGTTTGGAAGACTGCGAAATAACTTTAACAAGCAGAAACCTTTCTTGTTGTCGAACAATAACGGATATTATAAAGTTTGAAGTGCTTTTTAATTATATCGATTTTTTACGCGAAGATTTTCATCAAGACTTGAGTAAACTAGGTTTTGTATTTCGTTTTCCGCATTGCTTTTCGCCAAAAAGGCAAACAGTAAATAATTAAATGCCATTTTAAAGCTTTCAGTATTACTTTACAAGAAATTTGAACTCAACTTTACGGATTGTCGACTTTCGAAATCTTTTGAAGAGCCTCAAACAACATCAACAAACTCAGCAAACAACATCAACAAACTCAGCAAACCTACTACCCTTAAAAACCTTTGTGGTCGAGCTCCTCTTAGCAGAGCTGAAATTAAATAATGTTAATATAGCGTTATTCAACCTATTTGGTAAATATCTTGGTAGAGTGTTCAGTTAGGCATTTTTAGGTTTTTCAGAGAGCACTTTTGAATTTTGGACAAAAAATTTAATGAATGACACTTATCAAAGCGACCCGGGTGGAAGGAACTGTAGTAATGTCAACACTGCTGTAAAGTTATCAACGCTGTAGCTTATGATTAAGTCTAATGGTTGAGAATCCATACAAAGAGAAAATAAGCATAGGTGCGTTTAGAAAAGAGCTCCTTTTGCAAAATCAATGATGGTAAATGGGCATTTTGCTCACAAGATTTAAACAAACTTGCCTGATTGAGCAATCCGCACATGTAGTCTTCGACTTGGTTTTCAAGCAGCTTGTAAGATTCAAATACCTCTTTTTCTAAGCCTGCATTACGCCGCAGCTCCTTTATTAGTGCCAAACAATAGTCCATTGGATTCACCCCATGCTCCTGTAGTACAACAAGAATTAGCAAAACATTTTTATTTGAATTCCATGTTCTAAATCTTTTTAGACTGGTGGATCAGTTTCACTTGTTTTAATTAAAAGAAAATCCCAATCAGGGCCCATTTGCTCCTTCTTACATAGTAATGATCGTATTTGTTTTAGAGATATTTGTGGTGAGGGGCCTTAAAGTGATGTTATAGCTCTATTAATTAAAGGTTGTTGCGAAATCCTTAAAAATTTCTCTTGGACCCTAGTTTAAGAATTACTGGTTTAATGATGCCGAATTGGTTAATCGATAACCTCTGCTTATACTTGGGTTTTGATTCAGTGAAAGTGCTATTTGCCATGAATGCTAAACAAACAAAATGATTCATATTAGTATCATCTAAAATCGTTTGCAAAAACAAAAGACTGCCATTTCCAACTTTTGAAATTGAAATTTAGAATTTCGATTGAAAAAAACGTGATCTAATAATTTTTTTTGGGTATTTGTTGACGTATTAAGATTACCGAAATCTTCTAAACAAATTGTCTCGTTATCTAATTTTAATACAGTACCTGTAGGCTGCATATTTATAGAGAAAACGCGCCCACTTACTTCACAAATCAGAGTAATGTAAGCAGGGCTTGCTTTGGCAGTGCATATCAATATTCGTTCATTAGTTGATTCCAAAGTGTAGTGGATTCCTTCCCACCAGTTTACAGTCTCCTGATAATTTGAACAAGTAAGTAAAAAACTGCATTGAAACTGTATTAGTAAATCATCAATTTTTGTACTGGGCAAAAAGACTCTTTACAGATAGAATGCAGGGTGTCTCAAAAGTAAGTATACACTTTCAATTTTGATTTGCTTTTCAAGTACTCATCATAGGGCATTCATTTCTTCGGAAAACATAGCGTGGATAAGTAGTAAAATTTAGGTATTGTTCGCATTTTTCATCAACCCACAGAATGACAAGGAAATTAACCCAAGAAATGAGGTGCAAAAATGATGTTTGGCAAGAAGCATATGAATCAGTGAGGCAAACTCAGCGCCTCTTCAACAGGAAATATGGAATTAATTTGGCTCCCACACGACGAACAATTTATGCAATTCATTGCAAATTTATGAAAACTGGATCATTAGTTGATGCACAAAGATCAGGAAGACCAAGAAGCGGACGCTCAGAGGAAAACATTTGGGTTTTAGAAGAGGTATATGCATTGAGTCAAGGAAAATCCAAACGTCGTGCAGCAGTAGAACTGGAGATCAGCCGATCATCTATTCAACGAATGTTATGCAGAGACATTAAAGCGTTTCTCTACAAGTTGCAAACTGTACACAAACTTGAAGAAGAGGATAATGACCGCAGGGTAGAAATGTGTGAAACGCTGCTCAACCACTACGAAAACGATCCATACATCCTTGACAACATTTGGTTCAGTGATGAAGCTATTTTTCATCTGTCTGGAAGAGTAAACCGGCACAACACTCGAATATGGGAAACAGAAAATCTTAAGGTAATCGAGGAGAAAGAGCGTGATTCACCGAAGCTTGTTGTGTGGTGTGCAATTTCCGGTAAAGGCATCATAGGCCCTTATTTTTTTCGTGATGATGCCAGAAGAACCACAACTGTCACAGGAGAAAACTATCTGGAAATGCTCCAAAAGTTTTTTTCCCCCAGAGCTGAGGAATAATGCTTCGGTTGAAAACTGTTACTTTCAGCAAGATGGAGCTCCTGCACATTATGCCAGGAAAGTTAGAGATTACTTAAATCAGTTTTTTCTCGATAGGTGGAATCGGGTGCAGAGGTCCTCTGGAATGGGCTGCTCGTTCACCTGACTAAACCCCATGCAACTTTTTTCTTTGGGGTTTCCTTAAGAGCAAAGTTTGCTCCACAATGCCCCAAAACCTTGAAGAGTTGGAACAAAAAATTAAAGCATGATGTGGACTAGTTACAAAAGATTTATTGCAAAGTGTCGGGCAAGAATGCGTCAAAAGGCGGCTGAAATGTCTCGAAATTGGTGGTTCCCACGTTGAGGTCTGACATTCTGTCAATAAATAAATTCAACGAGATATTAGGACGCTAATTTGTTTCTAGTAGTTTACAGAATATTTTTGTAAACTTTTGACAAATTTGAATAAGCCATTAGATTTTTATTCAAATTTTAAACTGTATACTTACTTTTGAGACACCCTGTACTTATGTTAAAATTTGCTTCAGCATTACCTGTAGCATAAATGACTTAAATGTTGCTGGTGGCACTGTGCAATTGTATCGTTTCACATTGCAATCGTCGAACAACGGTTGTTGCGAACAAAGTTTTTCCCTAAGGACCAACAACATCAGAATATAGGTTACTGGAAAAAGGCCCATGTGTTTTGTCGTTAAATACTGTCGACATAATTGTTGCTTGTTAACACGACGTTAAAGAAAACTGTTGTTCGAAAAGTTATTTTAAAGGTATTTGATCTCTACCAATATAAATTAAATTATTAATCAAGTTCAAATAACATCCATTAAAACCCAAGTTGCAACCAGTGGGGTAACCAAAGTTTTTGAAAATGAAAACAGAGCCGGATTTGCAATTTGGTTAGAAAGTGATAATAATTTTTAATTTGGAATTGCAGTAGTGGCTGTTTTGTTCTTTTCTCGGAGATGATGACGTTCTGTTTAAGAAATCAATTTTGCCCTCACCCTGGATCCGGTTCTATTATGCGCATATTAAGATAATCGTTATGTTAGTGGATGCAACCACTTCAACGTCGTCTCTAAATTTCTTTATAAACTGAAATCCATGTCTTTTTATTTCAATGACAAACTACCATTTCCTTAAAGGTTTCATACTACTGTGGTTTCGGGAGTGGGCAGTCGGCTTACTGGAAGTTTACTGTACAGAAAAGACAAATCTTTGACAGTATTCAGGACCAGAAAAGTTACAAAGGAGCGTCTCTAAATGTCTCAAAATAGATATGTTTAGCTCACAAGTGACAGGTTGGTTTTCGCTACGCTGCTCTCGTTTACGTCAATAACGTAAAGTGTTAGCAGGCGCGGTCGACCGCTAGTCCCAACTGCATTCAACACTATAAGTACAAAAAAACAAAGCTTTTAAACCCTGGAGGATTCACCTTTCCCCAATACGTAATCAGTAGCGTTTTTGTAACAAATTTACTTTCATTCGATGTCCGTAATCGTAAAGCAATTTCAAAATCTCATAGTTGTTGTTACGCGCAGCCAGCAAAAGGGGAGTTAAACCGATAGAAAAGTAATATGTGTGAGAAGTGATTTTTAAATCCTTGCATGGTACGTAATGAAGAATCGCTTCAACTCCTTCTAGAAAGTTCTTTTCAATTGCATGAAAAAGATTGTATCGCAATTCAACCTGAAAAATAGCAAAAACTAACCCATTTTACAATATTTGAATAACAGATCATGCAAGAACTCGTAACTTGCAATGGTATACAAAAATCATTTAAGCGCATTTCTAGCACAAGTACGGCGCAAAAAAAATAGGAAATTGCGTCTACTGTTTTTTACGAAAGGTAGAAAAATCCATGTATCCTGATGAATGAGCGCACAAGCATGCGACTGTATTAGTCATAACACAGCGTTCAAACTCTCTTGTCCATAACATTGTAAGCGCTCAAGTGTGAAGACAGTGTTTGAATGATTTATGGGGTTTAACCCTGGAGTAAGCTGCATAGCAACGTCTTCGCTTAAAGACACATTACAACAATTCTTTTTCTTAAACAAGAAGCAAAGTGATTTGAAACATAACACCAATCGAAAGTGAATACTCCGAAACTTCGAAGCAAGTATGAATAGCTCGTTATACGTTTGGCATCACAATAGAGTTGCTGTGAGTGTAGAACATAGAGATACAGAAGCAACAACCCAAACAAAACAGCAACGCTTAAACGATAGTACTTTGAGAACATAGGAAATAGAGTACATTAGAAACTTTCAACAAAATTACCCGATGTTTGAGTAGCAATCTGCACATGGCAGTGTCGTTATTTTCAATTGCAATTCTCAAAGCGTCGTAGTCTCGGTTGTTAATGAAGTTTTTATTGAAATTCAATGAACGATCTGTTTTGGCGTAGTCGAAAAGTGCCTTCACTTTTTCTACGCACCCAGAAGCAACGGTGTCCAAATAGAAAGAATTCACGCTTTTTGATAAGGAGCTGAAAAACATAAAGATCAAGTAGGTGTTTAGTGAAAAAGAGCTATTTTAGAAGACTTAAGGCAATAAAAATGAATCAAAGAAAAAATATCAGTTTCTTACCAATAGGTTTTCAAGGTTGTTGCCCTTCTGCATGCCAAGCAAGAATTTTCAGCTAGGGTGGCTTACCAAAAAAATTGCCTGTACCGAACCGATTTGCTTACTGTTGCAAAAAAAATACCAACCAACGCCGTGTTAAGGAATTCGCCTGCCAGATAGGTGAAAATCTCAAGAATATGTATCATTTTTATGCACAATTAAAGGCCTGTATGGTTCAAACCTTAAAGCCTTGATAGCAATCAGCAATAGATTAAAAAAAAGAGTATTTATTACTGTTTTATGTCGTGAAGATCAAGTCTGATTTTCCATCCAGATTTGATAACTTTTGAAGCGAGTCCAGAAAGTTTTCTGCGTTTGAGATTCTTTTTCAGTTCCCATTCTTCTGAAGGAGTGAGTCTTGCAGTCCAGGATCGGTTGATATGTTTTCCTGACAGATAAGTAAAACGTATTAAGATTAAAGCCGGGTTGCGTAGGTTGAGGCCACGCTACATGGAAACCATGATCTAATTAGTCACGCGTTTATATGTAACTCTCGTTACGGATATTCTTTTTTATAATATCCTGTACTTGGAGAATAAATTGATCGGAAGATATTTTAAATGATATTAAACCTATTTAATAAAGCAAACTCAAAAAAGTAAAAAATCTGTGAGTGATTGCTTACTTCACAGAGTAACCATGATGCTATTTTGCACTGTCATAGTTTCCTGGGTATAGAGAACTTTTGAAAAAGCAACAACCAGTTTAACACATCCCAACGGGGTTTGTGGTCGCAACACCACGTTCAGGCGGCTGTTGATTGGTGCAGTTGATGGGTGCTACTTTGATAGGTCTTTCTTTACGACTTCTTGTCCGTGCAGGCCTTAAATAATTGCCCGCCATCCGAAACTCGATACTCTTCCGCCATGCCTCATCGCATGGAAAGAATCGGATAGCAACAACAACAACCACAATACCGCAAGGTCGTTTCGCGGTGTCTTAGACTTTTTTGTTCATTTTAAGCTTGAGGAGAGAAGCAAATTCTTATCACTTTTAGAGAGACGTGGGGAAACCTTCAACTCATGTACTTCTAGTGTGTGTGAGTCTCTGCTTTCCATTTCTTTAAACTTTTCAAGTGCGTGGTGGTTTTTTCAAAGAAAAGCATTTTATTTCTTGTGCTAAACTATTTTTCTCGAAATCAATTTACACCATAAAGCGCAATTTTGTCCGTTTGTGTGTGAGCGTGTGTTTCCTCCAAAGTTACTGGACATACAAGTCTGAAACTGAGCAACAATTGATCACCGCCACGGGGTGAGTGTCATAAGAAAGATTGTGACGTCATCATGACGTCGCCGTCAAAAATAATTCTTTAAAAATCGCATTATTTGACGAGGAAACGAAGATTTTAGCTTAAATGAGAGCCAGTAACCAACCTACCTATTTCAACAAATTTCACTTTGCGTTATAATTAACGATTAATTGTAACATTAGTTTACTTTATTTTCCCAAAAAGTGCTGATCATAGAAACGCAATTAAACGCTTTTTGGAGAGGTAGTAACAGGATGCTTTGGTAAAATAACTCTACAACAGTTAAAATTCAATTGGCGATGCAACAAACGATTCTTTTTTCTGAGCATTTTGAGCCTTCTAAGCATGTCTCTTTGCTTTTTTCTGCTTGTTTCAACTCCCTCTATGATGTCATAATACTGTGTGGTACAATCAACGCGGTTTTTCGCTACCAGAAATCATCATTCGATGATTTTTTCAAAACTTGCACAATTTTGCAAAATCACTGTACTTAAAATACCTCATTTCTCAACTGATTTTTAAAATTATTGTAACAAATTAAAGGGTATTTCAAGCCAATTCTAATAATATATGACATATACTTTTGCTATCTGTTTTTATACTGCAAGCGTTGAACTTTAACTACTGTAATAACTTTTTGTCCTCACCAAAAAGTAGTAGGGTGAGTAAAAACAGGTAAGTTTAATAAGCAAAAGTGCTGACAAGGTACTAACATTTATTGTCATTTAAAAGCTGAGGAAATTTGCTTTTTAGCAATATGTAACTCTAATTAGTTAGAGCCAAAGATTAATTATCTGTAAATAATTTATTTTGGGTTAGTTTGTTCTTGGGATGGCTGTGGATACGCCAGGACCAAGCAACATGCACGCAGGCAGAGGCTTTAGGTCGAACAAATAGGCATAGGGCTTCAATACCGGAAAAGTTTTAGGTAAACGTCCTAGTATTTAATCGGTTTTTCTAAAAATACATATCGATCACTTTGACCCCCCTTACTCCACAACTTTGAAATTATGCTTCTATGTAGTTTATGAAATCAACGAATTAAACTTTTTCAAGTTGTTGGCTGTTTCATTTGTAAGCAAGCCCACTTTCTATGTGCCAAACAGGGAAAGCAAGACGTAGCCAGGAACTTCAGAAAGTTTGGGAGAAATAAACCGGCTATGCACAATAACGTTTTATTTACCTTAAGCAATTTCTTTAAAAAAAAACGGTACTGTGAATTTTGGTACGAAATTTGGCTATGTCAACAAGACATTACCTTTTCATTGGGCCTGCTGCTCTCACAAATATCAATGGTATGAAGTCGGGAAGACGCGGCTGAACCGATATTTTCAACCTTGACAATACTGATTGGATGCCTAGCTATTGTAATCACTTAATTTTTAGTGCTTTGTTTCCGGTTAGTTTGCTTTTTGCCAGGTTATGTTACGTCTACGCCAGGGACGCGAAATGTGAGCACAGCCACAGGTGTCAGCTCATACAAATACGCTTACAGTAGCGAAGAAGTCGTTAACAGAAAGCCGAGTATGTAATAACTAAGTCCTGAAATAACATATCAATCGTGTTGGCGCTCTTCCACAACTTTCATATGCTTTGAAGCACTTGTTGAATTTAACAAATAAACGTTTGTTTAGTTTAAGAACGCCTACGTTGAAAACAGGGTAAATATGACGTTACCAAGAACTTGATAAACTTGGGAGGCATTTAATAGCTATGGGCAACCCTACATAACATCTTTTTCAATCGGTTGCGTTTCAAACAACAATAGTTTTTCGGAACGAGATTTAGCTATGTAAAAAAAAACAACTTTTCATTGCTGTTTTCACAACTATCTATTGGGTGAAGCCGGTTTGGCCAGCTATATTGATATTGTTAACCTCGACATAATTGATGGGGCTCCTACTATTGCTAGAACTTAACTGTGAGTGCTTCACTTCAGGTTAGTTTGTTTTTTCCATGGCTGCGTTTATGCCAGGACCAAGCAACATGCGCTCGGTCACAGGCGTTAGCTCATACAAATTTGCCTATAGTAACAAAGACGTCATCAGTAGCGATCCTAATATTTAATGGCTTGATCCTGAAAATTCTTATGAGTTGCCTTGATGCCCTCCCACAACTTTCATGTTCTTAAAGTGCAATTCTGTTTGTCTTTCTTTCTATATGTCTGTCTGTTGTAACTCCTCTGAAACTACTATAGGTACAAGCATCAAACTTGGCACGATTGATCACCACCCCGTGATAGGTGTTATAAGGGTATTGGTGACGTCATAATCAAAATTAATTGTTTTAGAATTTGCATTACTTAACAGGGGACAACCGCTTTTTGCTCAAACGAAACCAGCTTCCGACTTACCACATCACAAAAACTTTCATTTGTTTGGGGTCTAAAATGACATCGCAATCAATGATTCAATGAACAATCTGTTTTTTGTTCTTTCTCAAAAAGTACACAAACGCGATTAAAAGTTC